>CM034154.1:677339274-677745405 GCA_019776745.2 Taxus chinensis | reverse complement strand
TCGGCAACCAATTCATATCTCACATCCACGTCCTGTTAGTTAGTAGAAGGGGTGGAGCATTCTGCATGTGCAAACACCTTTTGACATAATGAAATTTTACGATTTGCAAGTTATATAGATATTTTAGATTTATCCTAATTTTGTACGCCATTATTAATATTCTCTTAACAAGACAAGTTTAATGTAGGAAAATTTCAGGTTTGCAGAGTTAGTACACATTTTAGATTTGTTTTTTAAGGCATTCGATATAGATATTCCTTAGATTGATAAGATTGTGGTTGAACTATTGTCGTCGCCACAGTTAGTTGAGGAATAGTAAGACGTAGAGCCCATGGTTGCCTCCACTTCTGCTTCAAAACCCCTAACTGATTAATTTAACAAAAATATTCTATAGCAGATACATGCAAAAAAATGATTTATTTCTTATTTCTGAAAATATTTAACTGTCGAATCATTGGCCTGCTCCAAAATTCTCTTGCAGGTACATACAAAAAAATGAAATTTTCCTTATTTCGGAAAAGATTTAACTGTTGAACCATTGGCTTCCACGTGAAGGGCATAAGTGAGTATGTGCTTCGGCAACCAATTCATATCTCACATCCACGTCTCTGTTAGTTGGAAGAAGGGGTGGATCATTTTGCATGTGCAAACACCTTTAAGACATAATGAAATTTTACGATTTGCAAGTTATATAGATATTTTAGATTTATCCTAATTTTGTACGCCATTATTAATATTGTCTTAACAAGACAAGTTTAATGTAGGAAAATTTTGGGTTTGCAAAGTTAGTACACATTTTAGATTTGTTTTTTAGGGCATTCGATATAGATATTCCTTAGATTGATAAGATTGTGGTTGAACTGATATGATCATCACCATCAGTTAGTTGAGGAGTAGTCAAGACGTAGAGCCCATTTGTTTTTTTTCTCCACTTCTACTTCAACAACAAAATAACTGATTGAATTTAGCAAAAATATTCCCATAGTCAGATACATGCAAAAAACCCCGATTTAGGTGCTCTTTATTTCCCAAAGCAAAATATTTAATTATCGACATCATTGGCCTAAGCATCCAAAATTCTAGAATTGTCAGGTACATTGCATAATAATAGAAACACTTTATTCCTTATCATCAGAATCAGATTTACCACTTTCGAACCATTGGCTGCCACGTGATAGGGCATATGTGAAGGTCTGTCACTTTAAATCAAGAGTCCACACAATCCATCATCTCAGTGTCCATAGTCTCCGTCAGATTCTGTAGAAGGGGTGGAGCATTCCGACAAATGTGTATTAAAATGCCTTGTTCTAGCATACATGAATATTTTACGATTTAGTATTTAAAAAGTGTGATATGGATATTTTACAAGATTTATCCTAATGTTGTAACTAAGCCATTGACGGAATATCCATTCTTAACAGGACAAGTTTCAAAAGTAGCCCGCCACCAAATTACGGGTTTGTAATAGTTGAACTACAAAAATTCATTTTAGAATTATTATTTTTAGGGCAATTCGATATAGATATGTTCTTATATTGATAACATTGCAGTTAAAATAGATATGATATCCGAATCGTATGGGTTCAAAGTGGATCAGGCTATCCTGTTTTTTTCACTCCATACGTGAGCCATTAACAACAAAATAAAACTCGTTGAAATGGAATCAACTTCTTTATGTTGACACTACATGTCAATACAAACCAATCTCACCTTCTGGTTAGGTAGCTCTTTATAATGCCAACAAAGGCTACCAAACGTGGAGTAGCGGGCGCAGTGGCCAATTTATTACATTTTTAACAAGTGGGCATGCCACTATTTACAGCCGGAATTGTGCAGTTTTGACTTGCATATGATAATGTTGGGCGGAACTGACTTTATTCCTGCAAATCATCGAATCAAGTCGTCACGCTTCATGCCAAGGGCAGGTGACGGAGTCAAATCAGAAGGACATTGTCACTCCAAATCTTTTTGCTCCACACGATCCACTGTCTGTGTTAGCGTGGAAGGAGCCTTCCCACAATGTATGCTGTCAATGGGCAAACAGACAAATGTATTATTAAACCATTATTTGTTCTACGATATAGCCATAATCCATTGTTAGATGGTCGACGATGTAGCGATTTAAAACCGTGTGAGATGTCTGTTTTACAGAGATTTGTGGGCATTTTTAACTAAGGATTGAGAAATGCATCCATTCTACGTAATAATAATTGCAAAAGAACCCGCCACCAAATCACAGAGTTTTTTAATAGTGAACTATGCAGAAAATTCATTTTCCATTTATTATTTTTAGCAATTCATATAGTTAGAGTTAAAATAAATATACAAAATGCGAAACATGCAAGAGTTTATCACGCACATCTAAGTTATAGTGCTCAGGCATCCTGATTCCATCACACCATACATTGAGCCAAGTACAATTCAAATCCCACTCGTCCTAAGAATCAGACTTCTTTAACGCCATTGACACTACATTTTCATATACAATCCAATCTCATCTTCTAATTCGTCTAGTAAAATAACGCCAACAAAGGCTTGACCAGAAAAACGGAGTAGTGGCCAATTTATTACATTTTTAACAAGTGGGCATGCCACTATTTACGGTCAGTCTAATATACACAATGTTTTTTGCATTTAGTATTAAAAAGTGTCCAGATGTTTAACTTTACAGGATTTGTCTCATTTTTAACTAAGGTTTGAGAAATCATCCATTCTAGCCAATGGATTTTCAGAGAAGAGTGGCATCACCATGGAATCCCTTTTTCGTGGGAATAGACGAACTAAAAAAATTAATTTTCACAACGCTGTTGCATTTTTAGATCAATTGGCGATATAATAATAATCTGCTCCTCATCGCCACCATCATCTGCATCTGCAATCATTCGAAACAGTGAATTGAAATCACGAATTCCGGCACCTTGATCATCTGCTCCTCCTTAACTGAACATTGCATGGCTTCGACAATGGTATCCGCTACCAGAAGAGTATTCCACCCAGCCGCACACCCTAAATCTGCTATTCTCAATACGCCTGATCCCCCACTCTGCATCAACTCGGATCTCATACTCTCATAAATGTCTCGCTCCAGAATTGGTTTCAGTGCTTGGATTATCCTCATCTACACCGTGGAACAAAACTATGTGTAATTTACTTGGATTTCAGAATGAAAATGTTACAATGAAGTAAGAAAAGAATAATCGTGGGATGAGGTGAGGATACCGATACCTGTGCTGTAGAGTTAGATACATAACTCGAGTATCCATGGCCGCCTTTCGTGGCAAGCACATTCTCCATAGATTTCCCCATTGCGTTCAGTTAATTCAACACTTCAATGCCATGCTAAAATACCTATATATTTATAAACATCAAAACTTCACTGGCGACGTCAGCTTCCCAACATCATTTCCATGGCGGCGAAGTGGAAAAAGCCGAGCGGCATTTTGTCTGCATCGTTACAAGAACAAAAGCACGTTTACAAAAGCAGAATATCCTATGTTCTTGAGAACGGAAGTTTTCAAATTCGCTCGGAAAAGCAGTGATAGGGTTTAGGTTTTAAATGTTAAGTTCGAATCACGCTACCTAAACTTTCGCACTCTCCTATTTTAAAAGCGAATAAGTTCTAACACTAATTTACAAAATTAATTATATGGAAGGCATGGTTTAAACCGGATTGAGTTAAGCAGCTACGAGAAAGGGGTATTCACGTCGTCAAAGTCACCCACGGTACGATCACTGGTTTAGTTGTTCGCTTACTCATAATTGTAATTTTTTTTTATAAAAAGGATCTTATATTATATTAAATGGAACATGATACAAGATTCTTTCAACAAAACATCAAAAGAATGCCAAACTACAAGACATCTGAGGTACGGGTCCAACACAAGCAGGAAGAACAAAAGCACCCGATGCCAAAATAGAACGAGAAACAGGAGGCTCAAAGTGCCCCTTCTTCTCCTTAGACGGCGTGGATGTTCTCACCTTGAAAATTCTGAAGCTATGAATGTTGAGACTCCCCATAATTGTAAATTCGCTATATGTTTCCTCCAAAACATGAGCAGAGATGCCGACATTCTATGTAATCTAGTGCCCAATTGAAGTGCACTTTCTTAATTAAAAAAAAAAACGGATTGACCATATAATTCAATGGTTTGTTCCTAAATTTACTAGTCCCATCCTAAGCCACTGAATAGTTTATTTTTCAATCTATGTAGCTTTTATGGGTTGGCAAATTCACTAGGCTGACTGTAAAGAGCATGCACAAACATACGCGACTTTTCCAATTTCGTCATTTTGCTTTGCGATTAAATGCAGTGACCATGGAAAATTTTAAGACCCCTCTAAAACAACTCGTAGATATTATTTGGGGAATTTTAAAGAAAGGGGTTTCGAATGGTTTGACAAATTATTTGATAATGGTGTCGGCGAGTGGCAATTGTCCGCTGATAGTATATCCCTTTAACGAACAACATATGTAATTTTTCAAAAATCATTTTATGACAATAACAGTTAAAACAGCCGTCTCGATGAGATATATGTCGTCACAAAACATTACGTAAACAAAATTAAAAAATAAAAAATGATTTTTTTTTGTGAAAAAACATTGATTGCGTCAATCTTGTATGGTAAAAGTGATATTTTTTTAAATTGTTTGATGTTAGCAATCAAAATGATCGTCTCCATGAGAAATTTATTCTCCCAAAATATGGCATAAGCAAAAAAAATTCCCATACTCGTTCTTTCTTCTCTCAGTACATCACTAAAAAAATGCTACCGACTGGTGCAAAAAAAAATTACAATTTTTTAAAAATGTTTTTGGTTGATAATATGCTACCAACCAGTAGCATAAATTATGTCGCCGAATGGAAATATAAATATATGTTACCGATCAGTATCGTATATTATGTTACCAATCGGTATTATATTTTATGCTACCAGCTAATAGAATACATTATGCTACCAACCAATAGTTAACTTAGTAACTTGCATTCAATTGAAACCTTTCTAGAGATGCGAGGTAGCTTATAATGATACATAATGGAACTCATAACTTCATACTTATGGATATGGGTCAGTTGTCAGAATACCAAATGAGGTCTTCATCAAGGTACCAAAATTTATCGACTTTAATAGCCAACATCCATTGGCCAATTGGAGCTTTGTTTCTAAACATCTTATAGTGGCCTAAACTAGACTTGCTCCTTAAGAATGAATTCATACATTCCTTGACAATGGCCAGGGCCTCCACCTGCCCAACATTGATCCTCTTCAGGACCAAATACACCAGTCTTAGGATGAGATACCCACCATTTCTCAATCTTAGTTAGTACTGCATAATTTGGAACCTTGGTTAGATGGAGACATTCATCTTCATTTTTCTCATATATAGATGAATGTAGATCAAATTTACAGTGTCTTTCTTATGGTGTGTGTCCCACAAAGATTAATTATCAAACAAAGTCTCAAATTTTTTTTATTGAATGAAACTATATTAGTTCATTTAGTAATGGGAGATCAATAGAAAATTAAAGAGAAAATAAACCTTTAAAATGACATTATATTGGACTAGTTCTTTTATTTTTCATATTAGGAACAATGGTGAATAGGAAATGAATTAGCCGGATCCTATAGATGTAGTATTGACCAAGAAGTAGTAGGCATTATCCTCTGAAGCAATTTTTGTTAATTTATTTTTTGCTGGTGAGGCTCATGTTTCAAAACATAAATGACATTTAATAATATGCTCTATTGCAAAGGTTAGTCGCAACAAAAAAAATGTGATTGTGTTGTATTGCTTGGAGATTAAACCTAGTCATAAGAGGAAGGTTCCAATGAATTCAAAAAATGTAATAATCCTAGCTCGACATACAAGAAAAGAGGGTTTTCCATACCCAATTCAGCTATATGATCAAACCCTAGTGGCCCTCCTCCTATTTTTGTTTATAAAGGAAAAATTTCCCCTTATATGAAACTAATAACACTACGCTTCAGTTTAACATATTCCAAGGCAATGAAAATATCAAAAGGGGTTTGTTCCTCTTTCATTTTCTCATTCATTAAGAGAACAACAATATGATTAGAATAAAAAGAAGTGATGCATTTAAAATAAGGAAGAAATAGAGTCTTGTTGGAATTCAATTTATTTTTGTAGCAATTGTATGAATTAACAAATATATCAATATGAAGATTGTAAGGTAGAAGAAGATATTTTCATGCGTATTGGATATAATCATATAATGTGTGAAGTAGCATTGTTGTATAAGTCAAAGTGTGGAAACTGAAGTAAACAACTTATAGTATGTAGATCTATTAGAAATATTGATTATTGTCTTTGGGTATATATACATACCAAAGCTTGGTAATTTCTAAATAAAGTTTCTTTTGTCTCCTTGCATTTTGTAAATTCTATTGAGGATCTAGTATTTACCCATCTACCTATGCATTGTCTGAAATCAAATGGTATCATATCCTTGTTTTGATCTCCACTTTGGTTCTTTCTCAGTGGCTCTTCTGACTTACAATTAAGTTCTCTTTTTTTATGTGCATTAATTTGATAAGGAGTTTTTATTTTTCATGGTTATTCTTCTTAGTGACATTTTTGCCTCGCACTCAAGATCAATATTTTTTTTCATACTTATGAAATATTGATTTTTAGAGTTTGTCCTGAACATAGCTAGTTTCTATGTAATGTTATTTAGTTTATCTAAGTTTCAATGTTTGAAAATGGTTATTTGACTCAATCTACCTAGGCACTTCAATATACCATATTGATTGAGCAATTTTCCCTTATTTGTCCAACATTGTTAGTAATATCTATAAAGAATTTTTGTGTAACAATTTCATTACCATTGAAGCCACTCACAATTCCTTATTTAACATAATATATCCAAGAAAATTAGACAATATGAGGAGAGCAAGGCATATGAGAAGTAACTTCAATACCAAGCTATATATTACATACTTTTCTATCAACAACCAATATACAAACACTTTCTTAATGCTATATTTTACAAGATTTCCTAATAAGAGTTTGGGAAGCTCTCCTCACCCTTGCATTATACATTTTGGTAAAAGAAAAAATAGAAATAGACAATTTCTTTGTATATACTATAATGTAAACTATATTGTAGCTATATTATAGACTATAATGTAGCGATAGTTTTTATTACATTAAAGCACAATGCCTTTTAAGAAATGAGTTATTGATCATTTCTTGTGATAAGAATATGTAAATAGAAAAAGTGAAGAATGATTAAAATGGAAAAAAAAAGCTTTGAAAACCCTTTACCCGTGTTAGAGCATTGCCTTCATTTTAGCTCCTTCCATTGTTATATTATACCCACACTGAGCATGTAATGCAACTTCAATATCTGAATTAATGCCCAAATTATCTTGCTTCCACATGTGTATATGTTTAAAAAGATAATGCAATGCAAAGTGTAGCCAAATTAATCTTCTCTAACAGGTAGTAAAGTTTATACCTCACTAGCCATATTGTAGATTCTTGAGTAAAAAAGAGGCCATTAATAAACAAATAACAAGGAATTACACCTTCACCACCATTCAAAAATATTGGATCTCAATCTCTTGAAAAACAACTATGGTCTTCAATCACTAAAAGTTTGAATCACCTCTCTCATTACATACCTAATATTATATTTGTATGCATGGAACAAATATTCTAAAGATATATAGTTGAATGGAATGAAATTAAATACTCACTTCTATATGGAAAAAATAAATTGAATGTCGTCTATTGACTATGGGATAATACCAAATTAGATATAGAGAAACCCTTCTTGCTAGCGACATTGAGTCTGAGAAGAAATTTTAGGTCTCTACTATTAGTAGGGTTAGTTGTTCTCATTGTAATTGGGTGCAAAGGTCATATTTCCTTACTTAAGGTCATATATCCCTATTAAAGGTCATATGAAATAAAAACAGGTATTCTTTCTATTACAATGTTTATGGTCATTCCATATAGTAGTGAAGATAGGTTTAAGAACAAGAGTGCAAGAGACTAGACAAAATTCCTACTCTACATATGGTCCCATGAAATCTGATATGTTTATGCACGTAATTTCAGATGTAGTTTTCCATGGGAAAGGAATAAGGTTGTCATGCATACTCATTTGTTGTGATGGATTTGTTGTTCATAGATGTCATTTCCTATCCTCTATATGGAATTGTGTTTTATGTTGTATGGGGTATCCAAAGACTGGCGAATTATATCATCATAGATGTCAAACATCTACCAATGGTATGAAACATTTCACAAAGTTATCTTATACCAATTCCACCAATCTAAATTTTACATTTTTAATGATTTTCTTCTTATTTTTACAAATTTATGATGTATGATTTAGAAGGAACAAATGTCTTGCAAAAAATATTTGTAGAGTCAGAGCTCATTGTATACAATATTATTTACTGGCCATGAATGGGAATTGTGTAGTTTGATTCAATTTGTTTGCTAGTAATGAATTTTTTTATGAATTGTTTTAGGATAACTAAATCAATAGTCAATCATCATTGTGTGCATGCCCTTAAATTTAGACATTCATCTCGGCCCATCAAAGTTCCTAAGAGGCTATCAAACAATACATCCACAAATGGGGGTGGGATTCCCACTGGGTCTGGAATAATTTTATTGCATTTTTCTCTCTCCTACCAATGGAAAATGTTAATAAGCTCGTTTCTTTCAAAAAATCTTTCACATTTGACCATGTCACTTTCATTGTTTGTTTTTCACATGTCAAGAATACTTATGCGTGGTTACATTGATTGTTTTAGGAGAAACAATGTTCTACATTGCCACCATTCCTTTCATGGTATTCCATAAAGAAATGAGGGTGGGTGTTTGATTATTTTGCAAACATGGTTACATGTGAGGGATCAACACATATAAGATTTCATTGAACCGCTTCTTTGTTCTATTATCATGCTCATATGTGCTTCTTGTTTTATATTTTTGGGTTGACATGTATTTTTTGACCACTTTGGTAGGAAGTGGCAGTGATGAACAAAAAAGAAGAGGGTGGGAATGATGGTCATGATGAGTTTGTACCAACAAGTAAAAGCTTTATTTGTATTTCCTTTTTCTCCATCATCGTGTATCCATACATTATTTGTTTTATAGACTTTTGCATTGATATGGTTATGTTGACCATTGTGGTAGGAAGAGGTGGAGGAGAATAAGGATGAGGAGGATGTTAATGACCCTATCAATGATGTTGTCATCGACATGAATGATGAAGATGATACATGAATGATATTTGTAATATTATCTTGTAAGAGGTCTAGTTGAGTTATATAGTAATATTGAATTGCATATATAGCCTTATATATATGAACTATTATGATAAGGTTGACCCTATGACCATAAAATGACACAATAAAGATATTCAAATTGAAATTAGAGCTAGAATATAAGAAGAGACACGACATTATAAATTGACCAGAGTTGTATAACACATCATGACAAAAAAAGTATAGTCTAGGACGTGAAGCATGTGACACAAAATAAGAAGTTCTAGAATGATGCTCAGGAATAATTTACTACTTTGATTAATTAATATTTCCCTAGTTTATGATAAAGTAGAGTGTAAAGATGAGAAAGTCGTGAAAGAGCTAGAGATGTGTATTGGTTGGACTTAGAATATGAGCATTTGTTTTAGCAAGAGAGAATAGAAAAACTTGTCACTGTAAAAGAACAAGTAACTAAATTTGAGTTTCTACATTTTACCCACTTTAAGTATGTGATTGAGAAATACATGCTTAAAGGAAAAACACACCTGAATGTTCACACACACTCTATATTTTTTTATAGTTGTATTTTGATGTGTTGGTATTAGCACACTCTATGGTGAAATCTTTTTGTTTTGTGGAGGGAAGATATCCCATTCTTATTGTACTTTGGAGATTTGGAATGTTGTTGAAATGTCATAATATTAGGAGTGATCAATCCCTAATTGTAATAAAGGGAAAAACTAGAGTGTTGAGTTCATGTAACCGAACACCAAAGGAGAGAGAGGAATCAAAGTACCTTTTCAAGAGATAAGATCATGTATCATAATATTTAGTAACCCTAATATATTCCCCTTTAAATTTGAAATAGGAGATAACAATAGCCTATTAATAAATTATTCGATTCAATGCCATCCACAACCCCATGGATCACACCACTGCATATGGATCTAGGTCTAATTTGTTTCTGTTGAGTAATATTTTATAACTAAAACCACATAGCCAAAACGGAATGGTCACACCATTCTTCTACTATGTGTTGTACTTTTGAGACATGTTGTATAATTCTATAATAACATAAAAGGAAAAAAATTCCATGCCCCCATACCATGTTCTTGCAACCATTCATGAGTAGTGTAAAGGAGAAGGAATTAAGTACTCATGTCCCTTGTATAGTGTTATAAACTAAGTGATCTATTTTTTAGCATATATAATAAATCTATAAACAACGAATAGAATCTATGAATAATTAAATTTTTTGATAATATACTCCTTGTCCTGGAACATCCAATGTGGTCAAGACCATACAATGGTACTGACTACAGTGTATATTTTTGACTTGTATTGAATTATGCCACTTTTTAGTATTTTCGCCTATTTATGAGGATTTAGACCATGTAAAAACATGTTTCTATCTTACAATATTCATTTATATCTAGGATCAATCCCAATAAATGCACCATATTTTAAGATGTGTGATAAAGCATTTGAGAATGCGGATCAAAATAAAATATGTGTACCCCTTTATGATAAGTCTCATATTATATGTAATATCGCATAGAACGTTATAATTATGGCCACCACTCGAAATGTGTACCTTCACAAGGAGTTACACATAGTGGATACCATGGTACACAGAGAAATAAACATCTAATAAGCAAGCGTATAAATAGTACATTTGTATAGAAGTAAAAACAATAGTGTAGAAAGAGTATATCAAGCTAGGGTTAGCAAGAGAAAATAGTTAACATGGAATAAGCAAGAGTAGTAATAGTAACGTAGAGAGGGTCAATCAATAGTGTAGAAACATACTCACATGGAGGAATGCAGATAATAACATAAATGTGAAGGCATAATCTTATCCTCCCCTCCTCTCATGTGTGCACAAGTGTAATGTAGATCACTCAAACAACTGTGCAAGTGACCACCACACAAACCATTGTTAGTATTGTTGAGGTGGATAATGAGCAGTTTCCATAACAAATATAGATAGAGGTAGTGCACACTCTACAAGAAAATATTGGTATGGCTACCTTGCAATTGGCAAAACAAAAAGCTATATTGGAGAAAAATTAATGTAATGTGAAGTAACAAATATAACAAACTACTCTAGTTAGCAAATTGGTTGAAAATTGGCAAGAGCAAGAATTACACACAAAGTCAAGAACCAAGTGGTCTAGGTAAAAAGGGACACTAAGAGTGTAATCTCAGTTTTGATATGTAAAGCTTTTGCAACAAGCCAAGGCCCGAGCCATAAAATTACTTTTTAATTAGATTGGATTGGAATGCACAATTGTAGGCAACATTGAATGAAAACAAAAGGATATACACAACTTGCTAGGACAGTCCATGCAAAAATGACAATTTTGAAGAATGGTCAAGAAGTTGAGAAAGCATTGCAAACATCCTTATCAACCAAAAACAATTTGAGGGACAAACTACATGACTATTTGAGAGAAATACATTGTGCAACACAGAGAGATTGTGATTTCACATGGATGCACTAATTAAGGAAATTCAAAATGTTATACGTCTTCATGGCCTAGAGACATAACAAAAGAAGATGCTCTTTTGGAAGTCATGTAAGCCTTGGTACAACTACAAGGATTTTTTTGGTAAGGTTGATGAGGCCATTGAAGAGAATGGAAAGTATACAGGGTAGATTTGAAATATTTTCTACAAGCTGCAAAGAACATAAAGAATACTCCGAATGATGTACCTCCCTAGATCATGCTCTAACAAATCTGAGCAACACCTAGGAATTACCAACTCCAGGGAACATAGCAAAAGTAGGCCCAAATGTACCACAATTTTGAGGAAAGGTAAGTTTTTAAAATATAATTACACCATTTTGTTGGATATTCAAACTAACCCACATAGAATGTAAACCAGAAAGGGCAATCTATGAGGGAGTTTTTGCAAATCTAAAACCTAAAAGGGAAGTTAAGTAGTGCATAGGGAATGAAAATCAGTAAACAATGTTCCCTATGTCGACTATGAGCACAGAACCCAAATGCATATTGCAACAAATAGCATCATGAAGCCGAAGGATGAAGATAAAGCACATCCCAGACTTTGCAAGATTATTTTATCTTGGGATGAGACAACTATTTAAATTCGGGAAAGTGTTGGAAGGTTATTAAGGACGAAAATCCAACATGTTGCATTTTGTATAATGTTGTATATTCTACAATATCCAATGTATGTGTATATTCAAACTAAGACACAAGATAAAATATGTAAAGATCCTCTAGCCTAGGAAAGGAGTGTGAAATACTCCTTAAGCCCAAAAGAGAATATGAAGGGATTGCAAGGCCACAATCATCGCATATTGTATATAACAATATAAGTTCACTACGTAGAAGATTGATATTGATTTTGTGTTAATTATTAGAGATTACAGGTCTCTTGAGTCTCCTTACAATAATATAACTCCATTTAATGTGAAATCAATCACTCTCTAGCTTGTGTGTTTCCATTATGTAATTACCTAAGTATGTAGCTTATTACACAATTTGTATGTAGTGGTAATTTAGCCTTATTGGGCACTATGTAAAGGTTTGTAAATGGATTAAATCTCTCAATCCCTTTGACTACAATTGTAGCATGTATTGATTAGTGATTCTATGGACCACTTCTAACATTGTATAACTCAAACGCTTACGCACAGATAATTGGTCTTGATTAGACTTTAGCTCTATGGATAGCAAACTCATTTCAAAATCCATAGGGGTTCAAGGATGACACATGTTGAGGGTCAATTGGTCTAAACTTAGACCTCTTGCACTCCTTGGACATCTTGATTTTCTCATATGATTTTATCTCTCTTTAGAGTTCAATTGCTTCAATAGACCTAAGTTTCTCATAAAATCTAACTTATTGGATATTAAGCTTTGAAATTCACGCTTAAATTCTTTGAGAGAATGCTACAAATATGAGACAACCTTAAAACTCTTATATTACTAGATTTTAGCTCTAGAATTCTCAACTAAATATGTCTATTAAAAAAAAACTTATAGACACAAGACCGCCTTAAACACTCACATAACCAAATTTTGGTTCCAAAATATCCATGTGAATAACTCTAAAAAATCATGTAGAGATGAAAATTTACTAAAGCCTTAACTTATCCAAAATTTAGACGAGGTGTTACATGATTTATCTCAAATTTAATTGAATTTGACAATGAAATTTAAATCAAAAGTGATACTAAAACAAATTAATTTCACCATAAAGAGAATTCAAAAATCCACAACAAATAGTCTATTCAACTTCATCTCATACTTGTAATGTTTAGACTAAAGTATTTACATAATAAAACACAGTATTTGTGCAGGTTGTCTGCTGTCATATTTTGAGATAACGAAGCTCTGACAAATTTTTATGGCATGGATAGAATTTTCTTGTTTCACATTGTGGTAGACGGAGACTGAATAACATTGCACATTTTCCACAATCATAAAATGTCATTGACATTCACCGCCAACCTCAATCTGGGCCAATTAAAGGAGGCGTTGCACTTTCTGCTTTACCACACACAACCCCCCTGAAGACTACTCTACATATCTTTAATTATTGCAGACCTGTATTCTCAACAATGCGCTTTCACAAGGGAAAAACCTCCACTGTTTCATGGCTCACAGGCGATTTGAATTTGCTACACACAGCTTTTCAGAATAAACTTATTTACATGTATGTCAAGTGTGGAAGTTTGGAGGATTCCCGTAAAGCATTTGACCACATGATAGAACGAGACAGCTTCTCATGGAATACGATTATTGCAGCGTACAGAAAGTATGGATTTCCTGACGAGGCAGTTGCACTGTTTCAACGTATGCAAGAAACAGGTTTCCAACCCGATCGGTTTACATTTGCCAGCGCACTCCCAGCCTGTGCCAAAACGGGAAATTTGGAACAGGGTATGGACATCCATAAAAGCATAAAAGATACGGGAATTTTGTCAGATGTTGTAGTTGCAACTGCTCTGATAGACATGTATGCAAAATGTCGAAGCATAGACAAGGCACGTGAAATGTTTGACAATATGCCTCAAAAAAATGTGATCTCATGGAATGCCATGATTGGAGGATATGCACAAAATGGACATGTTGAAAAGGCTTTCGAAACTTTCAAACAAATGCAATTCGCAGGTTTAAGCCCGAATTCCACAACCTTTGCCAGTATCCTCGCTGCCTGTGCCAAAATAGAAGCTTTAGAACAGGGTATGGAAATCCATCAAAGCATACAGGATAGAGGAATTTTATCAGATGTTGTAGTTGCAACTGCCCTGGTAGACATGTATGCAAAATGTCGAAGCATAGACAAGGCGCGTGAGTTGTTTGACAGAATGCCTCAAAGAAATGTGTTCTCGTGGACTGCGATGATTGCAGGATATGCGCAAAATGGATTTGTAGCCAAGGCTCGTGAACTGTTTGATAGAATGCCTCAAAGAAATGTGGTCTCATGGAATGCCATGATTGCAGGATATGCACAAAATGGTTTTGTTGAAAAGGCATGTGAAGTGTTTGACAGAATGCCTCAAAGAGATGAGGTCTCATGGAATGCAATGATTGCAGGATATGTACAAAATGGATTTGCGGAAAAGGCGCGTGCATTATTTGACAGAATGCCTCAAAAAAATGTGAAGTCATGGAATGCCATGATTGCAGGATATGCACAAAATGGATTTATTGAAAAAGCTTTAGAAACTTTCAAGCAAATGAAATTGGCAGGTGTAAAGCCGGATTCCACAACCTTTGCTAGCATCCTACCTGCTTGTGCCAAAACGGGAGCTTTGGAAGAGGGTATGGACATCCATCAAAGCGTAAAGGATAGAGGAATTTTGTCAGATGTTGTAGTTGCAACTGCCTTGGTAGACATGTATGCAAAATGTCGAAGCATAGACAAGGCACGTGAATTATTTGACAGAATGCCTCAAAAAAATGTGGTCTCATGGAATGCCATGATTGCAGGATATGCACAAAATGGATTTGTTGAAAAGGCATGTGAAGTGTTTGATAGAATGCCTCAAAGAGATGTGGTCTCATGGAGTGTCATGATTGCAGGATATGCACAAAATGGATTTGTTGAAAAGGCACGTGAACTGTTTGATAGAATGCCTCAAAGGAATTTGCTCTCATGGAATGCCGTGATTGCAGGATATGCACAAAATGGATTTTTTGAAAAGGCTATAGAAACTTTCAAGCAAATGCAATTGGGAGGTGTAAAGCCAGACTCTACAACCTTTACCAGCATCCTCCCTGTCTGTGCCAAAATGGGATCTTTGGAACAGGGTATGGACATCCACCAAAGAATAAAGGATAGTGGAAAATTTTCAGATGTAGTTGCAACTGCCTTGGTAGACATGTATGCAAAATGTGGAAGCATAGACAAGGCAAGTGAAGTGTTTGACAAAATACCTGAAAAAAATGTGGTCTCATGGAATGCCATGATTTCAGGATATGCACAAAATGGATTTGTTGGAAAGGCTTTAGAAGCTTTCAAGCAAATGCAATTGGCAGGTGTAAGGCCGAATTCCACAACCTTTGCTTGTGTTCTATGTGCATGCAGCCATGCAGGTGTAGTGGATGAAGGCTGTACATACTTCAATCACATGAGTAACCCTTATTGCATTACACCTGCAATTGATCATTATGTGTGCATGGTTGACCTTATTGCCCGAGCTGGCTATCTTGAGGACACCCTAAAGTTTATCATTAAAATGCCAGTTAAACCTGTGGTGGTTGTGTGGATGTGTTTTCTTGGTGCCTGTAAATCATATATGAATCTAGCCTTAGGAGTATTTACAGCAACACTGCTTTTTGATTTGGATCCTACAAATGCGGCGACTTATGTTCTTCTCTCAAACATATATGCAAAAATGGGCAGGTGGGGTGAAGTTCAAACAGTAAGGAGATTGATGAAAGATAGAGGAATTAAAAAGATACCTGGATGTAGTTGGATTTAAGGCCAAAAAATGGTACATGCTTTTTGTGTAGGAGACAGATCACATCCTCAGACACAGGAAATCTATGCAAAGTTGGAGAAATTTGCTTGGTAGATGAAGGTGGCAGGGTATTTTTCAGGTTCAAGACATTTACTTGATGATGTGGAAAAGGAAGACAAATAATTATTTCTCTGCCATCATAGTGAAAAGCTGGTAATTGCATTTGGTTTGTTAAACACGGGGTCCCTAGAACAACTACTAGAATTGTTAAGAACCTTCGGGTATGTGCTGATTGCCACACTTCAACGAAATATATCTCCAAGATTGTTGCAAGAGAAATTGTTATGAAAGATGTGAAACCGTTTCTATCATTTTAAACAGGGAAAATGTTCTTGTGGAGATTATTGGAGATGCTAAATGAAGCAATCTGAAAAATAGGCTTGCACTATAATAATGTGCCCTGTGTCAGACCTGCAGAACTAATGAGGGGACGAGGTTTTATTTTGAGTTTCTAGAAAGTTTTTTTTGTCTTGTTCTCAGTATTTGGCAATCTAGACCATGCTGTTGGCTTCATAAAATTAGATGCATAGAAAGCAATGCAGATCACTGCTTATATACACTTTTGGGGTATCTGTCAAAGACCTGTTTTATTATAACATGGGCATTTCATTGAATTGATTTCCCAAAACCTGCTTGTGTATGAAATGGAAAGTTGGAGGACGAGGTGAGAAAGGGTTAAAAACAAAAGGTGAGGAACACTTCATAAATGGAAAGATGCTTGACCAGTAGGAAAATGAAGAGGAGGGCTCACAACTACCCTTGCCATTTTTCATAGTTCTTTTGTTTGGATTAATTGTATTATCTTTTGCCTATATCAAGGTAACCATTCGAGATTAAATTACACATTCCAGATTTGGTATGTAATTTTTAGCTGACATGTTATATCATGTGGGCAAAAGCTTTGCCTAGAAAACTGTCTAACACCGGAAATGCACGAATCTGAGATGGATTTGTCTGCCGCTGGAAAAGTTGGTAGGCTGGAATACCCATCACAGCAGTGTTTAAATTCGATGGTCATTTGCACCTTTTCTGTAGCTTGGTGACAAGCCTGGCAGAACCTCTGTGTCCATTCGCCAGTGCCCCTCCCTCACCTCCTGCTCTGTGCCGAACATAGTTTGGCATCTCAATTTCTGCTCCATCCTTTTCTAGACTCACTTCGTGCTCTTTGCATCTGCTTTGAACCCTGCAAGTATTTGCAAAATATCAGAGTATTTGAAGCTTGAGGCGAAAGGCTCGGAGCTTTCACAAACCTCAATGGAATGCGACGCTGCTTGTGATGTTTGACGATTTTCTGCAGATTTGGACATGACTATGGCTTACCGAGGTACGGAAGCTCTTGATGTGTTTTAGAATGAGTTTACTGTGCTTATGATCAATGGACAGCATCTGCGTTTCACTCTGTCAGATAGGTGTAATGCTCTTTCACTTAAGGAGGCTCTCCATCAGGAGCACGTCTCTCGTTTAAATGAGATGCACTCTGCTCTTTATAATCTGAAATATATTCTGTATCATGCTGATGCTCGTGCTGTCAAAACCTCCACTCACTGGAATGTGGGAAATTCTACTGACAATCAGAATAATATAAGTTTGCAAGAACATGGCATCCTTTCTACTTCTCACTTTACATGAAGAAAACAGATGGCTGCTTACGGAAAGAGTTCGTTCGACTAGGCTTTGCCTTATCCTTAGGTGATGAGTGATATGGCTCCCAGCAAGCAAGCGCCTAAGAGAGGTGGTAGTTTTGATGCTTCGGCAAATCATTCCCAACAATTCCCGAGGTCTGATCATAACCAGCTGCGTCCTTCTCCTAGTGATGCTGCACATTTCCTTGTTAAAGGCTGCCACAATAGATGAGGTGGTTAAGATGATCATAGTGTAGAGGAATCGAAACTAACAACATCATCATTCTCTGTCAGAAAAAGTGGACTGTATGATGGCCATATAAGAGAATCACTACCAGACTGTCAAAAAATTTCATGGTTGCAGCATGCATCTCATTTGAGCTGGTAAAGATCTTATCGCTAACCTTGTTAATTAGTTTTCATCTCTACACTTGTGATACTCTGTGCAGTATTTTTAGTGTTATGTCTATTGTAATCGGCCTTGAATTAGTTGAGGATTATCTGTCCAAATGCCATTTGGTGTTCAGGCATAGACTTCTGGCATTTGGCATCTGTATGTGCAAAAGCTTGTTCCATTTTTTTATCGATTAAAATTTTAACCTTTACAGAAAATAAAATGTGACATTAAACAGCATTACTCCTTTTATTACAGAGATTGAAGGACTGGTCCCTCCTAGAAATAAGAGTTTTACATCTAACCAAATTTTACTTAGAGAATGTCCTGTTCTATATAATACAATATATGTTCACGCCCTTTCATTTCCCTTCGAAAGTCCGCACAGAACCAAACCTTTGATTCATCCTAACCATCTATCTATACAGATAGATTGCTGAATGGATAAACAGATATGCAAACACAAAGCAGGCAAATTTTGGTGTACAATACTATACTCTAACATTATCAAGATACGTGATTATAGGTGTGTTGTGGGTGCATGTGCCAGTATGAGATATGATACTTCTAAAATTTAGGTGAGCATGTACTGCAGTGTGGAATATCACAAATAAATTGAAAATACGCAGGGAAAAAAATAGGCACAAAAGTTTAAAATCATATAGAAATTTTCATTTTAAAAATCAAAATCAAATTACATAAACACATCAATATTATAGATTCATCATTCACAGGGCTTTTTATGATTTTAAAAACTCACCAATAAACATTAAACATCAGCACTTAAAATAAATAGAGGACTTCCATTCTTAAAATGTGTCCTCCTGAAGCTGTAGATTTTTACCAGCCGAGCATATCCCCCAACAGAGCAGTCTTCCAAATAACAGAAAATGGGTAATGGGAGCAAATAATAACCCCATTCCCAAGCCAATCTTGCCTTGGGACAAAATCAAAACACATGCTTAACTCACTCATTCTTGGTGCAGATTGAGCACTTAGGATTTGAGTGGGAAATGGCCTAGAGGCAATCCTTGATATATCAAGGTGCAAGTAAAACGTCTTTCTGGGCTGAACCCAACTTTCCAAATAGTGCAAATAGTGCTAACATGATGAAGCCAAGTAGAGGCTTGGGCATCGCATTCCATCTCAGGAGAATCAATATTACATACGATTCCCAAATAAATTAATTTTTTAACAATGTTTATAAGTTTATAATTTATGGTAATTGTGATTTCGAAGTGCAATATTCATTGACATGTCTTGAATGTTTCATTATTTTCATGTTTATTGTTAGAGTAATTAATTCTATCACAAATTATATAATCTTAATATATCCATGACTGCACAGTTAAATCATATTATAATGTCATGATGTAACCTATAAAATATCTTTGCATCGATCTTTTGAAGACGTTGCACCTACCTTGAATTCTCTCGAGGCATCTACCGCAAACCATAACTATGGTGAGTTGTGACCTATTCCTTAACCAAACACTGCAGTTATACTATATATTTTTGCAAATTTGCAAGGTTCAAAAGGTACTTACCAGTTACTATGGCTTTCACGTTTTCATTTTTCACTGTGGCTGTGTTCACTATTTCCACTTCCAATGGCTGCATTTACCAGTGCCGGCGACTGTTTTTGCAAGAGCTGTGACAACTACAAGTGCTGGCATTCACGTTTTTTCCTTTAGCTTTTGGTTTTTAGGTAGATGCTTTTTAATTTTTCAACGCAAAAAATATAAAACTAAAAGTCGAACACACCAACCGAACAAGTTCGGATTTCCTCAAAAATTTGCTGCGAACTTAATTTTGCCCATGTTTGGGCAAATGTGGTAACTATGGTGTGCAGCTCTTGGCTTATACGTCCAATACAAACCAGAGTATACCAATTCCATGTCCAATCTCTTCACCAAGCTGAAGAAGAAAATCCAAGCTTATGAGAAGATAACCAAATGATTTCAATAAACAGGGCACACAAACTATTTGACAAAATGCCTCAAAAAAATGTGGTCTATTTGACAAAAGGCTTGTTGAAGAGGCCTCTGAAACTATAAGGCAAGGGACTTTTGTCATGGCAGGGTATGCACAAAATGGGCTTGTTGAAAAGGCCTTCAAAACTATGACATAAATGCAATTGGAAGGTGTAATGCCAGACTCCACAACCTTTGTCAACATACTCTTGTCGTGTGTGAAAATGGAAGCTTTAATGTAGGGTATGGACAGAACGAATTTCAATGGAAAGGACATTTTTGTTAGATATTGTGGTTGCAAATGCCCAGATAGATATGTATGTACAACATGCAAGCATGTGCAATGTACGGGAGCTGTTAGACAAAATGCCTCAAAACAATGTAGTTTCATCATCATGTACTCTTACAAGTGCAAGATATGCACAAAATAAATCAATCAGCTCCTCACAACCTGGATAAAGAAAACAAAAGTTTGCAAGATGAGTATGTTTGCTTGGTCAGCCTTCCCCTCTCCTTCTTACTACCTAAGTCAAACATTTATCCTTAGTGAATCTTGGAATTGCTTTTACAACTCTAAAAATCTTCATAGAATTCAAAAATTAATCTCTCATTTGTTGGTTCGCTTGGTCCACTATAACATATAAACCCTAATATGTCATGATCCTTGTGCCAATAGGGGTAAAGCCACAATGGAAGTGACCCTCTCGCTAACAGATTATGTCAATATGGATGACACCTCATTTTTAACTATTAGCGTAACCATTTCACCTCCTTTTGGTGCAAGTGCTAGTATATAAGGGTATATAGATTTTGTCTCATTTATCGTTAGATATTTCTAATGGTATTTCACATCCCTTTGCTTGGTGAGATAGCTAATACATTTGTGAATTCACAAGTATTTTAAAATGTAATTTTATTTCAATTTGTTTGGTTTTAATTAGAAATAAACTATCATAATCTGTATTTGAAGAAGTAAAAAAATTACAAGTGTGTTTATGTTGTAATTAGCATTTATGCATGGCACTTGAAAAACACCATTCCTTATTTGTGTGCCTTGGTGGTGTGCTTATGTGTCTTAAGGGGGTTCTTCAATATGTGATGGTGCTTCGGTTCTGCTCCCATGGTGGTCTGATCCTTAAAGCCTTATACCCTAGGTCCTTGCCCTAATTGCCTAAATTCATATTGTTATGTGGCATCAATAATTCATATGTTACACTTGCCATATGTGCCTAATGCATTTTTTTCTATCTCATTGGGGACTACCTCCTACCCACACATGCATAAATTATAGCATGTGTATTTGTTTTCCCTCTCACTTACCCTTCTAGCCAATCTCTCTAATTGTTGTTGCCCACTGCACCCACCAACCCCTTGGTCTTCGCCCCCAATCTCTCCGCGCTTATTAGTTCCCATTTGTCACTTGTTCACTTGAACTCATTGTTCACCCTGCAATGCACAAATCTCCATTCATAGTGCATAGTAGGTAAACATCATCCACACACCTTAATTGGATGCGTTGTTCATGCACTATTACATCCTCTCCCATCACATGTGCACCCTTGATCATCCTCAAAATTTTATCATTATTTATGCTTTCACTAGTTGTTGGTCTAATTTTGCACATAGGTGCCATATGGCATGTGCACGACATCGTTTTATTGGCCCATATCCCTTCAGTTGATAACTCAGTGTTAGTCACTAGTGTGCATGGATCACTCGCATCATGACATGTGACCTACGATAATGTCATCGGTAGATCCCATATGTTTTTCCCAGCGACACCTTGTTTCTTGTGGTGGTTAACGTGGATCCAACAACAAATTATGGCATGTCATGTGTTGCCTTGATGGTGGTGGTGAGTCCAGCGTTATCTCAATAGGGTGTGCTCTCTCTCCTGGAAATGAATCTCAATGTTGCTTGTGGCATTTGCTTGGCTATATTATGGTGCGCTCGACTTCTTTGTATGTGACTTGGTTTCTTGAGGGCATGGTGTGGGTACATGGCATTTTCTCATTGGTAGTGCATGAAAAGTGCCCAGTGGCTAAGTCCTTTTACCATGCAAAATATTAAGTGCTACACATTGGCCCGACAATCTTGAAGTGATGCATCTTCATTGTTGATTTATTTCCCAAGTTCAAATAGTTTAATACTTGTACCTATGGATTGTCAAATAATGTATGTGTCGTTTGTATGGCTTCTCTCACTTATAATAGAGGATAATACTTTCAGGAATGGTGTTGGGTAGATTCTTTGATCGATGGCGACACTTTTGTGTTAATTAGGTGCTCCCATGCTATCGATAGTCGACTATGCATTCTTAAGTTCTTGTAGTTGAGAGTCAATTTTAATTCAATTTTGAATGTCAAGTTTAGCTTATTGATCAAAGTTTCTATCACACAAAAGAAAGGGATGGAATCCTCAAAAGAAGTAAATGATGATGTTGAACTGACCATTGATGGGTTTAGACGGGGACTACAATGAAGAATAATTGTTGGGTAAGGCCTTGATCTTTAGGAAGAACGGGTAGGGGGAATGAACTAGGCCTACTATCAAATGATCAAATGAGCTATATACTAATGCAAAGAAAAATGAATCGCATGCAATAACTACTCTATTCTTAAAAGAAAATAAAAAGTTTAACAAGGACTAAATGAATTATCAAACACTAAATATTTTTCTAACTTGTTGAGATTAAAAGAAAGACTAACAAGAACTTTCACATACAATTCTAAAGCTAGCCACACATATAAATTAGAAGTGGAAATGTAACTACGTGAGGTTCACCAAATGAAAATATCTAAATGAGAGAACCTTTTTAAAACACATGCGCACCCACACATGCACGCGTGTCACATGCACACACACACACACACACACACGCACATGCACACACACGTGCACACACATACACATGCGCACACACACGTGTACACGCACACATAAGAGATTCTTTTAGATATGTGATTATGACTTACCTTCGAAAAAATAAATAAGTGAAAGAAGGTGTTTGCTCTTTACTTATCTAAATTCTAGATTAAGGGTTATAAACATGACATATTCAAAATAATTAATTAAATATTAACATGTATATCGGAATATACTAATAATAGAAATTTGCAAGATAAATTTGTTTGTGGTAGATTCGGTTCACTTGTTAGTTATAAAAACTAAATCTCCAAAACTCAGAAGACAACATGGTTTAACGATACATGTGCCGACAATGCAATGTCGGGATGAGTGGATGCAAAAGGCGCAAGAGACTCCTTCTAGCAGATGACAGAACCTGCATGCAAAGATAACTAAACAAAATAGATATTAGATATAGATTTGACAAGTTTCTCGACAAAAGCCACTCCCAGGAACCAATGGGCTTCCTCGAAGGGTGTCAGCTCATTTTTACAATCAAGTGATATGATATGAAAGTAATTAACAATACAAGAATGATTTAGAAATACAACGGGATAGAAAGATCCTGTTCTGCGTGGTAGGTGGCCAAGGTGAGGGCTATGGCGAGCTCGAAGTCCAAGAAGCAATCGAACCAAGCTTGTTCTGTCGTGCCCCATTCTTCACATATAATTTCGAGTTGGTCTTTGATGTCTTCAATTTCGGGTGTTAAGGCCATGGTACAAAGGCTAAGTTCATGTGCAATGTCAAATTGTTCCCAGACGAGGGGTTGCTGAATGATGGGAAGATTGTAAATGTTGGTAATGGGATGTGACTCACCTGGCACAGTCATCGACAGAGAGACACATCTTGAAAACAAGTAGATTAGACAGAAAATAAAATGATTGCAGATACTGTAAATATGATTAAAATAATAAAAATATAGGGATCGCTAGTGATTTTGTATGGTCGTTAGCGATTCAGGTAAAATCGTTGGCAATTACTGTGAGAAAGCTGATCTTTTGATAGAATGTAAGTTTGATCTAAAGTGATTGATTTATACCTTGATGTGGTCTCTAATAGGATGTATTAACAGACTGAAGGTGAAAACAGAAGATAAAAATTCGCCTTTGTTGATAAATGCAATGAAATGGTGTTGTGGGATTCTTACGAGATTTGCAGAGCTTCCAAGGACGTAACAAAGGTGTTGGAGATACCAAGATGTCTGAAATGATGTCGTGTTGGTCTTGAAAGGGACAGAGTTTCGTTATGAATGTCAGATGATCCCTCACCAGGAGGTTTGGTGTTGCTTTTATAATCGCTGACGATTTTGTTAGGGTCATTGACGATCCGGAAAATATGGGAAAAACCCACTTGGAAGTGGTTTTAACCACTTCCAAATAAGGTTTTCAAGCTTGGATGCGAGTGGAAATGGTTGAGAAGGTTTTTAGGGAGTTGGGAGGTCGGATGGTTAGGGCTATAATGGATTAGAATATGACTCGACACCAACCCCTTAGATGACTCAGCACCAACTAAAGCCACCTGATTTGTTTGTCACCTCTGGAATGTTGCACAATAACTAATGATGACACTATGAAGCTCTCCTTCCTTCAATCTTCTCCAAATCTGCCCTCTAGCCTTAACTCGCTCAAACACTTCTCCACCAAGCTGATTAGGTCTAATGACATATCTCTCCAACAACATCACACCCTCTAGAACATCAAAACACTCTCTTCCCTTTCTAGATGGTCACAAAGACCTCCTTCACCTCCACACACAACCCTCTCCCTCGCACTTTTTCATCCTCTCCAAGGCTCCACAAATAAGCCTCATAAGCTTGATTATATACATGACTTAAGGACACCAACACATCTAGATCAGCCATATCTCTCAATATAACATTAAAACATCTTAAACACATCGTAAAAATACCGTTCATACACTTTCTAAGGTTGGCAACAGTATGTAAAAACACGACTCCTTCATTAGGACCCAATTAGACCTAATAGGCCAAAACTTGCACCTCGTCAAGGTTGAGTGATCTCGAGCAACCATGCACTTCTCCAAACATCTGAAACCACTTAGACATGTTGTCTAAGCCTTCAAACAACTTCCAACAAGATTTAATCACCCTGCATCATTATCTCATTCAATGAAACAACCAAAACAACCAGTTGTCCTCACTAGGTCAATGACCTCCAAAACCAGTCCTCAAAGATGAGGCTCAAACTAGCACCAAATCATCTCAACCATGCATAAATGACATATGGATAGAAATCTCATGAACTTAGGGTCATCATCAACTGCTCACAAACACCATCACTTGGACTGTAGAAGCCCAACAACACCTCTGCAACCAGGTTACCTAAAGTTGCTCAAAATTGCTCCAATACCAGTCTTCAAACATGAAGCTCAAACATCATCACAACACACAATCATGCAACCAAAATAGGTATACAATTGCTACATGACCTCAGGGTTCATCACCTTATGCTTTAAACACCATCATTCAGGTCAGCCAGAGAACATATGGAACATTTTAGTGCCAAAAAAACAAAGATTGTTGCCCAACAACAAGAAAATTAAAATTTTGCTTTCAAATCCTTTGAAGATCAGCCAATCATGATCACACAAACTGAACCAACAACACATAAATACATTGCAATAATTGGCCCACACTGCAGGTCCCAAATCACAAGAAAACCACAATCTTTAGACAGACTTCGACAGGCTCTGAAGCATTCATTGTAGACTCCGAAGCACATAGAACAAACTTCAAACAAACTTCAAAACACTCAGGGAAGACTCCGAAGGATGTATTACATTAGTTGGCCAACACTGTTGGTCCCATACCACGACAAACCACAAACTTCGGAAAAACTCCGAAGCATTCGAACAAACTCTGAAGCATTCTGTATGAGACACCAAATCAACAAACAACATTGTTTTCTTCAACTGGCTCTTCTATACCTTGGTCTTCTTGTTCCAACTTACCTACATACCTCTGTTCATACATTCTAAACCTCATTCTCATGCTCTCCAAGCTCACCCAGCTGCTACATATCAAAGAACCACCATGACATGTCTTCCTCCATGAAAGCTGACTAAGCCTCACAACCAAGCATCTTAATCATACTTGCACCATCCATACTGACCTCCTCATGTCTTTGCCACACATGCACATCTGCAAGAGTCGTCAACACACTTCATGACATCATCACCACATTATCCTATCATTGCAACACTCCTATAAGCCATCACACTTACTTAAGACACCTCAAAACATCATGCCATCTCAACATGACATGTCAACAAAGAAGGACACTACCAATCAACCTTCATGCTTCTTACTACATTTGACAACAATGATACTTTAGACATCAATGACATCATCATTCTTTGACATCAATGCAACACAAGTACCAATAACCATTAAGACATTGACCAACTAGGTGTTGATATCAGGCTTGGTTTGGAGAATATATGGACGCTTGCGAAGGCTTGAGCCTTGGAAAACATCACTCAGGGAAGGAAGTTGGATGCCATTTGCTTGGTGTTGGGAATTTAGACATATAAGTTCGAGGAGTCTAAGTTGGCTGAGTCTCTGGCGTCCCTGGTTATTGAGGAGGATGCTCACAACTCTGCGAAGTTGATGGTGGTAGTCTCCAGTTCTTCACAGGAAAACAATTAGCTTTAGGCTTGTCTTTCTTAGTTTAGTTTTAATGTAATATTTTGCAATTTTGTTTGCAACACCAATAGGGTTGCATAAACTTGAATCCGTCACCTAATAATTAGTTTTTTTGTTCATTATTTCTAATATAGCTGGTCTTGGTGCCCTTTTTTGGACTTATAAAAAATGTATTAATACTTGCAATAATGATAAACGATATAATGATATCTCAAAAACACAAGATGAGATGAAGACTTAACTATACAAAGTGGCACAAAGGATATTTGGATGTGTAGACTAGGAAAAAAAGATGAAACCTGAAAAGATATTGTCATTTGTCTGAACCTACAAGATGTGGTTTGTTTCTGATATTGTAACTAAAAATTGTCTGCAACAAGTGTAAATACCCGCAATACTATCAAAGCATTCAATAACAAAATTGTCTATGTCATACAACTTTGTCGGGACTGTGGTACGATTATGACCTATTTTTGTGATTTTGGACCTGCTTGCAATGAGGTTTTGTAACTTTTTGTTCCCTTCGCTTGTTTGTAAATCTTCATCACTTTATTTTTCTCTAACTCACATAACCTCAACACTACCTCTAATGATCTGCAACAAGTGGAAAACCCTAAATACCCGCAATACCTTTCATCAAAGCATTCAATAACAAAAGGAGAAATCAGTATGTGGGTGAGGTTGGACTACCCTTGGTAGTCAACCCTTGCCAAACCAATCCAAGCATTACACGATATATCCTCGAGCGAGAGCAAGCTTCTTGTAGTTCTCCAAGTGTTTTGTGTTAAGTGTGAATATATCTAAAGCCAATCCCCTATGTGTGCCCTTATGTCTCTTGACACAAGATAGTGGGCTAACTATAGAATAGAAATTGTACCCAATGCAATAGTAGTGTAATGTGGTTTGCTTCAGCGATTGGACTAAACTCTTTTGTCCCTTGAATACCTTTGCCAATTCTTATAGTCACTTACTTTTGCTAAGACATGGCTCTAAGACCCTTGAGTTCTTGGAAATGGAACTAGCTAGATTATTTGATCTGGTTGAGCGCTTTAGACCTATATTAGTGATTGTTTTAAATTATGTGTTACTACTTTAGAAATATTTAGGAGAGCTTTGAGTGCTTTTGTGTTGATATTTGCAATAGGAGGTTATGAGAGTTCTACGTGAGTTATGAAGTAATATCGACTTGCTTAAATAGGCTTTTGTAGGTGAAATGACATGCTAAGGCTAACCTTGGGAAGATGAAATGATAGATATAAGATATTCAAATTAGAAAAAGAATCGTCAGATAAGAGGTTCCAACACCATACAAGTTGGCCAAGACCATAGTCCATTATGGACCCGATTTGTACAATTTTGGACATGAAAGCAATGATGTAATATCAAAAGTTCTTAAATGATGCTTAGAGATGAATTATTGTTTTGGTTAATTAATATTCCCTGGATGAATGACAAAGGAGAGTGTGGAGATGAACAAATCAAGAGCGAGATAGGAAGATATGTTGATTGAACTTAGAATTTGATTCATTTGTCTCAGGAAGGGATCAAAGTCAAACTTGTTATTACTTAAGGATAAGTTACCGAATTTGAGTGTCTATAGCAACCACGTGGCACCAAGCAGTAAGCCAATCATAGCTTGACACATGGCTTAATGAGAAAATGGGGGGGAAGACTATAGTTTAAAATTAAAAAATTTCCTCTAAGTTTTAATGGCTGAGGGAAAATGAAAGATCTCTAGTTTTGTTTGCCATATCTTTTGATTGGGGCCACCAAATCAAGAAAAATTGGATCCATTGCAAATATATCAAGGATAACTTTCCAATGGAGTATATGTTAGAGCTTACGCCATGGTGTTTTGGGAGAAGTAAACAATAAAATCTTTGGTGATTGTTGATTTAACAAAAATTGAATTAATGCTAAACCCTAATATTGCAGAGTAACGAATGTAAACTATGATAAACAACTACTAGATACAAGATGACACAAGCAATAAGTTAGATAAATGCAAAACCCTAAGTGCAAGAGAGAGAGGAAAGGACTTAGCTAATTTATGCTTGATGTCGGGATTGTGCAGACTGGAGAAACAAGAAGGGAAAACTATCGCAACCGAGCACAGTAAATTTTGGAGTTGTTGGATGAGCCTGGACTAGGGCACCTGGACTAGGTCAGGGGCACTTGAGCGCTGGAGTCTGCTACTAGGTGCGTCTGTGACTGCGAAAATGGCCAGAACCTTAATCTTCTGGTGTTGCAAGGTTGTTTTTGATAGTCGCTGTTGGTTGACCTGTATGTCGCACTATGATCATAGAATTTGCTTATAACCTGCAAAGAGATGATGACCTACAAAACCCTCAAACTACATCGAATCCCAAAAAGAAAAGGTGCAATACGGGGAGTCAAACTGACCCCTGGCGGTCACCCGACTGAGTGAACTTACGACTGAGTGTTGCACTACATCTCAGACTCCATGTAGTTCTTGTACGTGTGTGATAGAATCGTGCCCTAAGAAGCCTTTGTGCAAGTGCACGTGATAGCGGGCAATAGCTAGATGTACCAATGTAGATAGATGTGTGGATGGTAAAACAGACTTCCCTTCCTATATGTGTATGCAGAAAATGCAATCCCTTGTCTCTTTAAATGAAAGCTAGATGGATGCTTTTAATGCATCTTAGAATGCCTTTGGATGCAACCTTAGGTGATGATAATAAATGCTTAGAGCTTGGTCCTTTATTTTGGTCACATAGCTTTGTATTTATATGATTCACTTGGTTGAAATTCATATCGTAAAAACTAGAAGGCCAACCCATAAGAAAATAAGATGCCCAAAATATAAAAGAGACCCAAAAGAAGCAAGTAAGATAAAAAAGGGTCAGAGGACGCCCAGAAGGACGAGGGCGTTTGGGTGTTGGTGTCCAGAGTTATAAAAGATAACCAAGTGAAATATCGACTGGGCTATAGGGTGTAAATGACTAAAAATGAGACCAAAAACAAAGCAAAGATGCCAAAGATAGTTGTCAATTACTAGTTTTCTCGCTTAGGAATCATATGAATGCAAGTATGCTTTTAGGACCTAGAAATGTACCCAAGTTCATGATTTTGTGTCTACAATTGTTTTTCTCATTTAATGTAAGTAAGAGGGGGATTATGAGCTCAAGGGATTTTATTTCCCGAGTCCAACACTTGAATGTTTCATGGAGGCATGGTATCCATCAATGCATCACCCATTTTAGAGGATTTAAGATCTAACATTCTTCTACCTAGAATTTTACAGTGGGGAGTCAAATCCAGGTGTTTATTGTTTATAATCACATTTTTTATGAGATTTTAACCCCCAAGTTTCAACTTTCCCTCTCATCTCTCTTATTCTCTTTTCTACTCAATAAAACGTAGTGTGTATATTGTAAAGGAATCCTATCTTTTGGATGTGGGAAACTCTTCCCTTTTGATTTCTCACCATTCCAAGTGTCTTTAACCTCTATATAGAACTATTGTAATGCATCCACCACCTCTCTCACCTATGTAATAGATTGTGCATTCTACTAAGCAATATAATGTTGATTATGGCTAATATCTTGCCTTTAGCATTGTGTTTTGTCTCTTGCCTTTATTTCTCTTATGGTACACTGTGTAGATTATAGTTGTAGGATTTTTTACACACTCTTTCATGAAAATGAGAGAGTGACCCCTTCTATTCTGGTGCAATCACTCCCTTTGTTTTTTAGTTTCTCCGTCTCTCGTTTCCCATGCAAATTATTATCTTAGGACTAGCTTAGGGGTAGGCATTGGAGTAGATTAGGATAATAGTTATCCTTCTCTAGAGGTATTCCTCAAAGGAGCCAAGGTCCCATAGCTTAGGAGGCATTCCCACTTTGTGTTGTCAAATTTTCTTGGGCAATAGATTTATGGAACACCTAGTAGGACATTTCTTGCTTGAAAAACAAGAAAGACTCGTTTTAAGTACATGAATTCCTGATATTTCTACTAATGAAGTTGTGGCGTGTTCCTAATTATCTACATTTGTAGCCATTTCAAGTACTTGGCGACTCCAATATCCATTGTTTTTCATAACAAGACCTTTATTCCAGTATACGAGAAAAATTCATAAAAGAAGAAGCATTCAAGAGGGTGAGAAATTTTGTTTCATGTAGATATCACCCATAAGTAGAAGCAGGCCCATTTAGAAGCATGCATCCCCTCCCAAAACACACTCCACGCCCCCACCCAATAACTCTTCCCATATCCCTTAGATAAATATCCATCCATTAACTCCCATGGAGTTATAGAGGAATCGCCCATTTGTAGCATTTAATAGGGTCAATCATCTAGTGTTATCTACCTAGGATGATATCCCACCCTCAGCTTTGAAAAATATTCCACTCGGCTTTGAAAAATATTCCATATTTCAGTGTAAGACTACCCTAACCCCTACTAAACATATAACATATGTGGCCAATATTTGTTGTCTTCACCACATAACCTGGGATGATTTAGTTTTTAGACTTTTAGCCTTCTCTTTAAAAGGGAAAGCTCTAGACTATTATAAAGGTTTTTCTTTTGAATCTATACATAATTGGGATGAATTGTGAGGATGCTTGTGTAATCATTTTTAGGAAAGAGGTGAAAACTTGTCACTAATGGAGATTCTTACTACAAACAAGAGGGCACCCACGTAGGTAGATTTCAAAAATCATGGGACAAGATCGCACTCCTATTGAGGCCATCCACACACATGATTTTCATCTATTATATCAAAGCCTTAAACTTGTACATTTCTATCATGATTCAGTCCATGGGAGGAATAATATTGCTAGATGCTTATGCCACCTCCATCAAAGTTGAAAATAGCCTCATGAAAGAAGGGAAGCTAGCCCCAAGGCCTCTCATGCCTCTATTTCTTGAACTAACCTTGGTTGCTTCGAGCCATCCCCAAGAGCCACCTCAAATAATTTATCCTAATCCTAGTACATCTACAAATGATCTAGATGAATCAAAGACCTCATGTCAAAACTCTGGTCAATGAGCTTACTTCCCTTAAAAGATAGCAAACCCAATCATCCTTCAGGCCATATCAACCTTATAACCTGACATACCAACAAAATAGGATGTAGCCACAAAATCACATTGCTCCTACCAAACTCCCTCTACAACAATTTCCATCCATAACCAACCCAAATAGAGCTACAGTTCCTATGGAAAACAATTTAGTTGATGATATGAGATGGTACTACTTTTGTGCACAACCCAATGACTCAAACACTTGTCCCAATAGGACTCTCGGCCAATCATTAATAGTGCAAAGTTCTTTATTATAGAAAAATCAAGAGCCATAGCCATCTTAGTGCTCTACATTTGCAGATGTTGAGGATAGCATAGTTTGTTGGAAAGAATGAGACTTTTGTGTAGTCAATCAAGTTAAAGAAGATTTGACCAAACCCCTACTGCAATCAAACAATAACACATGAGAAAAGAAGAGGCTTTTCTAGCTAAATGGACAAACCCCCCCAGATCCTATGGCGCCACATCCAAAGAAAGACAACCCCGTTGTAGATGGAGGTATGAAAAATCACTTTAAGTGTAAGAGGAGCAACTACCTACAAAGAATCCTCATCCTAAGGTTTATCAACCTGTGATTGAGAAACCAAAGAGATATCGGGTAGCCTATAATATATAGAAGTCTCTCCCTGGGCCTCTAAATATTTTGGAGCAGATGAAGAGGACCAATGTGAATGTGACAATGTGGGATGCTTTGGTTATACCAGCTAAATCCAATTGCGGCAAAAGGCTTTGAAGTAATTCAAGCATGCTCCGAATCTCACGAGGGACCCACTTCATTCCTAACCAATTTATATCAAACCACTTTGAGAGAAGTGAGAAATTTTTCAAAATCGTATCCCCCTGTATGTATCTCACATTATTGGCAAACACATGGTTCATTATAGTATGATTGATTCCAATGCAAGTAGCTCTATAATGCCCAAACAAATAGTTGATGTGTTGGGAATCAATTATGACCCCATTAATAAGGGAGTGTTTTAGCTAAAAGGGTCTGCTATAAAAGTAGGACTCATAAAAGGCCTCCTTTTGACCTTACATGCTTTCCCTAGCATCACTATTCCTCAAGATATTTCAGTCATTGGCCTTCCTCTAGTGTTTTCCATTTATTTATCTCAGGAATTCACAATGATGGTGGACGGAAATCTTTCTTGTGATTGGTCTCACATGCTCCTAAAAACAAGGTATGACTTGATAATTACTATTAAAGTAAAACCTATCTGCCACTTCTGTGTTAAAACATTTGATCTAAGATCTTCAGAGGAAAATTGTGTCATCAATTTAGAGGTATAAGAAGAGTTTTCCCTTGAGACTCTTGAACCAAAATGAAAAAATTCCCGATGAATAGATGGATGAATGGGCCCGTGAGAGGTGGAATTTTGACCCTTATGATGTTTTTGAAGAGACTAGCCTAGGTACTTATTGCAGACAACCCAACTCCTAGTTTGGTGAAAGCGAAAGAAGATTTGGAAGGCATGTGGCAATTGTGATTTGATGAATCCAAATGCAAAATAGGTGCAGGTGCAGGGGTAGTGTTAGTGTCACCACAGGACAAGAAGACCTTTTTCTCACATAGACTCTTATAGAATTGCACCAACAATGTTACAAAATATGAGGCCTTGATTCAGGAGATACAAATTTCCAAAGGGAAGGGTGTCAAGTTGTTGTAGACATTTGGAGAAACAGGGTTAGTTGTCCACCAAGTAAGATCACAATGATCTACAAAGGATTCTCTTCTCAATGAATACAAGCATAGGGTATGATATTTTCAAGAGGAATCTAATGCAGTCAACCTTTAAATTGTGCTTAGAAATAAGAATGTTGAAGATGATAGAATGAAATCCATTGGAGCCCATTTTAATCCCCCTAGAGATCTCATCAAGTTCCCAAATCAACACGTGAAGCTAATTGTCAAACATATGGTACCCTACACTTCACACCGTCGGTAGGTTTTTGTCAACTTTATATAGCAAGAGGAAAAGTTCTCCCAAGATCTCCAACCCACATTATAGGAATGATATGCTGATCAATTCATTTCACTTAAGACAAGTAAGTTGCCTAAAGGGTTGGTTACTTTGGAAAAATTCTTTGCCCTTGATGATCAATATAAAGGAGAGAAGAAACGTGAAGATAAAAGAAAAAGACTATCAAGAGATGGACATCTCTCCAAGCAAGTGTCTCAAGCTTGAAAAGGTATGCACTCCTGAGAAACACCAAGCATTTTTCCACTTATGTCAAAAGTATGATGATGTAATTGCTTGGACTATGATGATATTAAGGGGTACAATCCTGAAATCATCCATCATACCATCGAGTTGTCCCTCAATGCTTAACCATAAAGACAAAAAGAAAGTCTTGTCAACCCCAAGATTAAACGCGTCATGATAAAAGAGCCATCCAAACTGATTGAGGCTAGCATCACATTTCCAAACAAACATTCCACTTGGGTAGTAATTTTAGTCCCTGTAAGGAAGAAAAATAGCAAAATCAGACTGTGTTGATTTTAAAGACCTTAACAAAGTATCTCTTAAAGACCATCACCCCTACCCTCCATGGATTAAATTTTGCAAACTGTGCATGGGGCTGAAAGGTTTTCGTTTTTGGATGATTTTTTTGTTTATAATAAGATATTTTTCGAAGGATCTGATCAACACAAGATAGCCTATGCCAAAATTTCTTTTTGATTGTCAAACGATGATGCTACCTTTCAAAAATCCATAGACTCGGCCTTCAAAGGTCTAATAAATGACATCATCCTAGTTTACTTGGATGATATCACTGTTTTTTCAAAGAGACACGAGGATCATATGGATCATCTTGAAAAATCCTGCGACAAATGTATAGGGATTTGGAACTATCCCTGAATCCTAGAAAAAACATATTTGCTGTCCTTGAAGGTAAAATCTTAGGCCATGTAGTCTCAGAAATTCAAAGAAAATGTAGAGTAAATGAGTAAAAACCTCATCCACATAAAATTTATATTACTGACTTGAATTATACACTGGAGGTTGAAAACAACGTGGCATATTTTTGAGATAAAAATTAAGTACAGATCTATAACAACTATACTCATAATAGCTTTCAACCATTTTCAATGAATATGCACACATATCAGCTAGTTGAAAGCTTAATCGTGAGGTTATTTTCCTTGACCATATGCCAAATTTTGCCATATATCATGTTGCAGTCCAAATTGTGAACATCTGAGATCTGTAGCACTAGAGAATAGAAACGAAATTCCATAACAAAAAAAGGTGACCTCCACAAATTGAACGATAAATCACTGAGAGACTTTGATTAAAATATTACCTTGCACGCTTTGGATTTTGTCTCTGGTCCACCCCACAATATTCCTTGCGTCTTCGAATTCCCACTCCACAGGTTTCCTTCCCATCAGCAACTCCATGAGCACTACGCTAAAACTGTATATATCACTTTTTTCATTGACCTTCCATGTGTATGCATGCTCTGATACAATAAAAATAATAATAAATTCATTCAACATAACACTAATTTCATTCCCATGTATCTAAAAAATTAATATTTAATGAAAAATTAGTAATGGAATACCCGGATCAATGTATCTGTAAGAACCAGCTACAATCGACATGGATTGGTTCTTCTGTATAAGCCTAGCCAGCCCAAAGTCTGCAACACGAGCATCCATATTGTAATCAAGCAGAATATTGCTGATTTAACATCCCTGTGCAATGCAATAACTGTCAACTGCGAGAGTTCGGAACTGAAAATGAGTGCTTCATTTTCTTCATCTGAAGTTATAATTGTCATTTGCACTTATAGTGGTTCAACCATTTCTTTTTTGGTTTTAATATTCAAGGATAAGCTGGTTTCTTTCAATATTTAATCTTTGAATTTGACAATTTTTCAACTATCGACACTTGTCATTCAATGGATGGAAAAGAGCAGTAGACAAGTGTCAGATGAATGGAAAAGAGCAGTGGTGTCAAGTTAAAAGAAGCCTATTGGCCTAATTAACTATCTCACCAAGCAAATGGATGTGAAATAACATAAGAATATCTAACTATAAATGAGACAAAATCTACATACTCTCATATAAAATTACATACGGAATCTGGAATGTGTAATTTAATCTCAAACGGTTGCCTTGACATAGGCAAAAGATAATACAATTACTCCAAACATAAGAGCTATATAAAATGGCAAGGGTAATTGTGAGCCCTCCTCTCCCATTTCCTATTGGTCAAGCATCTTTCCATTTACTTTTCCTCACCTTTTGTTTTTAACCCTTTCTCTACCTCCTCCTCCATCTTTCTATTTCATACGTATGAGGTTTTATGAAAACAATTCAATAAAATGTCCATGTTATCATAAAACAGGTCTTTGACAAATACCCCAATAGTGTACATAAGTAGTGATCAACATTGCTCTCTACTCATCTAATTTTATGAAGCCAACAACATGGTCTAGATTGCCAAATACTCAAAACAAAACAAAAAATTTCTAGAAACTGAAAAAATAACCTTGTCCCTTCATTATTACTGCAGGTCTAACATAGGCACATTATTATAGTGCCGGCCTATTTTTTATATTACTTCATTTAGCATCACCAATAACCTCCATAAGAACATTCTCCCTGTTTAAAACTAGAAACAACACAAAAATGTGCTTGCAAATGACTGATTGACATCTATATTTATAGACATATTGACTTGACCCTGACACCTTCCCAGATCAATAGACTTAAAAATATGACTATTTATAGACCTTTCACAATAACCTTTAGCTGCTGATTCTAGTTCATATATTATGATCTATTTTGTTTTGTTATAATTAATATTCAAATTTCATTTAATATGAATTACTTAGAAAATGAGCTGCAATGAAATGGAAACTAAAAGATTTTTTTGAAGTTATAGCAATGAATAAAGACTTTTTTCGTGTTTTTTTTTTCTACAGAGGACTGTAATCGTATTCTTATGGGAGGACCCTGGTTTCTGGGTAAGGTGGGCTTATACCTTAGAAAATGGAGTCCCGGTTTCAAATCTAAATGTGAAAACACTTATCTTATCCCAATATGGCTTAGATTACCTAGGCTTTCTTTCAAGTTCTAGGAAGAAGAAATGTTGTTGAGCATAGCTAAATCAATTGGAAGTTTCATTGCTCTTGATGCGATCACCAAATCGAGGAAGAGACTAGTGCTGGCCAGAATATGTATCTATGCAGAGATATACAAGTCTGTTCCAACCTCCATAACCCTATCTTCTAAATATGGCAGCTGGGTACAAAAATAGAATATGAAAATGAATCCCTCTTATGTCAATCATGTCATAAACTGGTGCATTCAAACATTCAATGTTTGGCCATTTTGAAGAAGGTTTGGAGTAAAAAGGAAGGTATTTTAGGGGATTTGCATATGGTAGATTTAAATTCATGAAAAGAAGCAATGCTGAACCAGTCAGCTAGTGGTGTCGTTTCAACGAAAAAAACACAATGTCCCACACACAAAGCAAGAAGACTATACTCGGAAGGTAGGGGAAGATAGAAACCATGATTAAAAGGAAGAGGAGGACCCAACCAAAGGTTCAACAGAGGATCTAGATGCCAAATTTGTGATGGAGAAGGAGGACAATCTGAAGAGCCTTTTCCTAGAGCTTGATGATGGTGAGATTGGGGATTGGGAGGAAACTACAGTGGTGGAAGAGGACGAAGATCACAAACAAAAGGAAGAAAAAGAGCCAAGAAATCAAGAAGAAGAAGCTCCATGAGGCATAGTAGAAGATGTCTCTCCTGAAGAGGATTTGAGGATGGAGGAGGAAAATGCTTTGGTAAGCACTGAATTTGACCTTGAGGGTGAGAGTTCGGAAATACGGAGCTAGAAGATACTCAAACGTCAAAACCATTTTCTAGATCAACAAGAGGGAAAGGATTCTAAGACTCGTTATGAACCTCAAGCTCAGGACTTGAAGTTTGGTGAGATGGATGTAGTGTTGGAAGAGTGGGGGATAGATGCATTTATTGATGGTATTAAGGAGAGCATTGTGCTGGAATTTATTTTTGTCCCTACTAGAAATGGAGAGTAGAAATTGAAGATCCTACACTTCTTGGAAGGAGCTAAGGTCAAAGAATATGAAAGTAGAAGGTTGGAGGGTATGGAAATAGAGCCCCTTCTTGAGGATAGAGAGGATGACAAGGACAGTATAGAAGGCTGGAATATGGTGTCATACAGGGAAAACAATGCAAAGAAGGGGCTGAGCTTGGTCCAACCATGTGTTAGAGTTACGAGGAGTGCCAAATTAGAGGAGGAAGCTAGATCCAAATAGTGCTAACTTTTGGCTCACTCTTGCTGGAATAGTTGCAGACTGGTAGTGTTAGTTTGAATAGTTTGTTGAAGCAACATTGTTGTTGGGCTACCTCTTGAAGTGGGCCTGTCAGAAGTTAGATTTGGTGTGGGCTTTAATGTAACATTTTTTCAGCCTTGTACAAGGTTATGGGAGCCTTTCAAAACCCTTACTATTTACCTGATAAAAAATAAATAAAAAATCGTCTTATTATTTTTTTCTTAGGGAAAACTATGGTAAATTACTCCTCTTTCTCTCTCATTTTTGTTTAATAAAACACACAGTAGAATATAAACATTAAAATCTATCAGCGACGAGAATTTAACAATTCCATCAAAGAGATCACAGTTTCACCTTTTGAATAAATTGAAATAACCAAATAATAAAATAATTACACTAAATCTCTATGAATCCACTATTACTTGGTATAGTTTAGGTCAATATACCTCATAGATTGATAGAGCACCTCCAAAGAAAAAATCAATAGATCCCTCTATATAGAAGTAATGCATGCCATGATGGTCATAGTGAGTATCCTGTGCTCCCACAAACTAACAACCTAAACAACCCAAACATCCCAAACAAGCTAGAGTTTCTCCTCAAATTCAGAAGGCCACAGCCTGCTTTGCTGCTATTGAAAAAGCAAAAATAAATATCACACATTGTAGGAAAAAAAGTTGCAGAGTTTATTGTTCCATAGGGTTGCCCGTTTGGCCATTTAGGAACTTTAGAGTATCCCAATTGTAAAATTGTTCTCTCTGATCCTTCTCCCTCCAGAGTTACAAATACTCTGGTTGACGATATCTTAATTTTCTTTCTATACAATGTGACTATGAAGCTTAAAACTTTGGTCATTTTTGTGACTTTACGCCAATTACAATTTATATCTTGCTTCACTAAAGCAAAATTTAGAGTTTACAAAATTAAAATGACAGATAAATAGAACAAATAGATTTAGAGACGAAAAATTAAAAAGCATACTTGTATACTCCAAGATTGATCTTATTTAAAATCTGAACAAAATTTATGAGGGCCAACGAATTCAAAACTTATTTCACACTGGTGAAATCACCCACTCCAGGAGTGAAATGAGACGAAAATGAAGATAGCTTCTGATAAGCTCTCTTTCATGGTTCATTATCTCCGTAAATTCAGCTCAATCTGCATACTAAACGCACCATCTTCTCTGATCATACTGCTCCAATCTGCTGCTGTAAAATTGAGTTATAAAAATTAGTAGAAACAATTAAAACAGAATTCACATGCATGTCATCAGTTTCTGTAGTAGATGCTATGGGAAAGTGGTGGAAATAAGGAGAAGTAACACCATTATCCATTTGGGATTGAGGATTTTAACACGAACTAGAAGTGGCCAGCAGTACGAATTATAGGTAGAAAATGTATGTATAGAGAGAGAGTGCAGAACATAGAGGAACAGGAATGACCCCAACTCCAAACCAGTAACACAAATCTGCATTAATTTAAGAGATTACAGGACTGTTACAATGTCCACCATACCATATGTTATAATTTGGTAAACTCAGATTTAATCGCCAATAGCTTTTATATGCCACCTGTCATTGAACATGCCTAACATTATTATCATTAATGATAGGGCTGCGGCTCAGTGGTAGGGACATATTGCCCCTACCTACTGGGTCGCAGGTTTCACCCACAGGGTCACTAATAGCTCTGACATTAAGGTAGCGGCCGTACCCGTCAAATTACAAACCAAAAAACTAAAAACATTATTACAATTAAATTCATTTACTGCTCATCCACTATTTCCACTAAAGCATCAACTATTCATCTTTTACATACTTCATAAAATTATAAAAAAATGAAAAGTTACAATCAGGAAATTTAATTGAATGAATCAAGAAACAATTGTAACAACATGTGCACCATACATTGGCCTATCAGCCAAATGATAAAAATGATTTGCATCTCTCACAACAATTTCATTGCAGTGTCGCAATCAGCACATACCCAAAGGTTCTTAACAACTCTAATAGTTATTCTTGAGGGAGTGTTTAAAAAATCAAATGCAATTACCAACTTTTCACTATGGTGGCAGAGAGATAATTCTTTTTCCTCCTCTTTCACATCATTAAGCAAATGCCTTGAATCTGAAAAATACCCTGCTCCTTTCATCTCCAAAACCAATTTCTCCAATTTTGATCTAGATCTGCTGTGTCTGTGGATGTGATCTGTCTCCCACACAAAAAGCATGTACCGTTTTTTGGCCTTCAATCCAACTACATCCAGGGATCTTTTTAATTCCTCTAGCTTTCATCAACCTCCTTACCATTTGAACCTCACCCCACCTGCCCACTTCTGCATATATGTTTGAGAGAAGAACATAAGTTGCAGCATTTTTAGGATCCAAATCAAAAAGTAGTGTCACTGTAAATACTCCTAAGCCTATATTCATATGTGATCTACAGGCACCAGGAAAGCACATCCACGCAACCACCATAGGTTTAACTGGCATCTTAATGATAAAGTTTGCGGTGTCTTCAAGGTAGCCAGCACGGGAAAGAAGGTCAACCATGCACACATAATGATCAATTGTAGGTGTAATGCAATAAGGGTTACTCATGTGATTGAAGTATGTACATCCCTAATCCACTAAATCTGCATGGCTGCGTGCACATAGAACACAAGCAAAGGTTGTGGAATTTGGCTTCACACCTGCCAATTGCATTTGCTTGAAAGTTTCTAAAGCCTTTTCAACAAATCCATTTTGTGCATAGCCTGCAATCATTGCTGTTCATGAGAACACATCTCTTTCAGGCATTATGTCAAACAATTCATGTACCTTGTCCATGCTTCCACATTTTACATACATGTCTACCAGGGCATTTGCAACTACATCTGACAAATTTTCTCTATCTAGAATGCTTTGATGGATGTCCATACCTTGTTCCAAAGCTCCCATTTTGGCACAGGCAGGGAGGATGCTGGCAAAGGTTGTGGAATCTGGTTTTACACCTGCCAATTCCATTTGCCTGAGTTTCTAAAGCCTTTTCAACAAATCCATTTTGTGCATATCCTGCAATCATGGCATTCCATGAGACCACATTTCTTTGAGGCATTTTATCAAACAGTTCACGTGCCTTTTCAACAGATCCATTTTGTGCATATCCTACAATCATTGCAGTCCAGGAGAACACATTTCTTTGAGACATTCTGTCAAACAATTCATGTGCCTTGTCTATGCTTCCACATTTTGCATACATGTCTACAAGGGCAGTTGCAACTACAACATCTAACAAAATTTCTCTATCCTTTATGCTTTGATGGATGTCTATACCCTGTCTTAAAGCTCCCATTTTGGCACAGGCAAGGAGGATGCTGGCAAAGGTTGTTGAATCCAGCTTTACACCTGCCACTTGCATTTGCTTGAAAGTTTCTAAAGCCTTTTCAACAAATCCATTTTGTGCATATCCTGCAATCATGGCATTCCATGAGACGACACTTCTTTGAGGCATTCTATCAAACAGTTCGTGTGCCTTTTCAACAAATCCATTTTGTGCATATCCTGCAATCATTGCACGTCCATGAGACAGCATCTGGCTTTGAGGCATTTCCTGAGAAACAGCCTCGTGTGCCTTTTCAAGAATATTCATTCTGGGCATATCCTGCAATCATCGAATTCCATGAAACGACATCTCTATGAGGCATTCTGTCAAATAACTCGCGTGCCTTCTCTGATACAAATCCACATTTGTACATATCATGTCTATCAGGGAAGTCACAATCACAGCATCCGACAAAAATCTTTGCGGTCCATTATTCTTTTATGGAGCTCGCATGCCCTGGTCAACAAATCTCCCATATTGTGCACATGCAGGAAGGATACTGGCAAATGTGAACCCATCAGGTTGGACACCTGTTCTTTGAGGCATTCTGGTGAAACAGTTTCATGTGCCTAGTTCCGGAAACTTCCACATGTCTGCTATACATGTCTGCCAGGGCATTATGCATATTACAACATCTGAGAAGACGTCCTCGTATCCTGTCATACTTGTATGAATGTTCATAACCGAGCATCCATCAAAGCTACCGCACTTTGTCATAGTCATGTTGAGTAAGTTTAGCCAATGTAAAACTGATCAGGTGTGTAGCAAACTGTAAATCCCTTGTCATCTGATGTAATGAGTGGATTAACTTACCCTCATGAGGAAGGGCATGTCTTGGCAGTGCACGTTTGCAATAAGTCGTAAGATCCATGTAGAAGATGTGTAGAGGAGGGTCTTGTGAAGTAAGTGGTCAAACACTCTATCAGCCATCTACCAAACTTCCGCACTTGTCATACATGTAAATAATTTTGAGATGGGAGACGTTGTGTGCATTGGACATGATGCGAAGCGTCTGTGATCGATTACAGTGTTGTTAATTGTTCTACCTGCCATTGATTTCGTCCTCAAAGCACAGTTCTTGACTGCCATTTAGGTTCCTGCAAATGAACCAGCTGATAGATATCCTGAGTCCCATCTTCCCAGGGGGGTTCTGTGTAAATCTCAACTCCGCCATGTTCCATCTGCCTACGTTCATCTCAACTGGCTTCAAATTGACATGACCGCTACATAAAAGTTCAATGGTTTCTATTTTATCTAATTTTGGTTGGAGTGTGGAAAATGTGCAGTGTTATTCAGTCTACGTCTACCTCATATTAGTGAAACAAGAATAATCTTTTCATGCCTTCAGAAGTATAGAAACAGCTTCGCTAATGTCAGCTAGTAACCATAAGTGGTTAATGTGCCGCACCTCCCTCGACAGAAAGACAGTAGACAGTTATAGTTACAAGTATTGAAAGGGATGAAGAAAACGTAAAATAGGCACAAGAAAAGAGACAAAAAATCTGTGCCAAGGAGCTTTGTTTTTGAATCCCTGTTCGTCTAACAAATCTGTGTTCATAAGATTTAATTATTCGGATACCTGTGCACCAATGATCACGTTGAGAATAAGCGTCTATTAACTGACAGCCCCATGCAGTCTACAGTGCAGACTTACCAGCTGGGAGCTGTTCTTCTGGCTTGTTATTAATGTCCATAGTTTTTTCCTTGGAGACTGCTTTCCCATTAAAGGCATGGGATTTTTTAGCTGTCCCCATATCAGCCTACGGAATGACACTCTCAAATCAGCGGGGTTCAAGGTTGGATCTGCCAGTCAAACGACTAAAACGCAACATCATAACTCGACTCTCACATGTAACCATCATATTAGGGCTTCTCCCAAATTGTTTAAGCGACATTGATACTACAATACCAAAGCTTCCACAAACTATATGAGGTGGTTCTTGTATTTTATGTTCATTCAGATTGTTAGTACTTCCATGGATTGGTCTATTATCTTCGACTTAATTTTGATAGCTGCCTCAAAAATGGTTGGTCATAAAGAAGTTGATCTTGAGCATAAATGAAAAAATATATTTCTCCTATAGATGGCCTCTGTAAAGCATCTATTGGATATAGTAGAGAATGCAACTCTACATGTACTAGTGATGGTGTTTATAACCCTCTGTATCCTCGAATCTGTAACTATTCCTTTGATTAAAGCCACAAATTGATAGAAAAGAGAAGCCCATTTTTAACCAATAACTTCCAAGATAGATGTTTCGAGAATTCAGGTTAAGTCTATATACCACTTCCCAATTCGCCAATTACTCTGCAAAACGCACTCTTGCTAAAATGTGTGTATTTCAGTTTGAGTTGATGATAAAATCGAGCCATATTGTCAATTTGCAATTGACTGGATAATATCAGTTTAATAACACTTCATAATGTGTTTTGACAGTTCTTAAAGTTTCTAAAAAATAAAGTTGTTTTGGCTTTAAAATCTCACATAAAAAATTTGATGATAGACATAAAAAAAGCACCTCTTTTTTTTTGCGCGTATCCAACAATCTTTGCAATCCATGACATTGCATTTTGTAGTGGAGCCAGTTTGTCAAGACAAGTCATCAAATGCTCCTTTTGTAATGCCCCGGAGACTATTCTCAAACAAGTGAACACCCTTCAAATAGTTTACCTGTAAGTGATATCTTTCATGGAGACATGATAGGGAGAAGAGGGCTGCAACCTTTGGTTTGCAAATGGTCTTCTCATACAATGATCTTGTTTTGTCTGGTTATTGTGTACGTATCATGAAACATAAGCTTATGCTATGTTCACTCTTTCAAATTCCAGACACAATTTTATAAATTGCTCTGATAATCGCTCCATTAGACATACAATTGTTGGGACTTTGATGGCCGATTAGTTTCCATTGCACATTAAATTACATAATAAAGAACGAGGTTCCCTTCTTGATTGGTCTTAGATTGTAAAGTGTCGTATGTCTTTAGTTTGTATGAGGTGCAATCAATTGAATATACTTTTCCATGGTGGGAAATGAAGATACGTGGTAGGGCATTGCATGACCGATGCCTAAGACCGAAGAATAACCCAATACCATCAATGGAGAGATTATGGTTGTAGGCCATAGGGAGTTGTTGCATCCAGGCTGATCACCACAAGAAACAAGGCACCACTAGGCAAAATGTATGGGCTCCACCAATCACAGTCTCCATAGTGATAGGATCATGTGGACCTTAGAGGTGATTGGTTCATGCTTAATGGTAAACATGGCATTCGACATGCTTCAACTAATAAAGATGTAGATCTATGTCACGGCTTGATATCAAAGCATAATCCATATGCCACTTACTCATACTTAATGTGGAGCTTTTTACTATTCTGAATTAGGAGTAAACAGCATCAGTCAAGTTTGGAGGATGATCTACGGTGCACAACTTGAGGGGAGAGAATCTAATGAACCTTCAAAAACAATATCGAACAACGGTGCGCATAAGGATGGTTTCTTGATGTACCACTATGAACAAAGAGTTGATAGGCATCACAAGGTGACTCTTATGATTCTTTCAAGACAAAATGACAAATGGGAAGTAGTAAAGGATTTTGCACAGAGTATTCACTTTGCATTAGATCAAAGGGGTCCTGGATGGTGCAAAATGGGATGTTTCAATAAGTCCATGAAATCACTAGCTACCAACATAGCAAGAGGGAAAACATTTATTCTACATGTTTGGCAAAAGAGACCTTACTTTGCACATTGCAGGCAATGGGCAAGTCCATCCAATTAGTGAGTGGAACAATCATGGTTTGGATTTCCTTACAAATCACATGGCAAGGATAAATCATATTGCCTTCTCAGTGTTATGTCATGGTAATATGATTGTCTAGACAATTAGGGCAAGGACCTATGCTTTAAGTGCTGCAGGGGTATCTAGAGCACCGTGGGCAGCATAAACAACGGCAATATCACCACTCATGTTCTAACCCCCTGAAGACTTTGTAAGCATTGCTACTAAGAGTAAAAATAAGGTATGGAGTCTTTCAAGTGCCAATGCATAGAGATGCTCTCTTACATTGTACCCACAGCATTGGACTTGCATATCTAAGCCCTTCTGCCAAGCAGCTTTACTTCTATTTAAAACCTTCAAGCATTGGAATGATTCTAAGCCATTCGGCTCAGCAGATTTCCATTCCCTGTCAAGCATTCCTAAATCTTTTTAGCTATTTCACTGAGCAAAGGGATCTGCCTCAACTCCAGCAATATCTACTCCAAACAATGTGAGAGATGCTCTCTTCACTTGCATCCAATTACATACTGGATCTGGATTCTATAAGCCCTTTAATCTCAAGTAGCTCTCCATTTCCTTAAGAAAAAGACAATATGATAATGATTCTAAAAGATATTTGGCTCAGCAGATCTCTCTCATTTCCTACTGGTCAAGCATTCCTTCTCATTTACTTGCAGTGTTCCTCACCTTTCACATTTTGACCCTATGTGCAGGTCCTCCTCCAGCATATCACTCCATACAGATGTACAAGCTTCCTGAAAAGACAGTTCAATGTCTTTACAACGTCCATGGTGTATCATAAAACAGGGCTCTAAAAGATACCCCATACAGTATATCTAGGCAGAGATCTGCATTGTTAAACAATGCATGTAATTTCATCAAATCAACGGTATGGTCTAGCTCTGCCAAACACTCGATTAATTCAGAACCAATTTTTCACTTTCTACCAACTGCATATCTGACACCATGAACCGTTCATTATCGCTGCAAGTATGTCTCTATAGCTTGTTTCACTCACCATCACCAATAATCTCCACAAGAACATTCTCCACCTGTTGAAAATGATGGAACCGATTTGCATCTCTCACAACAATTTCTCTTGCAACAATCTTGGAGATAAACTTGGTAGCAATGTGGCAGTCAACACAGATTCGAAGGTTCTTAACAACTCTAATAGTTGTTCCCGGGGACGTGTTTAACAATCCGAATGCAATTGCCAACTTTTCGCTGTGGTGGCAGAGGAGTAACTTCTTTCTCCTCCTCCTCCATGTCATTTAAGTATAGGTTTTGAATCTGGGATATATCCAGTTGCCTTCATCTCCCAAGACAATTTTTCCAACTTTGCATAGATCTCTTGTGTTTGTGGGTGTGATCTGTCTCCTACACAGAAAAGCTATGGACCAGTTTTATGGACTTCAATCCAACTGCATCCAGGTATCTTTTTCAATTCCTCTAACTTTCATCAGTTTCCATATCTTTTCAGCATCTCCCCATCTACCCACTTCTGTATAGATGTTTGAAAGAAGAACATAAGGTGCAACATTTTTAGGATCCAACTCATAGAGTAGTGTTGCAGCAAATTCTCCTAAGCCCTATATTCTTTTGTGATTTTACAAGCACCAATCAAACACATCCACAGAACTGCCACATCAGGTTTTATTGACATTTTGATGATAAAGTTTAGGGCTGTCCTCGAGATATCCCGCACGGCCAAGAAGGTCAACCATGCATCACATAATGATCACATTGCAGGCATAATGCAATAACAGTCACGGTCATGCTGATTGAAGTATATACAGCCCTCATCCACTAAGACCTGCATGGCTGCATGCAAATAAAACACAAACAAAGCTTGTGGAATGGTTCGGGCAGGTTCCACACCTGCTGATTGCATTATGCTTCAAAGAGTTCTGAGGGCATCTTTTCAACGTAGCCATGCATGTGCATATCCTGCAATCATCACAGTCCATGTAGACCTCATTTGGATGAGTGCATTCTGTCAAACATAGTTGGTGTGCCCTCTGTGTGCTTCCACATTTTGCATACATGTCTATCGAGGGCAGTCACAACTACAACATCTAGACAGCAGTTCACTCTCTCGATTATTCTTTGATGAATCTCCATACCCTGTTTTAATGCTCCAAATTTGCCACAAGCTGGAAGGATGCTAGCAAATGTTGCTGGAGTCTGGCTTTACACCTAGCCAATTGCATTTGCTTGAATATCTCCAAGGCCTCTTTCAACAAACCCATTCTGTGCATATCCTGCAATCATTGCAGTCCATGAGAATACATGTGTCTCGTTCAGACATTTCCTATGAAACAGCCTTAAAGCGCCTTGTCAAGAACATCCATTTTTTGCATATCCAGCGATGATTATGTTCACTCCGATGTGACAATATTTCGGTCGGGCATTTCTTTGAAACAGCCTTAACGTGCCTCATCAACAAATCACCATTTTGTGCGTGTCCTGCAATCATCACAACCCATGTGACCACATCTCGTTGACGGCATTTTGTCAAACAATTTTTGTGCCTTTTGTATGCTTCCACATTTTGCAAACATGTCTATCAGGGCAGTTCGCAACTATAACATTTGATAAAAATCCATTTGTCAATCTACTGCTTGGATGGATTTCCATACCATGTTCCAAAGCTCCAATTTCGGCGCATGCTGAGAGGATGCTGGCAAAGGTTTTTGAATCTGGTTTTAGCCAATTGCATTTGCTTGAAAGATTCTAAAGCCTTTTCAACAAATCCATTTTGTGCATATCCTGCAATCATGGCATTCCAGGAGACCACATTACTTTGAGGCATTCTATCCAACAGTTCATGTGCCTTTTCAACAAATCCATTTTTGTGCATAGCCTGCAATCATTGCTGTCCACGAGAACACATCTCTTTGAGGCATTCTGTCAAACAGTTCACGTGCCTTGTCAATGCTTCCACATTTTGCGTACATGTCTACCAGGGCAGTTGCAACTACAACATCCGACAAAATTCCCGTATCCTGTATGCTTTTATGGATGTCCATACCCTCTTCCAAAGCTCCCATTTTGGCACAGGCTGGGAGTACGCTGGCAAATGTAAATTGATCGGGTTTGATAGCCGTTTGTTGCATACGGTGAAACAGGGTGACTGCTTCGTGAGGATGTCCATGTCTGCTGTACCCTGCAATGATCGTATTCCATGAGCAGCTGTCTTGTTCTGTCATATGGTCAAACAATTTACGGGCATCAACCAAACTTCCGCATTTGACATACATGTAAATAAGTTTATTATGAAAAGTTGTGTGTGTAGCGAATGAGCGATGAAAGAGTGGATTTTTTTTCCTCGTGAAAGCGCGTTCTTGAGAATACATGTCTGCAACAATTGAAGATATGTAGAGTAGTCTTCAGTGGGGTTGTGTGTAGTAAGCAGAGTGTGCAGCGCCTGTTTCAACTGGCCCAGATTGAGATGAGTTGTTGATGTCAATGACATTTTATGATTGTGGAAAATGTGCAGTGTTATTCACAATGAGAAACAAGAAGAATCTCTCCATGCCATAAAAATTTGTAAGCTTCGTTATCTAATCGAATCTCAAAATCTGCGTTGAGATAATACCGTGTTTAGGTAGAGTACAGTCATTGTCTCTGGTAGTTTTTACGTTGTCACATTTATAAAGGAAAATTTATGTTAATAAATGTACTATGGAGGGGGCATACCAGAGTTTTTTCCGCAGAGATTGCAAAGAAAATTTTGAAGGTTTAGTCAGTTATACATTCCACAATTGATATTCAGGAATTAAATAATAAAAATCGAGTAGAAAAATGATAAGAAATAAAAACAGACCATTTAGAAATTTTCATTTGGCAAAAAATGTTCTTGCAAACCCTCAGTAGGTGCTGCAAATTCTTTGCTGTAGTCGTTGAAACAGAAAAATCGTTGCTCCAAAAAAAATTTGCAGAAATTTTTATGTGTCATGGGACTACATACACCATGATAATATCCGCTATAGCCCCCCTCTATGGGATTCTCACCTTAGCTACTTAATTTATAATAAAAGTTCAAAACTTTAGTAAAACACTAAGTTTTAAATTGTGAGTTTTATTAATGGTAGTAAGTATGTGCTAAATTGAAGATCATAAGAATTAAGATCATTTTACTAGATATTTTGAATTCATTTAATTTTTAGAAAGTGCACATCCTTCTTATGTTAAATTAGTTTTTGAAATAGTATTTCCCGCTAAATAAGCTATAAATCCCAATGTGGATGAATGTGTAGAGGTATCTAATTCTTAACACATGCAAACATCAAAGGATATGAACTCGAAAAATGCAAAAGAAAATGGTGTCTTAGGTTTTGCAATTCTGGGTCACTTTGTTCCCAATGTAGTCATCCTTATAGCCTCGATCAAACCCATGTAAAAATGTGGTGGATATGGCCAAAAGTACCTATGTGATGTAGGGCATAACAAGGGAGATGGTTAAAACACATGTTTCATTTGATTATGCAAAAAATCCTATGTGAACATCAAGTTTTGGATGGGTTTCTTTAGCTTAGGGCACTCAAGTTCTTGCATATAAGGTGAATGTTAATTTATCATATGCAATGAAGGTTGGAAGTAACAAGTTGTGATAGAAGATGGATATGATACCTTGTTCTAGGTAGCACCCAATCATCTCTTCAAGGAAATATGTTTGGTCATAAGAAGATAAATATTCCAAGTGATTATTGATCTCTAAGTTTAATTCTTTCTAGCCAAGTTTAGCTAACTTGGATACTTGGCTTATCAATACTTGGAATTTGCATCTTAAAAAACCGATTGCAATTTATCCTAGTGTCAGGTTTTAATTGTTTTATTATGTAAATATGTGGAAGATAGGGATTTAATTTTAAGTATAGGTCCATGGTTTCGAGACAGTCATGAGCTGTTGATAAAGCCTTGGTATACGTATTTTAACCCTATAATTAAGATTTTTTATCGATGCCTATTTGAGTTTGTTGCCCTATCTCCTGCTATAGTTTTGGGTTGATTCTTGCTTTCAAAGTATTGGAAATGCTCTAGGAAAAATTATCTCTATTGACATGGTGACAAATGGCCTCATTCATTCTATGACAACTTGCATCCAGGTGGAAATAGATATTACAAAAGGTTTATCTGTAGACACTAAAATTTGTAAAAAAAACATTATTACATTATGTTTTTATTGGACATTATGTTTGTGAGTTCTGAATAATGAAACTAGGTTTTAGTGGCCTAAGTTCATATTGCTTCACTTCCTACTACTTAATTTGACTATGATTGTGTGATTGATTTCCCTTTTTATTTTTCTTTTGAGTTGAGTCACAAAGATCTTTGACAACTAAATTTTACTACCTTTTCATATATTGGCTCTGGTGCAAGACCGTACAACTGGGCCACGACCATATTGCGGTCCTGCCCCAAGTTGTAAGGTCACAAACGCCTTCATTTATTATTATTTCTTAATGGACCCCTTGCTCACTCTTTTATCTTTCGTATTTCATATTTTGGTTCGGTGTTTCAAGCCACTAAGGTCCAAATTTCAAAGTAAAGAACCCATATATATATATATATATATATATATACAAGTCCACTATAGACATTTATTATCTAGTAGTCATCTGCATATCTACCACGTACCGAACTAAGGAGGAAAAAGAATACTTAGATGCATACTACATACACAACATAGGAGAGCATAAATCTATTTTTTGCCATCTACACACAAGGGTTTAATTGGGATGAAGTAGCTTATCGCATTATCGGTGTGGAAACACAAGGGCCAAGCTAGGTCAAGGGATAGTTACATACACAATCTACACAAAGCACTAGGAGAACTACATTCAGTATGAAATGTAGTGCAACGATCAATGACTCACAAATGGGGTGACCATTGAGGTCAATCTAGATAAAGCATTTGCATCTTTTATTTTTAGATATAATGAATGTTTGAGTGTGTTACATGATAGATAGGTTTGTTTTGCAGGAAACATGCATGAAAGTTAGGATTACATGAAAAATTGAATTTATCAAAGAGTGAGATAAAACAACACAAAAAGTTCTAGATTCTTACTACTCATTGGTCCAAGAATGTACAACTCGGTCACTTTTTAATTTACAGTCTTGGCACTTCTATACAATCATGGACAACTATTTCCAAGGACACACGTGATGATTTGGACAGTGTCTAGGCTTTGTATTTATTCCAGTTTACCCAAAAACTCAGCATGAAACTCTTTCGTAATAGCTAATTCATTCCTATAACCCAAAATTGCATTTCAAAATTGGATGTGGCTTATTATACTTGTGAATACTATTGTGCACATGTTGGTTACATTGTTTGTAATACAAATATGAATGCATTTTTAACCAATTGCATTATATTCAACTCTAAACTAATTTAAAGTTATATTAGGGTCGATACACTTTGGTGAACCCACTTTTGTTCAAACCCTTCACCTAATTTAGGGTCTTGTTTTTCCCTTTAAGTTGGGACTTTCAATTTCCAAAATCCTAGTGTTGTTCTAGTGAGAGTATGTCATTGCTATTATATTTCTTATTGTTTGGCCATGCCTTGCTTTCATGCCTTGCGAAACCAAAATGGTTACTATCCCTATAATCAAACCCATACCACTTATGGGATTGTAATGCATGTTTCTTCTCCTCCATATTTCAATCCAAATGATATTGTACATAACTATGATCAATCCCTTCATCCCCTTATGGGATTTCAATGCATTGAGTTCCTTGTGTCGTAGTTGACTGATGCAACTAATATGGCAGTCACAACTTCATGATTGTCATGTGTTGCAAGAACTTGTAAGGTTGTATGACCAGCATTTCTCGTAGACATAAATTGACAAAAAAATGATTCTTCTTTTCATTTCATTGGACTTGACCTTTGGATGGATCTCTTGGTGAAGAAAACATTAACCACTTCTAAATCAACAAATAGAGGATTTAGCATTAGAAAATTTTAATCTTCTTTCTTGTGATGAGAAATCAAATCAAATCACTTAAATGAGAAATCAAAACGATATGTGAAATGATCAGATAATAGTAAAAGCATCATTTACTGTCAATGATATCATATGGTATCAAGAAAGCTTACTTTGTGTAAAACACTTCTCAAGGAATCAAATTCACAACATCGAGAATTTGGTGGCCTTTTGTCAATGAGTCTTCATCACTTTCAAATATCCTCACCCAACATAATGTGTCGCCGCTTGAAAAATCTGCAAAGCATTCCAACACTTCGACAAGGTACACACAAAAATCTCACTCTTTTGTCTATCACATTTTCAAACACACAAAGAATCATCTATAGAAAATTCTTGTATATTATCATAATAAATGCGGACAAACATTCTTGGTCAAATGATAAAATTAAATGGAATAGCGGTGTGTATCAAAAGAATGTCCAGATGCATCATCCATGTGTAGCAATGGTAACAAAACAACCATCCCTCACTAAATGAATGACATCCAAATTGATCCTCACACAATAATTGTGGTTAATAACCCTAGTATATTCCATTTCCTCCACCTCATTTGGGATAATAGGATAAAGATTTTTTTTAATCTCCATTTCGGAAGGGTGGTACAATGTTAGCTTACCTTCATCATTCACATACACCAACACATGCACCGAAATGGAGACACATTGTGTCTAGGATTCATTACCAACAATGTAAAGAGTTGGTGCTTCATCACCTAGTTCCAATCTAGTGAGCTCAAGTTCCCCATGTACAATTCGTCGACAACTTAGCAAATGTATATTTCTTATAAATCATTTTTGCCCTGTTTAGGAAACCTAATTGTTTGAAATGATGGAACATTGCTCTTGTGTTGGTGGATATTTGAACAAGTAAGAAGGTTATGATATTTTTGTCTCCCATTTTTTAAAATGTCAAAATTTGTGGCTACGTGTGATGTTTTACCACTCCAACAGTAATTTTTTTATTCTCTAGCATATTGCTCCTTCTGTTCAAGAATAATTTTGCGGTCCATTTCTTGAACTCTTACCAAATGAACCTTCTCACTACCAAATTTATTTTTTTTAATTGCAATTTCATGGCCTTCTCAAACATTTAGCAACCAATACGATGTAATTCTTCCATTTTTGTGACTTGTCTGTCATTTTGCATCTAATGCCACATAATACTTCTATTTTCATGGCATGTCCAATCATTTAACATCCAATTCCACATAATGCTTCCATTTTGTGGCTTGTATGGTTGTGTAGACACAAAATCACGCACTGGGTACATTTCTAGGTCCTAAAAGCATATTAATATTGATATGATTCCTAAGTGAGAAAACTAGTAATTGACAGCTATCTTTGGCCTCTTTTTTGTCTTTCTTATTTTCTATTTGGTCTTACACACCCTATAGCCCAGCCGGGGGTACTTTACTTGCTTATCTTTTTTGACTTCGGACACCAACATCCAGACAGGATATTAGCGCCCAGGCGCCCTTATCCCATATGGGTGCCCCTAACCTCATTCTACCTTATTCGCTCTTTTTGGGCCTCTTTTATCTTTTGGGCATCTTATTTTCTTATGGGTCGTCATTCCAGCTGTCAATTACGAAACTCAACCAAGTGAATCATATAAATACATAGTTATGTGATAAAAATAAAGCACCAAGCTTTAAGCATCTATTATCATCACCTAAGCTTTCATCCAAAGGCATCTAAGAGCACTAAAGGCATCCATCTAGAATCCATTCAAGGGATAAGGGACTACATTTTTTGCATCATTCACACATATATCTACATCGTTACATCTAGCTACATCTCATTATCAAGTCAGATAAGTCATTTTCCTCTCTTTCTTGCACTTAGGGTTTCATTTTTACTTGTTTATTACTTACGTCAAATTGTATCTAGTAGTTGTACTTTATTGTTTCTATCAGTTACTCTATAATTAGGGTTTTATGAAAGTTCTCTTTTTGTTAAATTGGGTTGTTTAACATCTAATTCCACAAAATACTTCTATTTTTTGGTCTGCTTGATCAATAAGCATCAAATGTGATAGAATTCTTTGATTTGTATGGCTTGTTAAGGTGTTTAGCATCCACTGTAATATGATCCTTCCCTTTTCATGACCCACCCCGGGCATTTGGCATCCAATTCAGCTTCATACATGATTACATTTTCATACTGACTACATCTTCATAAGTAAACTTACATTTAGGTGGTGATTAGTGGAGTTCTACAACTGCTATTAATAAACCAACTAATCCTGCAATCAACAAAAGTTATAGGTTATGTAAGGAGGCCCTAGTATTTGATATAATTATAATCATACAAAAATACATAACAGAAACTTAGAGATTCTAACCATGCGCCATGTATCTATTATCAAAGTTCATGGCTCTTTAACAACCAAGCATTAGGTAGATCTTATCAAACATTTCTCCTATGAAAAATAGGCATATTGGAAAATGTGGAAGCGAGCAATTCTTGTGAAACCCATTAGACAAAAAACATGATGAATATGTCAAATGAACATGGGGATGTCTTTGAAACAAATTTATTTAATACTTTATCTATAGTGAAGAAAGTGTTGCGATCATGATTTATGATATGCAATTTGAATCCAACATGCTCGAGCTTTGTGAATTTTTTGTATTTTGCATTTTAAATATGTATGGTGTGATCTTCATGGTTATTGTAATATACTTAAGTTTTTTGTGCATGTGAAGAATTTTTACTGTGTGGAAAGTCAAGAATTTACCATTGCTAATTATTGAAGCATGTGTACAAATGAAAAATGACATAGGAGAAAAATATAAAGAAACATTCATACAAATGTTCTAATTTTTTTCACACTATTTAGATGCACCTCATCTTGATAAATGTCTATTTTGGTAACTAGTTTTTAATATTACAAGTTTCTATTTATTCGATGTTCATGTCATCACTTACCTTAACATTTGTGCTTACTTCTATATTTGTTTATGTAATATTTTCAATTTTTAAAGTAAATGTTGTCAAGTATTTCACAATCCACACCATTTCAATATGGTCTTATATTACTGAAAATAAAAAACCTTCAATATGGACTTGTATTACCAAAAAAACACAAAAAAAAAAATAATGCAATAAACTGATGTCATGATGGTCGAGTAAGGTTAAACTCAATCCTAAGTGAAAATTAATATGTGTATATTTATATTCCTATAACTACAAGAATATAAAAGTAAGAGAAATAAAAAATTCATGAAAAACTCTGTACTAAAGATGTTTTTAAATATCCCTTCTTCTTGATCACTTACAAACTTGAAAAAAACAACATAGATATATGTACCCTTAAATAAAGCATCTACATATTCAAGAAACAAACAACAAAACAATCATGTCATAGTTTTAAAATCTCTTCATCTAGATATAATTTGGTTTGAAAAGCCAACAAGAAACAATGGTTGATGGTTCAGGATTTAGGATCTAAGAATAAACTAACTGTAACTCTCCAATTGTAGCTACTTCATAGAAAAACCTATTGTGCACAACACGCCCCTCCTTTCAACAAAGAAAGTGGGAAATTCCTTATTCTATGGACAAATGGTTTTTTAAATTTATAGGCAAATAAGGGTTATAGGGTGTCTTTTCCTTAGATTAATAATTTGAAAATCATACAAAAAGTGTGGAGCGTTATTTCATTAGGCTTAAGAGATAGAATTAGACATTACTATTATTCAAAGACCATTTGAAAAAGTAGGTATCAAATTTTATCATATGAATACCCATTATGGGAGTACTATAGATTATAAACATTACTCTAATCGAGAATTCATTCATGTGGGGCATCAAAACACAGTTTAGAATATCACAAAAAGACCTGTTGGTGAAATATTTTTTCAAGGACAAAATACATGCTTCTTCAATTCTCGCGGGATCGAATTCCTCTACTTCAAGATGAGGCAGCTCCCATTTATTAAAATTTAGATTATGTACATTATTTCTAACTCTCAGGGGGTGGTCAATGACCAGTGAAAGTGTAAAAACACCCTTGTTGTAATTGCAATTGCATGAAAACGAGGGATAAATTTATAAGGTGAAGGAGGAGAAAATCGTGAGAGAAACAATGGGAAAAAAAGGGAGAGGGAGTTATGTTAATGGTAGTGGTGCAGATTCCATTAACCGATAAATCAAAGTATGTCTAGTTCAATTAGAAGACACATGAAAATGTACTCAAAAATATGCAAGTTTCATGAAATAACAACCATAATTAACACAAAGTTCAATTGATAATTTCATTCCATGAGAGAAAATACAAAGATTTTCATTCCTACAACAGATTGTAGTACATTCAGCTGAGTATGAAGTTGAGAAAATGGAGGAAATAGTAGAGAGGAACAACAGAAAATAATTTACTAAAGGAGAGAAAAACTAATCCTTTTGGAATGAAGAGAGAATTACAATTTATGTTGGGGTTACCACACTGGTTGTACATACAATATATTAGATCTAAGCATACATGCAAATAAAAGTGAATATTCTACCAGAAGAAACATACAAAATAAGAGACATAAATCAACACCAGATTTAACATGGTTCACCCAGTGTGGGCTATGTCCACCAAGAAACAAGCCAATCTATTATCCAAAGCTTTGACAAGATATACAATGAAGATTTACAATCTTCCACACCTCTCAGATGTACAGTACTTTCTTTCTCTCAAGCTTTTACTTCATCACCAAGAATTCTCTCTCTCACCAAGTTTTGTAAGTTCTTTCTAATTCTTGTTAATCATCCTTACTTCTAAACCCTAGCTTTTATGTTTATATAGTCATTTATAGACTTAGGGCACTTAGCCATGCAATTACAATCAATAGATATACTTTAATGCTAAAAATAGATCTAATTCCGAGAGTTAATTAAAACATCCTCGCACAGGTAACCGATGTCGGTTAGACCTAACTGTTGTCGGTTCCTCCCTTGCATGACCGATGCTGGTCCTACCTGACCGATGCTGGTCCTGGGTGATCGATGTCGGTTCCCCCTTAACCGATGACGGTTACTATATTTTCTAGCAAGTTTCCATTGCATGCTAAACTGAAGTAATTGATCTCCACAGCTCAACAATCTCCCACTTGGAGATTAATTACTACACCATACCTGTATAACATCATTCTTGGATCCTTAGCTTTGTTTCTTCCTCTTCAAGTTTCAAACTCAAAGACCAACATAAGTGGAGTGTAGCTCCAACTTCTCCTTTGTTAATGGCTTCGTTAGCATATCCGCAGGGTTCTTGCTCATATGAATCTTTTCCAGATTCAACTGTCCATCCTCCAATACCTGTCGTATGAAGTGATACCTCAAATGAATGTGTTTTGTTCTCGAATGAAACACTAAGTTCTTTTTCAAATGAATTGCACTCTGACTGTCACTGAACAGTTTTACGATCACATTTCTCCTTTCCCAACTCTTCCATGAACCTACTCATCCATATCATCTCCTTGCTAGCCTTTGTAGCTACAACATACTTTGCCTCTGTAGTAGACAAAGCCACAACCTTCTGTAATCTTGAAATCCAGCTAACTTTCATTCCACCTACTGTGAAAATATATCCAATAGTGCTCCTCCTACCATCCAGATCTCCAGCCATATCTGACTCAACATAGCCACGTAATGAAACATCTGAACCTCCATAGCATAACTGCATGCTAGATGTCCCTTTCAAATACCTGAGTATCTATTGGACTGCTTTCCAATGCTCTTTACCTGGATTAGCCATATATCTAGTCACAACTCACACTGCTTGTGCAATGTTTGGTCTGGTACAAACCATAGCATACATGAGACTTCCAACTGCTGAAGCATATGGCACTCATGTCATGTATTTGACCTCCTCATGTGATGGAGGACACTGATCTTTGCTCAATTTGAAGTACCCAGCCATAGGTGTAATAACAAGTTTTGCATTTTGCATGTTGAACCTTTCTAACACCTTATTGATAAACTGCTAAGCCTTATTGATATAAGCCTCCTAAGACAAATACAATTTCTTGTTTTTCTTCTCTCTATATATTTACATGCCAAGGATTCTTTTTGTAGCTCCTAAATCCTTCATAGCAAATGTGTGAGTTAATTTTCTCTTAAGCTCACCAATGTCCTGCATACTAGATCCTACAATAAGCATATCATCCACATATAGTAACAAAATAATATAGCTCCCCATTTTCAAGCTTCTTGAAATAAACACAATTGTCAGATTCACATCTCAAGTAACCATGCTCATGCATAAAACTATCAAATCTCATGTACCATTGCCTTGGAGCTTGCTTGAGCCCATATAGGCTCTGTTTCAACCTACACACTAGTTTCTCCTTACCCTTGATTTCATACCCAAGCAGCTGCTGCATATAAATCTTTTCATCCAAATCACCATGAAGGAAAGCCGTCTTCACATCTAGTTGCTCTAAATGCAAATCTTCTACTGCAACTAAACTCAATACAGTACGAATAGAAGTTATCTTAATAACATTAGAAAATATTTCACCAAAGTCAATACCTGCTTTCTGTGTAAATCCTTTTACTACAAGCCTTGCCTTGTACCTTTTCTATCCACCCTCTTCTTCCTTAAATATGTAAACCCACTTGTTCTGCAATATTTGTTGGTGTGTGTTATTTTCCACATCATTAGGTGAGTCATCTCACTTAGGTGAGATCGTAGGTCCATGTGTCATTTAGGGGTCATTATGAGATTCTCTTACACGTCAGTCAGTGCGTCAGCGCACGTCAGTGCATTAGTGCGTCATATGCGTCATTGGGAGTTACACTTCTATTCTGGGAATGTAACTCCCCCTCTCTACTCGAGTTGTCATGATTGCAGCACTGGGGGTTACTCAACACCTCCTATATGTACACCCCATTTGATCTATGAGATAGAGGAGAGTTTTATGGCTTAACCAGGTTCTGCCTGTGTTTCAAATCTTTGCATGCACATTCGGTTGATGCTCGCTCCTCCCGAGATCTCTTCACGCTGTCGTTCGCATGTCCATTGATGTGCACGTCATCCCTCGTGATCCTCACTTGCGGGTTTTAAACCCTCTTTCATGGTATCAGAGCAGGATCTTGTGGATCCGTGCACTCATCGGCATTTCTGTGCATGTTTTCTAGCTTCTGGCGTGATATTCAAATTTCGTTGCGTGTGTCATAATGGATATTCTGTTCGTGTGCTTCAGTTGCATTGATTCAGGGCTTCATACCTCGGTTTGGTTTTTGGGTGTTCATGGTTCAAGTTTTTGGTGTTTTTCAACTGTTTTGTCTTCTTTGCTCGATTCTTTTGGAGTGTTTTCAGTTTCAGATATGAGCTCTAGAAGTGTTTTTCATTTAGGTTTATAGTGGTGTTGGACTTGGACTCCATAGCTCGTGTATAGTTGCATCCTATGTCCTTGGAACTTCAACGCATGCTTATCTTCACCATTTGGCTCGGCCTTCTATTTTGATGCTCGGCTCTGCATGGTTAGGTTTGCATTGCATTTGCTTCGTTGCTGCACTCAAACCTCTGGTGCCATCGCATTAGCTCTTTGGCTCGGCTTGTTGTTGACTCATGCATGGTTCGTGGTCTCACCATTTCAGCATTAGACAACTCACTAGTTGTTGCATTGCTGCTTGGTCTAGTTTGCTTGATAGACTTGTGCTTCACTCCATCAACTCTCTCATGGGCTCCCATTTACATTGGATTCCTGTTAGTCTGTTGTGGCATCCGGCTGGTGTGTTTGGATCATTCCACAACCCTGTCACAAGCTCCTACCGCGAACTACATTTTTTGCATTGGAAAAACATTTTTTGACTCGCCTTAGATCTTCAGCACGTGGATCACTAGCCTGTAGCACCTCTAGCGACCTCCCACGCATTCTTTCTCCTCTCCTACAGCGTGGCGCTTTTGTATTGGAAAAAATGTTTTTTTACCTGCTCAGCATTGGAAAACATTTTTTTTACTCTGGCTTGCATTTTTTGGAGTCTTCCTGCTGCTCCTCGGTGTAACCGTCTCCTCGAGCACCTATTTGGACACTTCACAAACCTGGCGTTTCCAGCCTCCAACGTGGTGTTTCCACCTACATTGAAAAATGTTTTTCAATTCTGCTAAAAAACTTTTTTGAAGCCTGCAGCCCTGTGCACATGGCTCTCTCCCTTCTCTACGTGGAATCTCGTGCAGCCCACTTTTGGTCTGCTTCTAGCCTTGGGCGGTTACAATCTGTCCACTCCAGCACGTGGATTTGGAGAATACTTGGTAGATTTCACACACAGCCCTCCAATAAGTCACATGGACCCTCCTTTCAGCTCAGGTCAACAGCCTTGGCCTTCCAACGTGGGCCCCTCCTCTTCATCACCTTCCTTTTTAATGTTTTAGGGTGATTAAAAAACAAAACATTCATTATGGCATGTAATAATTTTTAGATTGTTGTTTTTTGGCTTGTATTTAATCAACCTTCCTATGCTTGTCGAAGACGGAGGGTGAGGTCCGGGGTTGGCAGGAGGCTAATCCCCCCTCACAAGTCAAAACAAACCCTATGCTAAAATTCCATGCCGTTTCCAACGAGTACCCACACGATACCCTTTGCACCCATTTCGTGCACTTTTTTAATGCATTTGCAACATTTAGTGACATTTTTCCATCAGTTGCGGGAATCATTTTAATGCCATAACTTTTGACTCGCTGCTCATTTTTGAGCGCTTCTTTAGTCAAAGTTGCATGATTTTCTCACACATTACGTGATGAATTGTCAGTTTTGTAAATGCACTACTTTATAAAGTGCCGCATTCTGGGGGGTTGACTTGTACTCTTGGGCTTTCACACGCAGACGCATTATCGGCTGAGTCCGATGTCTTGCTTTTGTGCATCTTGCATTTTTCATCATGGAGAGTGCTCTTTCTAGACTTGAGCATCGTAGGATCACTTTACAGCCTCCACCACTTCTCACCGGGAGAGGGAACTATTCAGCTTGGCGTGCTTCCATGGAACGTTACTTCGCCCACGAGGGTCTTTTACCCTTCTTGCTTGGGCCAGTTCCTGCACCCACTGATCATCATCATCTAGAGGACTTCCTCGACACTTGTGACCATGTCTTTGGTCACATGATGATGCATGTCTCTAGATCTCTCTGGTTTCACGTGGCAGACTCAGATCCACCTCACCGTGTCTGGAGCATTCTTCAGTCCCTCTATGGAGACCCTTCACATACTGCCGCCATTGTTGCTGCTGCTGATTCAGTTGTCTCCTCTTTTCTTCATGTGATGATAGTTCCACTGACATAGACTCACTTGGTTCTACTTCTGATGACGAGGATTGTGCACCCAGTTCTGATGTCAGAGAGTACTACAGAGGACTCTTCTCCTCTTTCTCTCACTATTCCAGAGAGTGTTGACACATCCCACATCTCATCAGATATCGAGCAGTCTCCTACTCAGTCTCATACAGTCATCACACCCTACCTCCTTTCCACTTCCAGTGTGCGAGGCCCCTTCACTCCTCTACCTTCATTGGATGACTCATACCTATCTGACATCGCTCTTCTATTTGTTGAGCCCCCTCATTGGGACGAGTATCTACCTGACCTTAGTCATCTTTTCACAGAGTCTACTTGTGATGCACTACAGGTCCCTCATCCATCTATAGGTGTTTCAGAGGAGTTCATCATCTCTGTTGTTGGGAGTGCCCCTTCTGGGAATCATGTCACTTCCACATTTCCAGAGACCTTCATTGATCCACCCTCAGCTGTGGATCCCTTTTCTATTGTGGAGGATGTTTTGTTCCCTTCACATCACTTGGACATCCTTTCTACGGGTGTTCCTCTTTTTCACTCTGATAGTTCTACGCACGTGGCATTACCTTCGGTTCCTTGGCACTCACTCACTAGACCTATGTCACACTTCCGTGCACCAGACTCAGAGTTCTTCGTGTTGCTGCCTTTAGTTTCCTTTGTGGAGTGGGCAGACTTCCAGCACGTCATTTCTGTCCTTCCTAAGGGTAGGCACACAGTTCATTGCGGGTGGCTCTTCTTCAGTCCAGAGGCAGAGGATCTCGTCATCGACATTCTTCTGGGAGACTTCCTAGAGCTGTCAGAGTTCAGATCCGTCCATGGCATCTTCTGCATTCCTCTCGTCTCCCTCTTCTTCTCTCTTCTTCTTCTTTCTGAGAGATTTCCTCTTTGTACATGGGTACCTTTTCAGGCTCGTCTATGGCTGGGACCCATATTTGGCATCTTTCTTAGATTAGAGAGTGTTTTGTTCTCTTGTGGTGGATGTTTTTCCCACTGGGTTTTCCTTCACTGCTTGGGACCTTTTTCTTGTACATGGGTACCTCATCAGGCTTTGTGTCTGGGACCCATTTCTCATTTCTAACTTGCCGCCTCATCCTAAGTTACGATGAAGGGGGGGTGTTGGTGTGTGTTATTTTCCACATCATTAGGTGAGTCATCTCACTTAGGTGAGATCGTAGGTCCATGTGTCATTTAGGGGTCATTATGAGATTCTCTTACGTGTCAGTGCAATCAGCAGTGCGTCATATGTGTCATTGGGAGTTACACTTCTATTCTGGGAATGTAACTCCCCCTCTCTACTCGAGTTGTCATGATTGCAGCACTGGGGGTTACTCAACACCTCCTATATGTACACCCCATTTGATCTATGAGATAGAGGAGAGTTTTATGGCTTAACCAGGTTTTGCCCGTGTTTCAAATCTTTGCATGCACATTCGGTTGATGCTCACTCCTCCCGAGATCTCTTCACGCTGTCGTTCGCACGTCCGTTGATGTGCACGTCATCCCTCGTGATCCTCGCTTGTGGGTTCCGATGTCAGGTTGGATCCTCTGTAACCGATACCGGTTCGTCTGACCGGTGTCGGTCAAGGGTTAACTAACACCGGTTACTGTGTAACCCTGTCGATAATTTTTTTAAATCCGAAAATTCATTTTCATTCACAAACTTCTCAACCATTTCATCCTTGGCTACCAAAATTTGATCTCTATACATTCTCTTTTCATTCCATTCAACATCATGACTCCTAATAATTTTTAGAATTCTCTAAATCCCCAAAAATAAAAACCGAAATCACTAGATCCATAACCAATGAAAGTACACCTCTTGGATTTTGCATCCAACTTCTTTCTATTTTCCCTATCAACATGCACAAAATCTTCTGAACCAAAAACTTTAAGAAAAGAAAGATCTAACTCTTTTATGGTCCAAGCTTCCTCTAGTATTCCTCCATCTAGTGAACTTGAAGGCCCGCGATTAATCAAATAAACCATTGTATCAACTGTTTCTGTCCAAAACTGCAAGGGTAATCCAGAATGTATCCTCATACTTCTAGCACATTCCATGATTATTTTGTTCATTCTTTCTATAATACCATTCTCCCGTGGTGTTCTTGGAACCGTTCTTTCTCTACGTATCTCATTCACTGAACAATAATCATTGAAATCCTTGCTACAGTATTCACCACCATTGTCAGATCTAAGGCAATTTAACTTAGAATTTGATTCATTCTCAACAAGGGCTTTCCATCTTTTAAAAGTCTCAAAAACATCATATTTAAGTTTAATACAATAAACCCATACCTTTCTTGTAGCATCATCAATGAAAATAACATGGTACTAGGGATCCTCCATGAGAAGCTACCTGAGCTAGTCCCCCACACATCTGAGTGTACAAGCTCCAATTTTTGCTCCTTCTTAGTTGCCCCAACTTTGAGAAATCTCATTTTCTTTTACTTTCCAAAGATACAATGCTCACAGAAATAAAGATCTAAATCTTTCAAATCTGATAACTTACCATTAGCCTTTAAGATCTGCATTCCTTTTTGACTCATACGACCCAACTGGTTATGCCACATGCATGCATTTGAATCTGAAGTAGATAATGCAGAAAAAGAATCAGTAATACAGGTAGATAAATATAATGTTCCTACCTTCTTACCTCTTACCACAACAAAAGCACCCTTGGTGGCTTTCCAAGAGTCTCCTGTAAAAGTAACCATGCAACCAAATTCACCTAGTTGCCCTACAGAAATAAGATTCCTCATGAGCTTGGCACATGCCTCACATCTTTCAATACCCATGTATTTTCATTCTGCAATTTTAGATGAACTTCTCATTTACCAGTAATACTGCAAGGTTCATCATCACCCAAATAAACATGCCCAAAATTACCCTGGACATAATTTCTGAAATAACCCTTATTAGGGGTTGCATGGAAATAAGTTCCTGAATCTAAAACCCATGATTCAATTCTACCATCTAAAGAAAAAATAAGAGCATCTTGCATTACCTCTAATGCAGCAAGATTTGCTTCTTTACCTTTGTCTAGTTGTTGGTTCTCTTTATCCTTTGACCAACAATATTTCTTTGCATGTCCTTTCTTTCCACATTTCCAACAAGTAATTCCCTTACTTTTGGATTTAGATCTTCTATCCCTTGAATTTGATTTCCCATTACTCTTACTCTTGGATCTCTCATTTTGCCTGCCCCTGCTTTCTACATTCAAAGCATTTCCAGGTGATGATTCGTCTGTACTCTTCCTGCAAATTTCTTCATTCAAGATTATACTAACCACATCATCGAACTTCAAAATATTATTAGCAGATGTTGTATTACTAACAGCCATTACCAAGTTATCCCAACTATCAGATAAAGAACATAAGAATAAAAGCGCTTTTACTTCATCATCAAATGGTATAACAACTGATTTTAACTGATTTATAATAGATCAGAAATCATTCAAATGACTAGATGCAGATCCACCTTCATGCATCTTAGAACTAAATAGTTTCTTCATCAAATAAAATTTATTTGAAGCACTAGGTTTTTCATATAAATTAGCAAGAGATTTCATTAACTCTACCGTAGAAGCCACTTCTGTAATATTGGAAGCCACGGATGCTGTCAGGCTCAATCTTATAGATCCCAAAGCCTTTATGTCAAGAATATTTCATTCTTCATCAGTCATCTTCGTAGGTCTAGAATTCTCATCCAACGGTAAATAAATCTCTTTGATACAGATAACCCTCAATCTGCATCTTCCATAATTGATAATTTCGGTCGTCAAATTTCTCTACCTTGTATTTGTTTTCTTCTATCATTGTTGTAGCTCCCACTCAATCAAAAAACCCTCTATGAGTAAATTTGTCAACACACAAAACCCTCAAAAAAAGCTCTGATACCAGTTGTTGGGGTTACCACACCGGTTGTACAGACAATATATCATATATAAGCATACATGCAAATAAAAGAGGATATTCTACCAGAAAAAACATACAAAACAAGAGACATATATCAACACCAGATTTAACGTGGTTCACCCAGTGTGGGCTACATCCACCAAGAAACAAATCAATCTATTAACCAAAGCTTTGACTAGATAGACAATGAAGATTTACAATCTTCCACACCTCTCAGATGTACAGTACTTTCTTTCTCTCAAGCTTTTGCTTCATCACCAAGAATTCTCTCTCTCACCAAGTTTTGCAAGTTCTTTCTAATTCTTGTTAATCATCATTACTTCTAAACCCTAGCTTTTATGCTTAAATAGTCGTTTATAGACTTAGGGCACTTAGTCATGTAATTACAATCAATAGATATACTTTAATGCTAAAAATAGATCTAATTCTTGATAATTAATTAAAACATCCTCGCACAGGTAACCGATGCCGGTTAGACCTAACCGCTACCAGTTCCTTCCTTGCCTGACAGATGTCGGTCCTGGTTGACCGATGTCAGTTCCCCCCTAACCAATGATGGTTACTGTATTTTCCAACAAGTTTCTATTGCATGCTAAACTGAAGTAATTGAGCTCCACAACTCAACAATTCATAGCCAAAGATAGTGGCTCTTCTCATTTTCATGTGAATTTTCAACTTAAAATGCAATCCCCAACAAAGAAATAGAAACTTTAAGTGACTTAAGTCACTTTTTACAAAAGCTTCTCCTCGACGGAGAAATATAATTCTAGAAAGAGAATCAGAAAGAATAAGAGAGAGAAGATAGATGTTGTAGAATGGAGTCTCGTTCTTCCTTCATTGTAGAATCTTCTTCAATTGCTTATCATATTAATGAATGACTTGTATGGAACTGAGAAACGATGCTTCACACCTTATTTTGACTGATCATCATTGGTCATGCTAGGAAACTTTGTTTCAACTCTTCGTCTACCATGCATGCATGTACTTGGTGTCCATGAGCTCCTTTGGATTCGAACATATCAAATATATTATTAGAATCATCAATGGAAACATTGTTATCCTTTAAATGGAGACACTTCCTCTTGGTGAGACAGATTTGAATATTGACTGAATGAAAAATGACTTCTTGAAGCATGTGAGAACTTCATGTCACGCCTCTTAAGTGGAGATCAAAAATATATCGCAACCATGTTTATCATCATGAAATTATTTGAATGATCTAATTGGATGTTTTTTATCAACAATCGTCCTATGCACTCTGACTTAGGAGTTGGCAAATGAGTTCTTCTTCCATCCTCTACTTCAAATCATTAAAATCCACATGCTCTACTAGAACTGAAATAGGCCTGTATCCATAGTATTGGAACTTCATTTTGTGCTTTTATGATCTCCCTAGCCTTAAAAATTAGCAAGAAAGTTATGGTGCAAGCAAAAAATGGATTCCATAGACATTTCTGAAAATCCACAAATTTGAGTGTATTTCAATGTTACAGGCAGCTGATTTTGTATTTTGGGAAAAATGAGAGCACATCAAATCCAAAATGGAAGTGACTCATTTCGTTGGAAATATATTCCCAGGAAGAATAGATGATTTGAATTTGGTGAGATTCTCTTATGGGAATCAACAATAAATTGGAAAACAAATTCTGACTATAAGAAAAGCTTAGAAAATGACATTGATGGAGAAAAGGAAATTTTTCAAATCTTCATTCTGGGTGCAAATCGTGTCCAAATGAATTTGTTTTTGGCCCATTACAAAGATCTTGGGGAGAGGAATAGATGCTCTAAATTTGGCGGGATTCTCTCACGAGGTTTAAGAGAAAAGATGGATCAATTTTGCATGGGTATGGGGTTTTCAAATATTTTTAGCAAGGAATGAGGGTTTTGATCATAAGTACATAAATTATTATCCTTAGATCATTTCCAATAGCTCAAAATGATGGGATTGATGAGAGGAATTGATTATCCAAGTTTGAAATGATCCTCCCATGGGGATTTTTCACAATCTTCTTTGCGAAATATAATGTTTTTTAGCAAACTGAGGTTATAATGGTTGGAAAAAATAATCATGAATATATTTTTGATGGGAGAATATCATGGAACAATTATTATATCAGCATGAAGGTGTTTTCAAAAGGAAGAGCTGGTCAAAATTTGAGGTGATTATGCCCATGAGATCATAAGATATGAGTGAAAAACCTTTTGAGCTACCTAGGGCACATGAAAAGTTTCAAAGGCATGAAAGGATGAAAGACCAGCTCCAAAAGTGTTTTAATGGCTAAAAAATATTTTTTGAATGCACTTTATGAAGATTTGGATGGAAAACAACTTATTTTCAAGTTGTGTGGTGGAGATGAGAAGTGGAGATGCAAGGTGGGAAGTACATGGTGTAAATGCACATGAGAAGTGTACTTCCACCAAGCATGGGTGAAATTTTGGGGTGCAATTACACCTCATAATTGTGCTTGGTGCAAGGGGGATTAAAATCTCCTCTTGAAGGGAATATGTAGGGTACGCCTTCAAGTTACACCTTGTCTTCATATCCCCACCATGCACTTTTACACACACTTTATGTTATTCACTTATAAACTCCAAACAATCAGGTGAGGGTGCACTTATGGGATGAAATTACACCTCATAACTGCAATAAAGGTGCAATAGAACAAGGAAAGTGCACAAATGCGCCAAAGTTGAGTTTCAAACATGTTTTGGACTGCCTATTTTGCACCTAAGAGTCATTTTCTTCGATTTAAAGTACGTCCTTGGTCAATTTTGGCCGTATAATGTATGATTTTGTATGGAAACGGGCCAATGAATCCAATGAGCCTATTTAGGAATTATGAAAATGATTTCTTTAGAAATATTTTTCTTGTACCTTTGATTTTACCTAGGGCAGTGTGTTAGTGAGTTGAGTTACAAGAAGGGATTTCAAAAAACACAAACCAAACCAACTTATGAGTCATTAAGAGAATTTAATGTAATCTCACTTGATATTTTTTAGGCTTCCAACTCCACTTGAGGTGCTCTTAATCTTCCATGCAAAATTCATGTGTAAAAAATGCCACCTTTCACTATTGTAGAAAAGGATTCTACTTTCTATACTCTCATAATTCCACCTTACTTATTCCATTAGGTAGTACACTCCAAGATATTTCCAATTCATGGGATATGATCTCCCAACACCACATGAGGTTCCCAAAAAAATTTCTGAAGTTGAGTCTTCGATGAAGCGTGTACACTCCTTTTTCTCAAAAAGTGCCTAGGAAGAAATATTTCCAAAACCATCCAAAATCTCCTAGAATTCTTGTTAAATCATACCATCATGGAGAAAACTACAAGGCCTTTCCATTGACTATAACCATGACTTCTAAAACACTCTAAGGCTCTTGCAACCTTTCCCAGAAGTTGAACTTTGAAAGCGAACAAATTTGGTTGTTTTGACCAATTTGACCAAAAGAGGGCAAAAATTTTAATGGGGTTTTCATATAAAATGTAGTGGCATTTTAAATGCCAATAGGACCTTAATTTATATTATGCTTAAATGAGTCTCATATGCATGTGAAAAAATGCTACAATGTACCTCATGTAGACACTAAATCATGCACTTTGGTACATTTCTAGGTCCTAATCACATACCACTATTCATATGATTCCTAAGTGAAAAAACTAGTAATTGGCATCTATCTTAGGCCTCTTTGCTTTATTTCTTGATTTCTCTGTGGTCTTATACGCCTCAATGCCTAATCTGATTTTCACTACTTTATCTTTCTTGGCTCTAGACACCAACGGTCAGGCATCCTCATCCCCTTTGGGTGCCCCCAAACTTTTTGTAACTTACTCGCCTCTTTTGGGTCTCTTTTATCTTTTGGGCATCTTGTTTTCTTGGTGGTCGACCTTTAAGATGTTAATTACAAAATTCAAACAAGGGAATCATATAAATGCAAATCTATGTGATCATAATAAAGGACCAAACTCTAAGCATCTATTACTATCGCCTAAGGTTGCATCCTAAGCCATTTTACGAGCACCAAAGCATCCATCTAGCTTCATTCCATGGACAAGGGACTGCATTTTTTTGCATACACTTCATAGGATGGGAAGTTCATTTTTTCATTCACGCATCTACTTAGATTGCTACATCTAGTTATTGTTTGTTGTTTGGTGCATCTTACACAAGAGTTTCCCAGGGCACGATTCTACACATACACACATAGAACTACATTGAGTCTAAGATGTAGTGCAGTGCTCGGTTGTAAGTTCTAGTGCATGCCATCTTACCTCAATTGTCTCTTATCATGACCTATCATACCCTTGGCCATCTCAACCCACCTATACAACCTTTGAAACCACTGTTAGATATTCCATTACAAGGATACAAAGAATTCAAAACATCAGACTATTAGGCTTGTGCATAACCATGACATTTAGATGGCCTATCTGCCCCATGTCTATCAAGTTTCGATCCGTGTTGTATCCTACATGAGTTATATATTGGCATCACCCCATTCAATGGAAATAATGCATTCCCTACATCTTCATAAATATTCTCCCCAATAGATGCAAATAAGGATCATGTCATTATGTTCTTCTTGGTTTAATGACAATGTTTATACTTTTTCATGTACTTGCAAATTTCAGAATTTCAAGATCTTTATTATCACTATTTTATACCCTTTCTCTTAGTGATCAATTCCTCTCTTATCCTAAGTTGGATCCTTCTTGATTATGAGGAAGACCCTGACCATTGGTTACCAAAGAATTCAAAACATCAGACTATTAGGCTTGTGCATAACCATGACATTTAGATGGCCTATCTGCCCCATGTCTATCAAGTTTCGATCCTTGTTGTATCCTACATGAGTTATATATTGACATCACCCCATTCAATGGAAATAATACATTCCCTACATCTTCATAAATATTCTCCCCTATAGATGCAAATAAGGATCATGTCATTATGTTCTTCTTGGTTTAATGACAATGTTTATACTTTTTCATGTACTTGCAAATTTCATAATTTCAAGATCTTTATTATCACTATTTTATACCCTTTCTCTTAGTGATCAATTCCTCTCTTATCCTAAGTTGGATCCTTCTTGATTATGAGGAAGACCCTGACCATTGGTTACCAAAGAATTCAAAACATCAGACTATTAGGCTTGTGCATAACCATGACATTTAGATGGCTATCTGCCCCATGTCTATCAAGTTTCGATCCTTGTTGTATCCTACATGAGTTATATATTGACATCACCCCATTCAATGGAAATAATACATTCCCTACATCTTCATAAATATTCTCCCCTATAGATGCAAATAAGGATCATGTCATTATGTTCTTCTTGGTTTAATGACAATGTTTATACTTTTTCATGTACTTGCAAATTTCATAATTTCAATATCTTTATTATCACTATTTTATACCCTTTCTCTTCGTGATCAACTCCTCTCTTATCCTAAGTTGGATCCTTCTTGATTATGAGGAAGACCCTGACCATTGGTTACCAAAGAATTCAAAACATCAGACTATTAGGCTTGTGCATAACCATGACATTTAGATGGCCTATCTGCCCCATGTCTATCAAGTTTCGATCCTTGTTGTATCCTACATGAGTTATATATTGACATCACCCCATTCAATGGAAATAATGCATTCCCTACATCTTCATAAATATTCTCCCCTATAGATGCAAATAAGGATCATGTCATTCTATTCTTCTTGGTTTAATGACAATGTTTATACTTTTTCATGTACTTGCAAATTTCAGAATTTCAAGATCTTTATCATCACTATTTTATACCCTTTCTCTTAGTGATCAACTCCTCTCTTATCATAAGTTGGATCCTTCTTGATTATGAGGAAGACCCTGACCATTGGTTACCTTTGTGATCCATGATGGCTTAAGAGAATAGGTAATGTCACTCTGACTGCAAATCATCCATTTATATCCTTATCATAGGGGTACATAGTATAAAGTAAGTCCATCATAAAGCTAACTAACAAGGAAGGCCTGATGTACTCATTTGGGATTTACAACCTCTGTACTCTTGATATATGTTTTACCTTTCCCATTTATTAACTCTTGATTCAAGACTTCCACTCAATATTTTATAGGTCAATTGTCTTTTGTAGTTGTCTCTCGTTCACTATCTTGATTTATCCTCCTTTAGTTATAGATTCCCATCTAGACTCCTTGGAATGTGTACAAGACACTTAGCCATCTATATAAGAACTTTATACTTCTATTTTAAGCCTGACCCCTGATTACAAAGATTGCATTCTTCTTATACTTGGTAATCAAATGCGAGTTACTTGGAACTTTGTCTTTTTGGTGTATTGTATAAGGTTCCCTCTTGTAGTTTGATCATGTTAGGATCTCCTTGATCTAATTCCTCTCACATTTCACACTCCTTGGCAACTGTGACTCTCTATAGGTGATGAATTCATCACCTTCTATCATGAAGGCATCATCTTCTCTTTCATTTCCTTGTTAGCTTCCTTATGACCTGCCTTAAACTTCTTCATACCCTATCATATATAGTGTTAAAATGAAAATAAATACCTTTCAACAACTGAAACTATGAGTTTTAGATACTATTTATCTTATTTAACATGCTCTCAGACCTTCATGACCTGAAGCCTTGTACTTTCTGCCCAGCTCACCTTTCTCAGTGCCCTTTTCTAGTGATCTCATGAAGTATTCAACATGCACAGTCAGTATTACCTTGGAGTGATGACATTTACTTCATGAATTCATCCTTAAGATCGTTTCAACTCATTTTTAGACCTTGTTCCACCTATATCCCAAATCTAGGGTCATGACAATCAAACCCTAATGAAAACTCGGTCTTTTGCTTTGGTTACATGTACATTGTAATTCCTCAGTCTAGCTCAAATTTTTTGTTATTGATATCTTCAACCATGCTTACTCAATCGTCCTAAAATTTTGAGGATCTCTAATTTGAGGTGATATAGTTAATTTGAAAATCTTAGCTCGATTCATCAGTCCAAACAAAAGTTAAGAGGAGCCCTAGATCGAGCTTGAGAGAGGAGAACCTGCCATACAATTCTTGTCCAGCATTTTCAAGACTTATAAAAATTATGTTTACAATCCATATCACCTACAGAATCTCCCTATAATAACAGTCAAGAGAAATTTAATGTCTAAGTAGCATGGAGGGTTTCACACCCATTGTCCTAACACATTTCTTAGCACAGTCCACTAGAAAACATGCAATTTCATTGAAACAAAAGCAAATTCTTCTTTTCAAACATCATATCATCTTCATTCATCATCCAACAACCTGTTACAAGCTTTCTCCTTTGAATTCTTCACTCCCTTGTGTCTTGTTTACCTATTCTAACTCCTTAGGAAACTCAACTAGCTCCTAAATTGACTAAGTCTACCCCTAGGAAGCTTAACCATATCTTAAACATAGCAAATTTAGATAATATTCATCTAAAAACACCTCACAAATCGTTCACAAGCCTCCTATTATGGTCTTCCCGACCTTATCAAGCTCATGACAAGTCATACACACCTATTCAACCTCTCCTACTTGTCAAACTTGACAATTTACCTCTTATTGCAATGATTTTCACCTTCATTATTACAATGCACATACAAATATGAATTTGAACAATGATATGATGGAGGGAAAACTTTGACACTCCTAGTACTTGCTCCATGCCTTTCAAAGGCTTATTCAACCTTTATTGTCCATAAAGGCTATTATTATGATGCTCCTGCATCAAGTTCACTCTGTTGGGTGACCGTCGGGGTCATTTTGAATCCCCATTTGTATCTTTTTCTTTTTAGGATTTGATATGTTTTGGGGTTTTGTAGGAGGTCATTTGTTTTGCAGGTTACAGGATAATTCTGCGGACATAGTGTGACCTAGTGTTATTGATATCTTCAACCATGTTTGCTCAATCATCCTAAAACTTTGAGGATCTCTAATTTGAGGTGAGACATGGACAATTTGAAAATATTAGCTCGATTCATAAGTGCAAACAAAAGTTAAGAGGAGCCATAGATCGAGCCCAAGAGAGGAGAAATTGCTATACAATTCTTGTCAAGCATTTTCAAGATTTATAAAAATTATATTTACAATCCATATCACCTGCAGAATCTCCCTATAATAACAGTCAAGAGAAATTTAATGTCTAACTAGCACAGAGGGTTTCACACCCACTGTTTTGGCACATTTCTCAACACAGTCCACTAGAAAACATGCAATTTCATTGAAACAAAAGAAAATTATTATTTTCAAACATCATACCTTCTTCATTCATCATCCAACAACCTTTTAAAAGCTTTCCCCTTTGGATTCTTCACTCCCTTGTGTCTTGTTTACCTATTCTAACTCCTTAGGAAGCTCAACTAGCTCCTAAATTGACTAAGTCTACCCCTAAGAAGCTTAACCATATCCTAAACATAACAAATTTAGATAATCTTCATCTAAAAACACCTCACAACTCATTCACAAGCCTCCTATTATGGTCTTCTTGACCTTATCAAGCTCATGACAACTCATACATGCCTATTCAACCTCTCATACTTGTCAAACTTCACAATTTACCTCGTATTACAATGATTTTCACCTTCATTATTACAATGCACATACAAATATGAATTTGAACAATGATATGATGGAGGGAAAATTTTGACACTCCTAGTACTTTCTCCATGCCTTTCAAAGGCTTATTCAACCTTTATTGTACATCAAGGCTATTATGATGATGCTTCTGCATCAAGTTCACTCTTTCAGGTGACCGTCAGGGTCATTTTGACTCCCCATTTGTATCTTTTTATTTTTAGGATTTGATGTGTTTTGGGGTTTTATAGGAGGTCATTTGTTTTGCAGGTTATAGGATAATTCTGCAAACATAGTGTGACGTATTGTTATTGATATCTTCAACCATGCTTGCTCAATCATCCTAAAACTTTGAGGATCTCTAATTTGAGGTGAGACAGAGACAATTTGAAAATCTTAGCTCAATTCATCAGTGCAAACAAAAGTTAAGAGGAGCCCTAGATCGAGCCCGAGAGAGGAGAAATTGCCATACAATTCTTGTCCAACATTTTCAAGACTTATAAAAATTATATTTACAATCCATATCACCTACATAATCTCCCTATAATAATAGTCAAGAGAAATTTAATGTCTAAGTAGCATGGAGGGTTTCACACCCACTGTCCTAGCACATTTCTCAACACAGTCCACTAGAAAACATGCAATTTAGTTGAAACAAAATCAAATTCTTCTTTTCAAACATCATATCGTCTTCATTCATCATCCAACAACCTGTTACAATCTTTCTCCTTTGAATTCTTCACTCCCTTGTGTCTTGTTTACCTATTCTAACTCCTTAGGAAACTCAACTAGCTCCCAAATTGACTAAGTCTACCCCTAGGAATCTTAACCATATCCTAAACATAGAAAATTTAGATAATCTTCATCTAAAAACACCTCATAACTCATTCACAAGCCTCCTATTATGGTCTTCACGACCTTATCAAGCTCATGATAACTCATACACACCTATTCAACCTCTCCTACTTGTCAAACTTGACAATTTACCTCTTATTGCAATGATTTTCACCTTCATTATTACAATGCACATACAAATATGAATTTGAACAATGATATGATGGAGGGAAATCTTTGACACTCCTAGTACTTACTACATGCCTTTCAAAGGCTTACTCAACCTTTATTGTCCATCAAGGATATTATGATGATGCTCCTGCATCAAGTTCACTCTGTCAAGTGACCTTCAGGGTCATTCTGACTCCCCATTTGTATCTTTTTATTTTTAGGATTTGATGTGTTTTGGGGTTTTGTAGGAGGTCATTTGTTTTGCAGGTTACAGGATAATTTTGCAGACATAGTGTGACATAGTGTTATTGATATCTTCAACCATGCTTACTCAATCATCCTAAAGCTTTGAGGATCTCTAATTTGAGGTGAGACATGGAAAATTTGAAAATCTTAGCTCGATTCATCAGTGCAAACAAAAATTAAGAGGATCCCTAGATTGAGCCCAAGAGAGGAGAAATTTCCATACAATTCTTGTCAATCATTTTCAAGACTTATAAAAATTATATTTACAATCCATATCACCTGCAGGATCTCCCTATAATAATAGTCAAGAGAAATTTAATGTCTAAGTAGCATAGAGGGTTTCACACCCATTGTATTGGCACATTTCTCAACACAATCCACTAGAAAACATGCAATTTCATTGAAACAAAAGAAAATTTTTTTTTTCAAACATCATACCTTCTTCATTCATCATCCAACAACATGTTACAAGCTTTATCCTTTGAATTCTTCACTCCCTTGTGTCTTGTTTACCTATTCTAACTTTTTAGGAAGCTCAACTAGCTCCTAAATTGACTAAGTCTACCCCTAGGAAGCTTAACCATATCCTAAACATATAAAATTTAGATAATATTCATCTAAAAACACATCATAACTCGTTCGCAAGCCTCCTATTATGGTCGTCCTGACCTTATCAAGCTCGTGACAACTCATACATGCCTATTCAACCTCTCGTGCTTGTCAAACTTGACAATTTACCTCTTATTACAATGATTTTCACCTTCATTATTATAATGCACATACAAATATGAATTTAAACAATGATATGATGGAGGGAAAACTTTGACACTCCTAGTACTTGCTCCATGCCTTTCAAATGGTTATTCAACCTTTATTGTCCATCAAGGCTATTATGATGATGCTCCTATATCAAGTTCACTATGTCGAGTGACCGTCGGGGTCATTCTGACTCTCCATTTGTATCTTTTTCTTTTTAGGATTTAATGTGTTTTGGGGTTTTGTATGTTGTCATTTGTTTTGCAGGTTACAGGATAATTCTGTGAACATAGCGTGACATACATGCGATCAATAGTGAAGTTTAACGAATACCATCCAATACAAGAAAAATCAAATTTCACTTTTTTGTGCAGTCACAGGCACCTACCAAGGGTCTCTTGCGCCTAGGCACCCCAATCATGTTCTAGGTGCCCTAGTGCAGGAAGATCCAACATTTCCACAACTTTCTAGGTTTAGTTGTGATAGTATGCCCTCCTGTTTCATCAGTTTTCCAATGCAGCATATTTCCGAACTTATTGTGAAATCAGTTAAGTCGTCTATTCCTCCCTTACACCTAGGGTTTCAAGTTTACTTTACTTATTCGTTAGGTCATATTTGTACTTCATTACTTATTTATCATACGTTACTTTACAATTAGGATTTCAAAAATTCCAATATTTTTAAAATCATTTGGTGAACCCATCGTTTGAACCCGCCTTGCTTCTAGGTATTTTATCATCTTTTTATCATGTCTCAATCTTACAAACCATTTATTGAAGCCCAACTTCAAGAGCTTAATGATCATCTTGTTGAACATCCCCAAGATCTAGATCTGATTTTATTTGTTGCTCGTGAGGAGGCCACCAATCTTGTTGATCTCAATATTTCTACATACATCCCCGCTTCCATGCCTATTGTTACTCAACCCCATACTTCCACTCTTTCACCTACTTCTACTGTTCCCATATTTGTTCCTACTCCCACAAACCACTTCACTCCACCTCTTTTTTCTCATATGTGACAAGTCTCTTCTATTGACACTCAAGACCTAACCTCTCTATGAGGATCTCCAAGTTCAAATTCGTCAACTGCAGCAGGATACTTCTCGTTCATCTTCATTTCTTGATTCCACATTACTACTTCATACTCCTTTTGCACCCGTCATTTCCACCTATGCACTTCCTCCAAACTTCGTCACTCCCAACCTTCCCAACTTCAATGGCCATGGTGACCCTCAAGAGCATCTCCGAGCATTTCATATGGCATGTCTAGATTATCCAAATGATCATACTTTATTAGAAAATATCTTTCATAGAAGTATCCAAGACTATGTTATGTGTTGGTTCTATGATCTACTTTTTCATTCAGTAACATCATTTACGCATTTAGCCAATGATTTTCTCGCATATTTTTCAATCAATATCGGCTCTAATATATCCTATGCTCAACTCGCACAAATCAAGCAAGGATCCAATGAGCATCTAGCGGATTATGTCTTATGATATAATAACAACTTGGCTAAGATGTCTAATGTACTTGCGGACTCCGAATTGCAAGATCTATTTGACCAAAGTCTCTTACCACCTCTACAAGAGAGTGTCATCTTCGATACATCTCCATCATTTGACCATTTATGTCATACTCTTAAGCTACGTGAAAGCAAACTATTATCCATGGGAAAGCTTAAGTATCATGATCAGGCTTTAATTTCTACTCGATTTCAAAGCAAATAAGCTTTCAAGCCATCTACAAAACCTAATGAAGCTAAAGTTGTTGTCAATGTTGTCTCTACTCCTAAAAAGATTCAATGAAAACCTCCCAAGCGTACATTCACAAAATTTCCTTGTGCTCCACATATTCTATTGCTGCAACTTGTTGAAAGCAATCTTATTACGCTTCCTCCTTTGCTTAATTTGGATCCGTCTCACCATAAAGGCAATAATTATATCAAAAAAATTAGATGCAATTGTCATCATTGCGCTGGGCATTCTAATGATTGATGTTTAAACTCAGACATCGCATTCAAGATCTAATCGAAAATAATGCAATTGAGCTCCCTGAGCCTTCAACATCCACGTCGGTCAATGAAAACCAAAAGCTTAAAATATTTAATGTTCCTCTTCCAAAGCACGACAAACAAGTTGACTCTTCGGCCAATCATACATATCGTGCAGTGCCTCCTCCTCCTTCATCGGGGGCTCTTGATTTTTTAGTTACTCACATTGATGCATCTCCACCATTCATTGCATTTCTTTTATCATGATTATCATGATACATTTTATTTAGATCACTTACACATCAGTGCTTCTATTGGATCTCATTCTATCAACAACACCATGATCAATCCATCGTTTTACATGAGTGCATGCTCTATTTCACTTCTTGTCGCTATCAACTATCCACTATCTCATATTTCATATCCAGTTCCCAAATCTTATTGTTATGTTAAGCTTCCAGTTATCATCTTTCCTCTCACCATGTTTTTGCCTTTCCTTGTAGCACCTAGCATTAAAGGTTGTGACATGATCTTAGGTATTCCTTGGCTCGATGCTGCCCAAGCAATCATTTCCACGAATCACTCGTGTCTTAAGTCCATTCACAACAAGAAAGTCATCATCATCAAATTTGTTCCACCATGCACATTGTCGTCGTAGCATCCCTTTGACATTTTCATTTCACTCTCTAGAGCATCTAGGTCCCCGGGACCTCTCAAATCAAAAGTGCAATCTTCTCCTAGCTCACTTATCCGCACACAACCTCCTCAATCTCATCTATCTACTAGTCCATCCCATCAGTCTAGGTCCACCACTCGAGCGACTCGTTTACATAGGTATACATCACCTCTACGGTCTGCTTCACATAGGTGCACATAACCTCCTTAGTCTGCTTCACACATGTTTTCATCACCTCCTAGGTCTCATGCATATAGGTCTCATTCACTGATACATCATTTCTCTCATACATCTTTAATCTCAAAACATGGTCACATGCCCTTATCTTTGCAAGCATCGGGTGGAGGAATCTCACCCTTCACCTTTATCAGATAACATACTCATCATCATACATGTGGGGGGCATCATGCTTACTTTTCTCCCCCTTCTAGCATTATCAGGAATCTTGCATTTCTACTTTTCCATTCTACGCTTCGCATCTAGCTTTTTGCACGCATCTTACACATCTTGATACATTTGTATCGTCATTACCCTATGACACACTTTTGTGTTACGGTTCACACTTGACTATCGAGGGCATACTACATTCATGAACTTCACACACTACACATTTGCTAACATGCTAATGGGTGCTTCATGTGTAGCATTTGCTTTGCAGGAACTATTTGTCACCATGATTGTCTGTTACACTTTACTTGATCTTGTCTTCTATTGTATGCCATTGTTTGCGGGCTTGGCATTATGTCTTTCTCGTTCATTGCATGTATACTTTTAGTCGCTTCGGCCTAATTGTATTGTGACATTGTGAGTGATGTCCCATGCTTAAAACCCACTTTTCACGGTCTACTTGTCTTCTTACTTGCTATATTACACATTGTTTTCTATATGCGTATTTTTCTTATTTGCACTAATAAATGTTTCCAGCCACTTTGTTTGCATGTTCCTTGGTTTCTACCAAGCACATCACCCCCTGCAAGACATCAATTTCATATCAACGTCTGGTCCTCTCCTTTGGGATGCATTCTCCTAGCGATGTCATATGCACCCCAAACGAGGGGGGCATACATTGGGTGAATCAGTCACCCCATTCAACAGTACATAGTCACAACTCAAACATGCACAATACAGGAACAAGACAGTCTTCAGTCATAGAAACAGCCCATAATCTGACTTGGGGTCCTCAGCACAGCACAAACGCCAGCGCCTAGATACAGACATGAGTGCTTGAGTGCTCTTGACTCTTCCTGGGCACCTACGACTAGGGGGAAGTTACAATTACTTTCTCATATCATCATGGTTTAGAGCAGTCTACATAGTAGTTTTCTCAGTACATGAACATTCCTCAATCAATCAAAATGTATTCTATCTCAATTTTTCTTCTTTTTCTACTTGGATCAAACTGGATCGAACTTGATCAAATTGGAACAAAACATGATCACACCATCTGTAATGGTGTATAATTTCGGGAAACAGTCAGAGATGGAGAATAGCAATAGACCTTTCTCCCTAACACTTCTTTTGTCGGGGTGTTAGATCACCCGAAACAATCATTATTGGCATGAGATCACCTGAAAAACTCGTTCTTGGCTTGAGATCGCCCGAAAAACTCGTTCTTGGCGTGAGATCGCTTGAAAAACTCGTTCTTGGCATGAGATCGCCAAAAAAAATCATTTTTCTACAATATTTTCAAGATCCTTTCTATCTTTTCCACTCATCATGGATCAGGTGCACATGTTCCTTTTACCTCTTTTTGGCACTTTTAAATGTATTTTACATACTTGGGATCAATTTTTTCACATATATAGGACTTTGACTACTCTTTTGCTCTTCTTTTTGTAGGTCTGTCCTTATGAGAAGAAACAATCACATCATCGAACACATCAAGTGACAACGACAACAAGTACAACACGACATAACACATACGCTTTCACCCCTAGGGGTACTTCCTCTTCTTTAGCTTCCACACTTCATTTTCTCACTCCAACCTTTTTATTGTCTCCTCAACACGCTTTCGCCATTGATCTACATGGTTATCAGGGACACATCTCTTATCTACTTTATGTTATTGAGTATTCACTCAACAACATAAAGTGGGGGCAAATGTAGACACTAAATAACGCACTTGGGTACATTTCTAGGTCCTAATCACATACCACTATTCATATCATTCCTAAGTGAGAAAATTAGTAATTGACATCTATCTTTGGCCTCTTTGATTTCTTTCTTGCTTTCTCTGTGGTCTTACACACCTCACTGACCAATATGACTTTCACTATTTTATCTTTCTTAGCCCTAGACATCAGCGCCCAGCCAGTACGCCCTCATCCCCTCTGGGCGCCCCCAACCTTTTGCATCTTACTCACCTTTTTTGGGCCTCTTTTATATTTTGGGAATCTTTTTTTCTTGGTGGTCAGCCTTTTAGATATTAATTATGAAATTCAAATAAGGGAATCATATAAATACAAAGCTATGTGATCATAAGAAAGAACGAAGCTCTAAGCACATATTACTATCACCTAAGGTTACATCCAAAGGCATTTCAAGAGCATCAAAGCATCCATCTAGCTTCATTCAAGGAACAAGGGACAACATTTTTTTGCATACACTTCATAAGAGGGGAAGTTCATTTTCTTCATACACACATCTACTTACATTGCTACATCTAGTTATTGCTCGTTATTTAGTGCATCTTGCAAAAGGGAAAACCTAGGGTCAAAATTTCCCCCCCAAAGGATAAATTTCGATAACATGCATCAGAGTTTTGCAGTTCCAAGCATGTAGATTGATCCAGGAAAAATCATAAAAAATGACTAAGTCCTAGTCCTAGGGGCAGTTGGGACATTTGGGACATCTAGGCGCGGATCGGAGGAAAATCCTCCAGGTGGCCCGTGAAGCAAAGGGACATCTGGGACAGAAGTACGCGGCAGGCGCGAGAAGCCGATCCAGCCGAAAGAGGAAGAAAAACGACTAACTGCTGAGCGGGACAGTTCAGGACAAGAGTACGCGAAGTACGCAAACCGGCCGGATCGGCCGAAATAAGAACAAACAGTCCGGAAGCAATTGGGACATTTGGGCCGTGATGACGCGAACCGGCCGGTTCGCCCGAAACAGAAAATTGGGCAAAGTTCACACTGGGACATCCGGCCGACAAATGGACGTGGTGGACGCAAAAAATCTGGCAGACCCACGAGCCAACCAAATCATGACACGTGTCACAAGGAGAAAAGTCCAAAAGTCAAAGGGCGAGGTCTCAGGCACTGACCCGAACCAATGGGATAGTGCCACGTGTCCAAGCTAGGGCCCACAAGGAAAAAATCATGTCAGAAGGGTTGGAAAACCTGACCAAGGAAGAAATGTGTCGGAGGGGTTGGAAAGCCCGACACAAAGGAAATCGGGTCTTGGAGTCGGGGAAACAAGTCGGAAAAGCATGGGAGGAAAACATGTCGAGCCACCTCCCAAACCCAATGCAAATGCAAGTCACACTTCCGAACCCGAAACAAAGGAAAACTTGGAAATTTCAAAAGAAAGCCCGCCGAAAGAAAGAGGAGAGAGAATCACGCGACCAATCAATGCGTGCCACGTGTCATCCAGGTAGCAGAGCGCGGGAAAGATTTCAAAACACATTTTCGCCTGTTTTGTGCCCTAAATCTTCAGATCGCCATAACTTTCGATCCAGAACTCGGATTTGCACGTTCTTTATATCAACGGAAAGCTGGTGAAATTCTCTACACGATTCTAGGGTCAATCCTACGTTTTGGTGTAGTCTGGAGGGAGAAAATCGAGAAACGGCTCTGACGCGTGATCATGGCCAGAAGCGACATTTCAACAACCAGTTTTAATGCACATGGGTCGCATTCTTCTTCAGCATGGCCAGAAGTGATGTTGTCAACCACCGATTTTAATGAAGAATGTGTTTTGGTCAATGGTTGGGCTGCTTACACGTTTTCCTATGTTTTCTGTCTCCTGGGCTCGACCCATGCATTGTATAAAGCCAGATTTGGCTCATTTTAAAAGAGACATAACAAGTTGTTCATCTTTTCTGCTCTGCCCTCCCTTCTTTTCTTCTCTAGGGTTGAAAATGGAGTTTGAACCTCCTCCCTTGCTCTGTAATGGCGTTTTTTGCCTTTTACTATTGAAATGATGTTCTGTGCAAACTTTTGGAGCAACAAAACGTGTTTTGTGATGCATCTGTCCATCCTTGCTCGTTTTTGCTTGTTTCTCTTCTTGCCTCTCTTCATTGCAGGTATTTGTGCATGTTTGAATGTTCATTGCAGGTTTGGAGCTGTGTTCATGGAGTTTTGGGACATTTTCTGTGTGAAATCTATCCTTGGGCCTGTGATGCATCTGTCCATCCTTCCCATTGCTCACCTCTCTTTGTCCCATGGCAGTTTTGATAGATGCCCAACATTCTCCTTCTCTGGTGTATCACCGTTTTAGTGTAGGCTTTTGTTCTTTTCCTTTCTCTCTCTCTCTCTCTCCTCTCCTTGGCATGGTTAGATTAGGATTAGATTAGCTTGCCTGCACTGGAATAGCTTGTGGCAGGTAGTTTAGGAGCAGGAACCAGCCTTCTCTGGAGATTCCTCTCTCAGTTTCACAAGTCCCACGCTTGGAGAGAGGTTTCCATGTTGTGCAATCACACTGGATGCCTGAGTGATCAACCTAGAAGCCTGATCTGCATCCAGGGGTGCTGTTTTGGCACGCCCGGTGGGACATCACAGAAGTTAGAGTTTCATCTTTCAGAGGTGTCTCATTATCAAATAGAAAATCTTAAGCCACCGTGGACCACCAACAGTTTTGGCACGCCCACCAACAGGTGGGACATCACAGAAGTTAGAGTTTCATCTTTCAGAGGTGTCTCATTATCAAATAGAAAATCTTAAGCCACCGTGCGAGCATCAACAGTTTTGGCACGCCCGGTGGGACCTTAGAGGTCTTCCACTTCATCTTTTGCAGGTTGGTGTGTTCCTGTGAAGATTTCAGCCTTTGGAGGCACTTGCAAACACATCTGGTGACTCCATCTGGTCAACAACCCATCTCTGAAGTTGCAGATCTTCCTTTCCATTCATTTTTATTCATTTTCCATTCATCCTTCTTTCCATCTCTTTCATTCTTTCATTCTATGAGGTTGTGCAATCATGACTTCATTTCCATCATGGAATTCACATCAACAACAGCAGTATATCACACCTCCAACATGTTTTACAAATCCTCCAAATCAGCATTTTGAGCAGATTCAAGATCAGTATGCATACCCATATGAGCAGCTGTGCCAAAGTCAGTTTGGCTATGGAGCTTTCCAAGAGCAAGGGTGTGCATACAATGAAGACCATCAGATCCAAGATGCTGGTCTGTTGGAGAAGATCCAAAAGATGGAGGTAAACATAGTGCAGTCCAGGGCTCAGGCACAAATGAGAGCATTTGGAATCGGTTGTGGAGCACCCTGTCCATGGGTGGGACCTTTTCCAAGGCATTACAGCCCTCAAGAGAAGCTTGACTTCATGATTGCAATGTTGCCTTTGCTTGCAAAGTGGATTGAAGAAATAGAGGTGTATGAGAGGAGTATTCAGCAACCTTGCCAACGAGTAAGCACACCTTCTCATGCCTTTTCTTTTCCTCTTTCCCAATCTGTTTCATCTCAGCAGTGTCAAGCTTTAAACTCTCCATCTGCTGTCCCAAATGTTGATCCCATGTCTCCATCTCTCAGTCTTCCATCCCATCTCAGTTTCTTCTTTCCTTTTCCCTTCCAAATCCAAACCCCCTCCACAAGAGCTAAATGAAATACCTTCCACTCCAAAGAAACAAGAGGTTTCACCTCCTCCACCACCGCAAAAAATTGTAAAATCAGTTGAGTTTCAACCTATCCCTCCTCTTGCATCCCCAATTCCATGTGGGGAAGAAGAAATTGAAAAAATCAGTCATCAAGGACAACAAGAGGAAGAGCCAAAAAGAAAAGAAATGACAGACATCTTGAAGGTTTGGGCTGCCAAATTTGGGATAACAAAGATCCCCTTGATGGTTAAGCCTACAGAAGAGGCTAAGGTTGAACAAATGGTGGTCATAACTGATTTTGTTGCAGCAGAAGAAGAGCAAAAGGAAGAAGCAGATCAGCAATCAGTTTGCTCAGAGTGTAGTGTCCATGTTGGCACTCTATTTGAAGGAAATGTTGATCCAATTCAAGTTGCACAATCAGCCAAGGAGGAAGAAATCCCTGAAGAAGATCTTGCAGTCCCAACTTGTCCTCTAGAGCAGCAGACTGAAGAGTTTGACTTGACAAACTTCATGCTAGAGGAAGAGTTCTATCAAGAGCAAGATTGTATTCAACTAGTAGAGGAAGGAGAAGTTGCTCCAAATCCAAAAGAAGAGGAGCACAATCTAGCTGTGGAAGAGAAAATTACGGATCCAAGGGCTTTGAGCACAAAGCAGGCTACAGGAGAACCTTCAGTTCTTCTTTCTACTTCATCTCTCTCTAGCTCCACTGTCGAAGAGGAGTTTGATCTCTCAAACTCAATGTTGGAGGATGAAGGAAACCATGGTGGTCAAGTTACAGATCAAGAAGACACCATGGAGGAAGTTGAACATTTGCAGCAGGACAGTCATGAGGTAGTTTATCTGTCAGATTTGGAAGACTGTTTTGATGGAGAAGACCCGGTTGAGTTTCCAACATTCTCTCTTTCATCATCCATCTTCCAAACACAAGAGCCTGCTGTCATGGAGGAGAGTATTCATTTGCAGCAACCTGCATCTTATAGAAGCTCTTTGGAACCAAGATTGGAAGATTTTAATCTTTCATGTCCTTCATTGGAGGAGGAGAAAGGGCAGAGGAATTTCACCATTTCTTCCACATCATCCATTCAAGAAGGTCCGCAAGAAGACTCCATTCTTGGAGTTGAAAATCAGGGCTATGGGCATACTCAAACTGATCAGACCTTGCCCAATCAGGTATTTGGCTTCATTGGAGCCAAAGGAGAAGTCACAACCAGTCATGCTTGCTTCCGAGCATGAGGATGAGCTACAAAGTACCAAGGATCAGCTGTCATACCTCTTCAATCCAAATGCAGAGCAACTAAAAGAGGTATTGAATTTGCCTTCAGCTGATACCTTGATGATTTGGGTGGAAGACCAGCTTCTTGTTGATTTTCCACTCATCCTAACAGCCATGATCAGCTCCAAATCAATTGCATGGCTGCCACTTTTGAGAAAGGGAAGCTATTTCTCACAACCAATTGCAGGGTTTGTTTAGCTTGCCTTTGCTCCAGTTAGAATAGAGTAGGTAGGTTTGCTTTCAGCAGAAGAAGTGCTTGTGCACACTCTGCATGTTTCATTTTGGAGCATGTATGATTTTTAGTTCTGTACATAGTTTTTGGTGTTGCTGGTTCTGCTCTTGCACAGTTCGTTTCAGTGGCATTTTGGTAAGAACAACTCCATGTCCGGTGGGTTTCAAGTGGCTCAGAGGGAAGTTTTCAAAGTTCAGATCAGTTTTCAGGCTTGCTTATGACTCCATGCCCAATGGATTTCTTCAGGCTACTGATCATTCATCTAGCAGGCAGATGACCCCACTGAGTCGCCAAACTGTTGTCAAAATTTCCCCCCCAGGGTAAATTTCGATAACATGCATCAGAGTTTTGCAGTTCCAAGCATGTAGATTGATCCAGGAAAAATCATAAAAAATGACTAAGTCCTAGTCCTAGGGGCAGTCGGGACATTTGGGACATCTAGGCGCGGATCGGCCGAAAAGCCTCCAGGCGGCCCGTGAAGCAAAGGGACATCTGGGACAGAAGTACGCGGCAGGCGCGAGAAGCCGATCCGGCCGAAAGAGGAAGAAAAATTGACTAACTGCTGAGCGGGACAGTTCGGGACAAGAGTACGCGAAGTACGCGAACCGGCCGGTTCGGCCGAAACAGAGAAAGTTTGCAAGAGTACGTGAAGGACGCGAACAGGACGGTTCGGGACATCCATCTAGGACCGGCCGATGGACGCAGTGGACATGTGGGACAAATCGCGAAGTGGCAAAAATCCGGGTACCCGTGAGCCAACCAAATCATGACACGTGTCACAAGGAGAAAAGTCCAAAAGTCAAAGGGCGAGGTCTCAAGGCACTGACCCGAACCAATGGGATAGTGCCACGTGTCCAAGCTAGGGCCCAGAAGGAAAAAATCATGCCAGAAGGGTTGGAAAACCTGACCAAGGAAGAAATGTGTCGGAGGGGTTGGAAAGCCCGACACAAAGGAAATCGGGTCTTAGAGTCGGGAAACAAGTTGGAAAAGCATGGGAGGAAAACATGTCGAGCCACCTCCCAAACCCAATGCAAATGCAAGTCACACTTCCGAACCCGAAACAAAGGAAAACTTGGAAATTTCAAAAGAAATCCCACCGAAAGGTAGAGGAGAGAGAATCACGTAACCAATCAATGAGTGCCACGTGTCATCCAGGTGGCAGAGTGCGGGAAAGATTTCAAAACATGTTTTCTCCTGTTTTGTGCCCTAAATCTTCAGATCGCCATAACTTTCGATCCAGAACTCGGATTTGCATGTTCTTTATATCAACGGAAAGCTGGTGAAATTATCTACACGATTCCGGGGTCAATCCTAAATTTTGGTGTAGGCTGGAGGGAGAAAATTGAGAAACGGCTCTGACGCGTGATCATGGCCAGAACTGACATTTCAACAACCAGTTTTTAATGCACATGGGTCGCATTCTTCTTCAGCATGGCCAAAAGTGATGTCTCAACCACCGATTTTAATGAAGAATGTGTTTTGGTCAATGGTTTTGGCTAGCTTACATGTTTTCCTATGTTTTCTGTCTCCTAGGCTTGACCCCCTGCATTGTATAAAGCCAAATTTGGCTCATTTTAAAAGAGACATAACAAGTTGTTCATCTTTTCTACTCTTCCCTCCCTTCTTTTCTTCTCTAGGGCTGAAAATGGAGTTCGAACCTCCTCCCTTGCTCTGTAATGGTGTTTTTTGCCTTTTACTATTGAAATGATGTTCTGTGCAAACTTCTGGAGCAACGAAATGTGTTTTGTGATGCATCTGTCCATCCTTGCTCGTTTTTGCTTGTTTCTCTTCTTGCCTCTCTTCATTGTAGGTATTTGTGCATGTTTGAATGTTCATTGCAGGTTTGGAGCTATGTTCATGGAGTTTTGGGACATTTTATGTGTGAAATCTATCCTTGGGCCTGTGATGCATCTGTCCATCCTTCCCATTGCTCACCGCTCTTTGTCCCATGGCAGTTTTGATAGATGCCCAACATTCTCCTTCTCTGGTGTATCACCGTTTTAGTGTAGGCTTTTGTTCTTTTCCTCTCTCTCTCTCTCTCTCTTTGTCTCCTTGGCATGGTTAGATTAGGATTAGATTAGCTTGCCTACACTAGAATAGCTTGTGGCAGGTAGTTTAGGAGCAGGAACCAGCCTTCTCTGGAGATTCCTCTCTCAGTTTCACAAGTCCCACGCTTGGAGAGAGGTTTCCATGTTGTGCAATCACACTGGATGCCTAAGTGATCAACCTAAAAGCCTGATCTGCATCCAGGGGTGCTGTGATTTTGCACTAACAGCTTCCTAGGGCACGATTCTACACATATGCACATAGAACTACATGGATTTTGAGATGTAGTGCAATGCTTGGTCGTAAGTTCATTATGTCGGGTGATTATCGGGGTTAGTCTGACTCCCCATTTGCATCTTTTTATTTTTATGATTTGATGTGTTTTGGTATTTTGTAGGAGGTCATTTGTTTTGCAAGTTACAGGAGAATTCTACAGACATAGTGCATGATAAGAAGTTTGCATATAATAAATCAATAAATTGCAGAAGATAACACAACAAAATATATATGGGTGGGCCAAGATGCCCAAATATGCAATATATTCATAATAATACCCTTAAGGTAGGGTGACACCATACAATGATCCTTAAGGAAGGAGTAACTCAACAATCTCCCAAGATGGGAATCCACTTTGAGGGGGACACCTCCAATATACCTCTACCAAGTAGAAGACTCAACTCATACTTCATCACATGATACTCACCTCCCTTATATAGACATACATTACTCTTAATAGATGGGTAACACCTAATCCCAATGTAGGCCGACTCATTACCTAGTATAACTAATTCTTATGTGACTAACTAAGGGGATGTGTGCCACATGTTAGCATTTCCATCAACTCATATACATTATAATGTCAAATCCCAAGGTACATAACATTGCCTCCCTCTTTGACATGTTTTGTCCCCGAAACATACGAAGAAGTCATATAATGAGTGTGCTTTAAATTATTACACATTTTTTGTCATGCTCGATCATCCAACCACCCATATGAGATCCTAGTGGGTGATGCTTCTCCAAACCCAATTCCATATTCCATTAGACTCATCTGATTCCATCCTTTTCCATAAATGATTATCCTCGGTATCCATGCATATCCATAATAATTATTCTTCTGATTCTATGTCATATAATTGTTGCTCCATTGATTCCAAGTATAGCCCTGATTATTGCTACTCCAATTCCCTGCATATTTATATAGATTGTTGCCCTTATGTCGCCTAACATAACTCCATGATTTTTCCCTTTCATGATGATGTGAGTGTCTATATGGTGCAACCTTGGTATCCTCAACCTTATCAACATTTTCTTTATTTTTCTCTTCTACCTTGTTTGCTATTTCTTTTTTTCTCTTGAGTAGATGAATTATTTTTTCTTTCATCTTTTTCTGCAGCCTTTCCTTCTGAATAATCCTTATTCCCTTCTTCATCATCTTCAAATTCATCTTCATGATCGTCATTTATATTAATTTTTTTCCTGCTAAGTGTGATATCTTGCAATGTAACTTTCTTTCGCTTGTACCACAATTTCATGAATTTCTTTTGCACATTAAGATTGAGTGTTCCCAATGTCTCTAACCAAGGATAACCAAGAACAATATCCATATCATCCATATCTAAAGCATGAAAAATTGTAAAACATATTTATCCATAGAGAGCTTTAAATCTTCAAAAAATTAAATATGTTTACCATCCACTTGAGTTGCCTTAATATGCTTTGTTTGCACATGTAGATTGTGAGCTACATCCATATTGATGAAGTTATATTTGTTGCTAGGGTTTATGGAAACAATTACCTTTTTTCTTTGAATGCACCCTTCAAACTGAAATATTGAAGTTTCCTTCCTTGGAGATGCACTATCATGTGTAGCAACTTCATCATCAACATCTTCTTCTTCTTCTTCCTTAACAAAATTATGTTTCTTTTTTGTTTCCCATCTAGCTAGGAAAATATCTTCCATTTCCTCCCAATCCTAATCTAACAAATCTATATCCAAATAAGAATACCAATGTCATGCTTTCCCACCAAGATGAAGATAAAAACTAACCCATACTAAACATTTTTCAAAATCCATTTTCTTAAATTGTAACCACCATTTTTTTGCATCAATTTCCCAATTGCCATTGAAAATTGGTATATCCATGATGCACAAAAATTAGGGTTTCACAAACTTACTCCTTTGACCAATATTTGACATGATGATTTCATCTATAATTCAACCTTCAATCTGAAACCACAAAGAAGTAACCCCTACTAAAATTGTGATAGCTTTCCGAATATGTAAAAAAAATCAAAGAAGTATGGAAAATTGTAACTTGTAGGTCGATTTTATGTAAAAACCTAAAACTCTCAATATCTTCTTCAAAACAGATCCAAAAATACTGAAATTATTTCCATAGCTTTCTGAATGGGAGTCACAATGCTGGTAAAAATTTAGAAAATTAATTCCAAAAAAAGCGGCTTGTGAAGCAAATTTAGGCAAAGCCCTAAAAATGCAATGATTTCCACAAAACACCTCGAAAATTTCTGAAATTTGTATTGTAGCTTTATGAAACCCTTTTGCAACTATGTTAAAAATTTGAGAAAATTTTCATAGCCAATTTCACAATATAGATGAATCTCTAAAATTAGCGTTTGGACCCATTTTTTGCCGAAATCGACACTCTGATACCACTTGATAAGAACTTTGCATATAATAAATCAATAAATTGCAGAAGATAACACAACAAAAGATATATGGGTGGGTCAAGATGCCCAAATATGTAATATATTCATAATAATACCCTTAAGGTAGGGAAACACCATACAATGCTCCTTGAGGAAGGAATAACTCCACAATCTCGCAAGATGGGAATCCACTTCGAGGGGGACACCTCCAATATACCTCTACCAAGTAGAAGACTCAACTCATACCTCATCACATGATACTCACCTCCCTTATATAGACATACATTACTCTTAATAGATGGGTAACACCTAATCCCAATGTAGGCCGACTCATTACCCAATATAACTAATTCCTATGTGACTAAGGGGATGTGTGCCACATGTCGGCATCTCCATCAACCCATATACATTATAATATCATATCCCAAGGTATATAGCAGTGCGACATACAGGCAATCAACAACGAAGTTTAGCGAACACCTTGCAACACCAGAAAAATCATATTTCGAGCTTTTGCGCAGTCACATGCGCCTATCAGGGGTATTTGGAGCCTAAGTGCCCCAGTCCTATTCCAGGCACCCTAGTAACGAAATATCTGATAGTTCCACAAATTTCTGGGTTTGGTTGCGACAGTCTGCCTTATTGTTTCATCAATTTTCCAATGCAACATACTTCAGGATTTATTGCAAAATCAGTTAAGTCATCTATTCCCTCCCTTACACCTAGGGTTTCAAGTTTACTTTGCTTATTGCTTAGGTCAGATTTGTATTTCATTGCTTATTTATTATATGTTACTCTATAATTCACAAATTCCAATATTTGTTAAATTGTCTCACCCAATATGAAATTAATGAAATAAAATCCATACCTGGATAAACATATGTAACTTCTGTAAATTTTTATCAATATAATCCTGATAACAACAAAAAACTCACGATTTCTTGTACATTGTTTTGGGTATGTTTACTCTGCGTGGTGAAGACCTTGAAAATAAAAAAAGATAAATGCAAGCCTTTAAAAATAATCAGATTTTCAAAAAACATAATCCACAAAACAAATGAATAAACAATAGTGTGAAAACACTACCTAATTTGAAATGCAAAGGCATACATGTCATACGAAAGTTGTGAATGCATCAATATGGTAGCTATGAAGACAATGGAATGCATTTGCCATTAAAAAATTAGAAAATGTGTAGAGAATAACATTTTTTAACTGAAATCAAAAGGACTTTTAAAAATGGCTCGCTCAAGAATTTTTTTCCTTGCAATAATAATTCAAACTCAATTTTTGGGGGGAATAGATTAACCCCAAGAAAATAAAAAAGAATTCAAACTCAGTTTTTTGGGGGAATAGATTTACCCCGACAAATTTTCTTGGGAATTGCACCATTGGTTAACCACGGGGTACATGTGATCATCGTATTATTTTTAGTGGCATAAATTTAAAAGAATATTTGATATCAATAACTTTTGTTTTAACAGAACTAGCTACTAGGTAAACTATGTTTAATCATTAATTAAATAAGCTAATAACTATTTTTCGATTACTAATTTTAGGAGAGGTTTAGGTCTATATATCATTTCCATCCATTTCATCCTTCACCCACTACCATATTAACTTCATGAGTAGCATAATAGCTAAGTGCATCTCCCCCTTCGTGTCTTCTTCTATTTAGCATATATTTTTATTGATTTATCTTGCAAATTGCTAGTATATGTATATTTTGATCTACATATTAATATTTAATTAATTAATCTAAATAAAGTTCATGTTTCTAACCCTGAATATGGAATTTCGATAAGTACAAAATATACTTACACCTTTTTCACTTATTTTTCCTGGTTAAATCGTAATCACATATCTAAGAGAAACTTCATTGTGTGTGTGTGTGCGCGCGCGCGCGCGTGCGCGCGCGCTTGTGTGTGTGTGTGTGTGTGTGTGTGTGTGTGTGTGTGTGTGTGTGTGTGTGTGTGTGTGTGTGTGTGTGTGTGTGTGAGAGAGAGAGAGAGAGAGAGAGAGAGAGAGAGATTACACATCTAAAAGAACCTTCATTTTTGTGTGTGCGCACATGCGTGTATGTGTGAATAGGTTCATCTTTTCATGTTCTTTCGTTTGGTGAATTGGACGTACTTACATTTCTTCTTTTGATTTATATGTGTGGTTAGCTTTAGAATTAAATGTGGAAGTTCTTACTAGTCTTTCTTTTAATTTGAACAAGTATTTGGCGTTTGATAATTCATTTAGTCCTTGTTAAACTTTCTAGATTCCTTTAAGAATAAAGTAGTTATTATATGCAATCCATTGTTCTTTTTATTATTATATATCTTCTTTAGTTAGTTGATAATGGGCCTAGTTAATTCCCCTTAATCAAATTTTCCAAAGATTAAGGCCTTACCCAATAATCATCCCTCGTCATAATCCCTATCTTAAACCATCAATTGCCAACTCAACATCATCATTTACTTCTTTTGAGGACACCATCCCTTTCTTCCTTACTATAGACAAATTTGATCAAGAAGCTAATTTGACATTAAAAAACAAATGAAAATTGTCTCTCAACTACAAGAAGCTAACAATGCATAGTTAATTATCAATAGCATGGGAGCACCTATTAGACACAAGATTGTCACCATCTATTAAATAGTCTAGCCAATAACATCTTTGAAAGTAATTTCCTTTGTTTTTTGTATGCGTAAGCATGCGTGTGTGCATGCATTTACCTTTGCGTGCACGCATACATGCGTGTACGTGTAAGTGAAAAAGTTCATCTTTTAGGTTCTTTCATTTGGTAAACCAGGTGTACTTGCTCTGCTTCGGTGGATAGATTTAGAGTTATATGTGGAAGTTCTTACCAGTCTTTCTTTTAATTTGAACAAGTATTTAGTGTTTCATAATTCATTAAATCCTTGTTAAACTTTTTTATTTCGTTTAAGACTAGAGCATTTATTGCATTATTATATAGCTCCTTTGGTTAGTTGATAGTAGGCCTAGTTCATTCCCCCTACCCATTCTTCTTGAAGATCAACGCCTTACCCAACAATTATCCCTCATCGTAGTATTTGTCTAAACCCATTGATGGTCAGCTTAACATCATCATTTATTCTTGTGAGGACACTATCCCTTTCTTCCCTACTATAGAAAACTTTGATCAAGAAGCTCAACTTGACATTCAAATTCAAATGAAAATTTCCTCTCAACTAAAAGAAGTTAAGAATGCATAGTTGACTATCAATAGCATGGGAGCACCTATCAGATACTAGAGTTTCGCCATCGGTCAAAGACTCCATCCAATAGCATCCTTGAAAGTGTTGTCCTCTGTAATAGATGAGAAATACCATAAAAGTGGTGCATACAATATTTGATAGTCCATGGATGCGAGCACCAAACTGTTTGAACTTAGGAAGGAAATTGATGGTTACGATGCATCACTTCGAGATTGTAGGGCCAATGCATAGCACTTGAAAATTTTGCATGCTAAAAGGAATTGGCAATTTGGCATTTTGCATTCATTGCTGATGAGAAAATGCCATGTGCCCCCGCCACATCCTCAAGAAACCAAGTCATATACAAAGAAATCAGACTTGCCATAATATGGCCACACAAACACCACAAAGAGCATTAAGATTTACTCCCAGGAGATAGCACACACCACTAATATAAGAATGGGTTCGCCACTGCAATGAACAAGGCGTCATTGAGAAAAACATATGGGCCCCATTGATGCAACACCATAGGACATGTGGCATGATGCAAGTGATCCATACACAATGGCGAGTGGCACTGAGTTGTCAATTGAAACATGGGCCAATAAGATGTTATCATGCACATGCTATATGCCACCTACACATAGGATTGGAGCAACCACTGGTAAAAGGAAAAGCAACGAGCAAGTTTGGGGGATGATCGACAATGCAAAAGTGAGGGGAGATGATATATTAGTGCACAATGTATCAAATAAAAGTGCATAGAAGATGTTTTCCTACCATGCATTGTGAATGAAGAGTTGATGCATAGTAGGGTGAACAATGCGTGCAAGTGACAAACAAGAAGTAGTAAACGATAAGTATAGAGACTGGGCACTAAAATGGGAAGCATGCGGTTGGACAAATTGGCTAGGAAGGTAAGCGAGAGAGAAAACAAATACACGTGCTATAAGTTATGCACGTGTGGGTAGTAGGTAGTCCCCAACAATAGAACAAAATGCATTAGGCACATATAGCAGGCATAACATGTTAATTATTGGTGCCACATAGCTATATGAATTTAGGCAATTCGGGCAAGGAACTAGGGTATAAGGCTTTAAGGATCAGATTACACCACTGCTCGTAGAAGAACCCCCTTAAGACACATATGCAGACCACCAAGGCGCATGAATAAGGGATGGATTTTTTTAAGTGTCATGCATAAACGCTAATTACAACATAAACACAATTATAATTTTTTTACTTCTTCATATATAGATTATAATAGTTTATTTCTAATTAAAACCAAACAGATTGAAATCAAATGAAATACAGAACTATCTCTGAATTCACAAATCTATTAACTATCTCACCAAGCACATGGATGTTAAACAACATTAAAAACATCTAACCGTAAATGAGACAAAATCTACACATGCTTATATAAAATTACATACCGAATTTGGCATGTGTAATTTAATCTCGAGTGGTTACCTTGACAAGGAAAAAGATAATACAATGAATCCAAACAAAACTACTATACAAAGTGGCCCTCCTCTCCCATTTCCCATTTTCAAACATCTTCCCATTTACTTGAACTGTTCCTGCAGCTTTTCGGTTCATACATATGCAGGTTTCATGAAGACAATTCAATGAAATGTCCATGTTATCATAAAAAAGGTCTTTGACAGATACCATGATCTGCATTGCTCTCAATGCATATAATTTTATTAAGCCAACAGCATGGTCTAAATTGGCAAATATTTAAAGAAAAAAACCTTTCTAGAAACTAAAAAAAAAGTTTCTCCACGCATTATTACTGAAGGTCTGACACGGGAAGCATTATTATGGTGCAAGCCCATTTTTCAGATTGTTTCATTTAGCATCACCAATAATTTCCACAAGAACATTCTCCCCATTTAAAATGATGGAAACAGTTCGCATGTCTCACAGCAATTTGACAGGCAACAATCTTGGAGATAATTGCGTTGCGGTAATAATTAAATGCCTATGAAATATTAACACATACCCAAAGGTTCTTACCAACCCTAATAGTTGTTCCAGGGGGTATGTTTAACAAACCAAATGCAATTGCCAACATTTCACTACGGTGGCAGAGAAATAAATCTTTTTCCTCCTCTTCCACGTCATTAAGTAAATGTCTTGAATCTGAAAAATACCCTGCTGCTTTCATCTCCCAAGCCAATTTCTCCAACTTTGCATAGATCTCCTGTCTGTGGATGTTATCTGTCTCCTACACAAAAAGCATGTACCATTTTTTGGCTTTCAATCCAGCTACATCCAGGGATCTTTTTAATTCCTCTATCTTTCATCAATCTCCTTACCATTTGAGCCTCATCCCACCTGCCCTCTTCTGCATATATGTTAGATAGAAGAACATAAGTTGCAGCATTTTTAGGATCCAAATCAAAAAGCAGTGTCGCTGTAAATACTCCTAAGCCTATATTCATATGTGATCTACAAGCACCAAGAAAACACATCCACACAACCACCACAGGTTTAACTGGCATCTTAATGATAAAGTTTAGGGTGTCCTCAAGATAACCAGCACGGGCAAGAAGGTCAACCATGCACACAAAATGATCAATTGTAGGTGTAATGCAATAAGTGTTACTCATGTGATTGAAGTATATACAGCCCTCATCCACTAAACCTGCATGGCTACATGCACATAAAACACAAGCAAAGGTTGTGGAATTTGGCTTTACACCTGCCAATTGCATTTGCTTGAAAGTTTCAAAAGCCTTTTCAACATATCCATTTTGTGTATATCCTGCAATCATGGCACTCCATGAGACCGCATTTTTTTGAGGCATTTTGTCAAACAAATCACGTGCCTTGTCTATGCTCCCACATTTTGCATACATGTCTACCAGGGCAGTTACAACTACAACATCTGACAAATTTCCTCTATCAATTATGCTTTGATGGATGTCCATACCCTGTTCCAAAGCTCCAATTTTGGCACATACAGGGAGTATGCTGACAAAAGTTGTGGAATTTGGCTTTACACCTGCCAAGTGCATTTGCTTGAAAGTTTCAAAAGTCTTTTCAACAAATCCATTTTGTGCATAGCCTGCAATCATTGCTGTCCACGAGAATACATCTCTTTGAGGCATTTGTTCAAACAGTTGACGTGCCTTTTCTGTGCTTCCACATTTTGCATACATGTCTACCAGGGCAGTTGCAACTACAACATCTGACAAATTTCCTCTATCCATTATAATTTGATGGATGTCCATACCTTGTTCCAAAGCTCCAATTTTGGCACAAGCAGGGAGGATGCTGGCAAAGGTTGTGGAATTTGGCTTTATACCTGCCAATTGCATTTGCTTGAAAGTTTCAAAAGCCTTTTCAATATATCCATTTTGTGAATAGCCTGCAATCATTGCTGTCCACAAGCACACATCTCTTTGACGCATTTTATCAAACAGTTCACGTGCCTTGTCTATGCTTCCACATTTTGCATACATGTCTACCAGGGCAGTTGCAATTATAACATCTGACAAATTGCCACTATTCATTATGCTTTGATGGATGTCCATACCCTGTTCCAAAGCTCCGGTTTTGGCACAGGCAGTGAGGATACTGGCATAGGTTGTGGAATCTGGCTTTACACCTGCCAATTGCATTTGCTTGAAAGTTTCAAAAGCCTTTTCAACATATCCATTTTGTGCATATCCTGCAATCATCGCACTCCATGACACCACATTTTTTGGAAGCATTTTGTCAAATAGTCCACGTGCCTTGTCTATGCATCCACATTTTGCATACATGTCTACCAGGGCAATTACAACCATAACATCTGACAAATTTCCTCTATCCATTATTCTTTGATGGATGTCCATACCCTGTTCCAAAGCTCCAATTTTGGCACAGGCCCGGAGGATGCTGGCAAAGGTTGTGGAATCTGGCTTTACATCTGTCAATTGCATTTGCTTGAAAGTTTCAAAAGCCTTTTCAACAAATCCATGTTGTGCATAGCCTGCAATCATTGCTGTCCACAAGAACACATCTCCTTTAGGCATTATGTCAAATAGTTCGCGTGCCTTATCTATGCTTCCACATTTTGCATACATGTCTACCAGGGCAGTTGCAACTACATCTGACAAAATTCCTCTATCTTTTATGCTTTGATGGATGTCGATACCCTGTTCCAAAGCTCCCATTTTGGCACAGGCAGGGAGGATACTGGCAAAGGTTGCGGAATTTGGCTTTACACCTGCCAATTGCATTTGTTTGAAAGTCTCTAAAGCGTTTTCAACAAATCCATTTTGTGCATAACCTGCGATCATGGCTGTCCACGAGAACACGTTTTTGTGAGGCATTTTGTCAAACAAATCACGTGCCTTATCTACGCTTTGACATTTTGCATACATGTCTACCAGGGCAGTTGTCACTACAATATTTGGCAAAATTCCTCTGTCCTTTATGCTTTGATGGATTTTCATGCCCTGTTCCAAGGCTCCCATTTTGGCACAGGCTGGGAGTACGCTGGCAAATATAAACTGATCGGGCTGGGAACCTGTTTGTTGCATAAGGTGAAACACTGTGACTGCCTCGTGAGGATACCCATGTCTTCTGTACGCTGCAATAATAGTATTCCATGAGAAGCCATCTCTTTCTTTCATATGGTCAAACACTTTACGTGCATCTACCAAACTTCCGCATTTGACATACATGTAAATAAGTTTATTGTGAATGCTAAGCAGGATACCCAGATCGAGAACAGTAGTGGATGTCACTGGCATTTTATGATAGTGGAAAATGTGCAGTGTTATTCAGTCTCCGTCTGAAGAAAAATCTCTTCATGGCATAAAAATTTGTCAGAGCTTCGCTATCCAAAAGATGATAAGCAAACAATCGATACGAAAATGTAATACCGATATAATCGAATGTCAAATTCTGCGTTGATATCTGGTGTAGTTATACTGTGTTTTGGTAGAGTGCAGTCATTACGCCGAAAGGCGTGTTCTATGTTAGAAACTCCGGGGGTCTCTGACAGCATCTGACAGCATCCGACGATCCAGATCTTCTCCATCGTCGACCATCTAAACGGTGGAAAATAAGCCGAATCTCCTCTCCTCCCGCGCGAACCGATCTCTGCTTTACGCGTGGGTTTGGTGCAGCCAAAAGCATGGAAAAACACGCGGCGTGCACGTGGGTACCGAATCCCGATCTCTGCCTTGCACGCGGAAACCAGAAAAACGTGGAAAAACACGCACAATCGTGGAAAAACTCACACGTTTCGTTTCTTTCCTTTTATGGCCTATTTTTGTTTTTTGGTGAAAAAATCGCAAGGACATAAACTTTTTTGCCATTTGTAGAAAGGGTCCGGGAAAAAACTTGCATGTGCCATAACTTTCATTTTGTGGCTCTGTTTCAGGGGTCGTTTTCTCTAAAAGTGCATATTTTCTCGAGCTCTATACATTGATGGAAAAAAAAAATTAGTTTCACGAAATCCAGTTTTACACCTTTTTGGATTTGCTAACTGTTATTATGCCGAAAGATGTAAGCGTTTATTATGCCGAAAAAATAATATTTAATATTCTTTCGCTGCATCCGAGAAAATAAGCAACGAAATCGCCCGTCGTTATTATGTCGGCAGACGTTAGCGCAAGGGGAAACCAACAAATTATGCGTCGACCGAGATGCTTTGGTTGACGGTGTACGGGGAAACAAGATTCTCGCATATGGCATTAAAAAAAGGCACAATAATGTGTGTAAATATATGCAAAATATATAGTTGTATAGTTTGTATGCGTATTTGTATTTTTAAATATACGCAAAATAAAATGTTAAAAAAGTTTGTATGAGAATTTGTATTTGTCAATACATTCATCAAATTATACATCTGGCAATATAGAGATGTTCAAAAGAAGATTCAAAATGTTGATTTATATGGAGGTTTGTTTCTTTACAATAAGTGACGGAATCGCAAATTGTTATTGCGTCGCGAAAATAATATTTTGTATTCCTTTGTTGCGGCCAAGAAAATACTGTACATTAAAGCACAAGCACGATAATGTGTGTGATAAACATTCCTGTTTTTTGTAATTAAGTTATTGCCTCGTTATGCGATGTCCCTCTAGAGACTCGTGTTCTCGCTTGCACATGGACCTGAGAGCGTCCGTTGGATGGAAATAGTACTATACTATAAACAATCTCTCCATACTTGCGCCGTTAGAGGCCAACACATGTTGCTCCAGTTGTATGTATTGGATTGGAGAATAGCGTTTGAAAAATAACAAAGTTGTTGCATTTCGGGAAAAGCAAACAACGATTTAGGTGTTGTTATAGACAATATAGACCGATTCATAGATGCGCAACGCACAAACTTGATGACAATAACTTGGTTTGATCTTAACGATCAGACGACGCATCCTGGATCGTGCGATGGCTTAACCATTCCCCTCAGTCACATTTTCGTCGGCTCTAAGTTCACGTGCTCAAGAGAATGAGGAGTGAGTCGAGGCATCCTGGATCATGCGGGGACTTAACCATTCCCCCCCAGTCACATTCTCATCGGCTCCAAGTTCGTGTGCTCAAGAGAATGAAGAGAAAGAAACAAAGCAAATTAACTAAGCACTGACTCATCCAAGGCTTGTTTAATGGCAGGCGCCATTTGATTTGTGAATATCCTAAAACCGCCTCAAACCGGAGCTCCCAATACGTCGTCTGACAAAGCCAAATTAAACGTTCGTTGTTTTCTCCACATTGCATCGTTCAGTCTCTTTGTTGCTTCCATCGTCACGTTACCACAAGGAAACGACAATTCCTCTGCATATCCTTTAGAGTTGCGCAATTGAGCCAGAAATTTCTCTAAATATTTAGCAAAACAATTCTCTGAACGCTTTTTAATGGATTTGGATTTTTTGCGATGAAATCGTTTCTCTCATAGCCAAATATATATAGTCGCTACCAAACAGGTCGTAGACCATTTTTTATTTGATATATCACGTTTAGTAATATATATATATTTATTTATTTATTCTATATTTATACTATTATTACTACTGGTTTTTTTACAATTTTTTAATAAATAAATATTATATATATATATATATATTATATATACGAGAATGCACTGTGTACTTCCTCTAGCACTTTGCAAGCATGCTTTTAGATGTAAGCTCGAGTAATTGTATGGGACGAGCATATATATGTCATTTTTTTAATTGTTGGGAGAAGGAATAAGTAAGAATTATGGAGGGAGCTGAATGTGGGTGTCATAGAGTGCCCCTGCTTTCCAATTAGCAGGAATTACGTTAGCAACCTTAACCCATTCGAAGCCAACCCTATGGTAACCTACCAGGAAGAAGCGTACCCCAAGAGCCACCTTTGGAGGGCTTAACGCCTTTGGTTGTAATTGTCATCAGATGGTAGACAATAGCGCATGAATTAATGCTCCTAGAGCGATCGACCCATGGAGCTTGGATTGACTAGCTCAACATTTTTTTGTATGATGTTGCTACTGTCCTTTTAATTCATTAAACCATAAACAACACTTCCAGCTCTTCACCATTGTATTTGGTTGAAATGCATTTTGTTTAACTATAAGGCGTCATGAGCATCTAGCCAAACAATTTGCCCAAAAAGCAAGCACGATACCCTTAAAAGATAGATAAATTTAGCTTCCTCGAACGACTCCAACCCATCGATGTCTTTTCTTGTTGTCTACAAATTTGATCGATACATTCTGGTTTTTGTCCTGCTTCATTTTTTCTTTATACTCTGCAATAGTTCACTTTAGCAAATTCATCTTGCAAACTTGTACGATATCCTAAATATCCACCACACTGCGTAGCATCAACTGGTTAGCTCGATTATGGTTGGCTAACTTAGAGAAGGCAGTGGAACTCATAGTTATATCCATTTGGTTGCATTCAGCAAGGTCGGTCACAATGATTCCTATTCCATTGTGTATGCAAAGTTCCTCATCGATGCATCTAACCTTGTAGCCGGCACCACATTGCTTGAGTTATTATCCTAAAAGGCATTTCCACGAGCGGAAGCCTCCTCCCACTTTGACAATTGATAGAGACATGAATGATTACAATTTATTTGGCTACCAAAGCACTAACATTTATCACCTGTTCATATGGCACGCAGTGGTTGGAGACAACATTTCTAATCCGATTCCTCCCTATCCGAACAAGAAAGGATTTAGTTTAAAGAAGGCCCTCCTATTTTCGCTCAGAATGACCTTTTGGACTCGCACAACCTTTTTATGTTGATGTCCCTTAACTCTCCTATAGCCAAATCTATTGCTGAAAAGACAAGATGTTCTGCATCGTGCGATACCGAGGACGATCAATTGAAGCCCAAGGTTCTTCTCTGCATCAATCAAAAAGTAATGCTTTCCGCAAACTTGTGGGTTGAGAAGGGTCTCGTTAATGGCGCTACTGGTTATATCATCGACATAGTCTATGGAATATCCTCCGGCCCTCCAAATCTACCTCTGTTTGTCGTCATCAGATTTGATCGTTACACAGGACCTCCCTGGGATTCAAACAACCCCTTGCATCTTCCTATTCCTCCCATTTCTAGAGGGGGCCGCAGACAACTACCGCTCAAAATGGCTTGGGCTTTTTCTATCCACAAATCTCGAGGGCTTACACTACAACTTGCTACAGTTGACATTAGCAGGACTGAAAGACAAGGCCTTACATTCACTGCTACCTCAAGGGTTCTGTCTCTCTCTTCCCTTCGTATTTCTCCAGCTTTCTCTTTCTCCCGTTACTCTCGCATGTCCTCCTCTCCCCTTCTGCATTCCAAGCTCCAAGAGGAATATTGGCTTCGCTCCCTTCCGTCTTCTCTAGCTCTCCCCGTAAATCGTTCGCCTTAGCTCCTTCTAGCTCTCGTGGGACCGCATTCCCCTTCCATCTTGGTATTGCTCCTGCCTGTATATATCTCATGTTTTTTGTTTCGATAACAACTTATACCTTGTATTTCTATTTCTTTTATCTTGTTCATTAAACTAAGTTGATCTACATCATTTTCCTTGTACATTCTCTTTTTTCTTTCTTCCAACCGCTCTTTCGGCGTTTTCATCGCACACCCCGCGTGCGATTGCTAGTAGTTATTATCTCTCGGTATTTTTTACATTGTCACAATTATTAAGGAAAATTATGTTAATAAATATAATAGTCAAAGGAAATACTCTTAGCTACTTAGTTTATAATAAAACTTAAAAAAAAATATATGACGAATACGTTGTAAATTGTGAGTTTTATTAATGGCGGTATATATTAAATAAACAATTCTAAGACTTATTAAGGAACCAAGATCATTTTATTATAGTTTTGGAGTTATGGGCCACTTTGTTTTTGATGTGTTCCGGTGTGTTGCCTCAGTTACCTTATGTAAAAATGTGGTGGATATGGTAAAAGTACATATATGACATATAGTGTATGAGGGGAGATGATTAAAAGACATGTTTCGTTTGATTCTACAAAAATTTCATTTGAGTGTCGTGTTTGCGATGGATTTCTCTAACTCAAGGTACTCACGTTCTTGCAAGTAAGGCAACTATTAATATATCATACACAAAGAAGGTTGTAAGAAACAAGTTGTGGCAGAAAATGAATCATTATTCATTGTTCTAAGAAACACCCAATCATCTTTTTAGGGCAAGATGTTTAGTCAGAAGAAGATAAATATTCTGAGCATTGATCTGTAAGTTCAATTCTTTCTAGCCAAGTTTAGTTAACTTGCATACTTAGATTATTAATACATGGAATCTGCATTTTAAAGGAGCAATTGAAATTTCTCCACGTACCCAAGGTTTCTTTGTTTTATTATGTAAATATGTGGAAGATAGGGATTTCATCTTAGGCAAAGGTCCATGGTTTGGTACAATCATGAGCTGCTGATAAAGCCTTGGCATTCAAATTTTAACCCTACTATAGAGGTTTTTTTGTTATGCCCATTTGGGTCTTGTTTCCTAATCTTATGCTACATATTTGGGTTGATCCATGTTTTTCAAATTATTGGGTGTGCTCTAGAGAAATTTATCTCTATTAACCTAGCGAGGACTGACCTCATTCATTCTATGACAGCTTGTATCCAAGTGGAAATAAATATTTTAAAAAGTCTACCTAATAAAGTGTGGCTACATGTAGAAAATGGAATTTGAATACAAACATTAGATTATGAAAATATTCCATTTCATTACTACAAATGCACATATTGAATTATTTAAGTGTCTGATAAATTCCCTTAAAAATGAAGTTCAATGACCTTATATAAGTCAACATTCTATTTCTAGTCGGATCATATTAACAAGGCCAATTTCTTAAGTATCTAAGCTTTCTAAGATCTATAAGGGATAAGATAATCTATATGATGTTTAATTATGTTGTCTATAAAATTTATGGATTTTGTTAGTGGAATTCCAAGGGGGAATCAATTGGAGTTTTGAACTCAGTCTGAACATAATTAACGACCCAAGTATGACATGAAGGTAAATCTATCTCTCCATGAGTAACCTATGAAATCATTTGGATAGAGTCGCACAAGTTTCCACATTCATGAATTCGTTATTTTATTGAACAAGAGTTTACACATATATAAGAATAAGACCTCCTTAAACTCAGGAGTCCTAATCTAACTCCACGAACTACTCAATCCATCTTTGGTGGATTGTTTCAACCGCCTAAACAATATTATTCTCACATACCTGTATCAACTAAATATATCTAAATCACATAATACTTTGATATACTCACTAAAAGGTTAACTCTTAAATTCTCCTTTCTTAGTGTGAACATGGGGAGTTGTCATGCCACTAGAATTGACAAAGAAACACATGTCCACACATGTTTTAAGTCTAAACTTAATTGCTCAAGATATTTGATGCATGTGATCACTTACATATACAAGCACAACTACTCATACTAAATAACTTCTAGTTTATTTTGGGATTTACATCTACCAACCACATACTTCCAACAATCACCTACATACGAGAACAAAATTGTTCCCGCTTTTATTTCATTGAGTGTTTAGCTTCTTACTGACCAATTGATGCAGAAGTATGTAAAGAAAAATGTAGTAGACATATGCTCTCCTATTCATTTGTTTGTAGTTATCACACCATACAAAAATAAGGAAATAAGGGTTGAGAATCTGGTCCTCATTGTTGATTATATAGCCACCATTGTAGATCACTGCCACTATGATCGCAAACAGTATAAGATGATCATGGATGCCACCTAAAGACCCATCTTGGATTTGTTACAATCTTTGTCAATTAGAAGATTTTCTATTATCTACAAATTTCTACACTCATCTTTTAATATCTACAAGCTTCTTTTTTAATTCTTTATTTTTTTATTTTATTTAAAATCTACTCAAGATTGTATTATCTCTAACAATTTTAGAGTTGAAATGAGAATATTTAGAAATATCATCGGTGGACATGCCCACAGTAATTCTCTATAAACCACAACTTTGCAAATACTCCCCAGTTTTGATCCATTTTATTGTTTAACACAACATTATGAAGGATCCTATAATTTGTTTTTCTAAATCCTCTTTTTCTTTTTTCTTACACAAATAACCATTCATTGGTGGTGGTTTAAGTTCATAGATAACATTATTAGTGTTAGCAGAGGCCCCTAACATAGGGCATGCTATGAAGAAATTACATACATTTCATTAAATATGCAAAATGGGTACTTCAAACAACAAAAGAATTAAGAAATAAACAATTAGAATGGAATAAAACATATAAATGGAGGGAACACCCTTCTAAATCATTCATTAAATAAGAGCGGGATTATACTATTTAACCAAGAAGTTAGAAGCAACAAAATATAACACTATATCTCGCTCTACTTTCTCTCTTTCTCTTCATCCATATTTATTCACAATGGAGTCCTTTCACATTTCATCTCTTTCATGTCTCATCACCTTCTTTATACAAGACAACTTAAATATTCATTTAATTTTACCACCACTAACACTTGGCTAGGAGAAAGGTACCTAAAGGTGAGACTTTGATCAAGATACGAAAAACAATGTTAGGTCGTACATTAAAACCTTGACAATGGAAATGAAATCTGTGACAAGGCATCGATAAAGTCGGTGAAAGTATGGTAGAAGTTGAAAGTTCACTATATAGAGATCATATAGGTGTCCATCCCCATATATTCCATTATTTGAACGTCCTCTTGAAAATATCGTAATATATAGAAAATCTATTGTTGTAGACACAAAATCACACACTTGGGTACATTTCTAGGTCCTAACAACATACTTGCATTTATATGATTCCTAAGCAAGAAAATTAGTAATTGGTTGTTGTCTTTGGCCTCTTTTCTATCTTTATTGCTTTCTCTTTGGTCTTGCACACCCTACAGCCCAATCTGAACTTTATTACTTTATCTTTCATGACTCTAGACACCACTTCCCAGCCAAGATGCCAACGCCCAGGTGCCCTCATCCCCTTTGGGCACTCCCAACCTCTTTCTATCTTACTCATTCTTTTTGGGCCTCTTTCATCTTTTGGGCATCTTATTTTCTTATGGGTGGGTCTTCCAACTGTCAATTACGAAATTCAACCAAGGGAATCATTTAAAATACAAAGCTATATGACCAAAATAAAGGACCAAGCTCTAAGCATACTATCTATCACCTAAGCTTGCATCCAAAGGCATATAAGAGCATCAAAGACATCCATCTAGCATCCATTCAAGGGACAAGGGACAAAATTTTCTGCATACACTACATAGGAAGGGGAAGTTAATTATTCCCTCCACACATCTATCTACATTGGTACGTCTAGCTATCGCTCTCTATCAAGTGCACTTGCACTAGGGATTCCTAGGGCATGATTCTTTCACACAGCAAAAGAACTACATGGAGTCTAAGATGTAGTGTAGTGTTCAGTCGTAAGTTCACTCAGTCAAGTGATCGCGAGGTCAGTCTGACTCCCCATATTGCATCTTTTCTTTTTGGGATTTGATGTAGTTTGAGGGTTTTGTAGGTCAACATTTCTTTGCATGTTATAGGCAACTTCTGCGATCATAGTGTGACATATAGGTGACCAAGAATGACACCTTCGCAACACAAGAAAACCCATATTCAGATATCCTGTGCATTCATAGGTGCCTAGTAGAGGTCTCTAGCACCTAGGCGCCCTAGTTCGGATTCATTTGACAGCTCCAGAATTTACTGAGCACAATTATGACAGTATTCCCTTCCTGTTCATTTGTTTTCCCATTCTGTACCAGTCCTGGATCAAGCGAAAAATCATATAAGTCCTCTCTCTCTCTCTTACACTCAGGGTTTCATATTTATCTAGCTTATTCTTTGTGTCATCTCGTATCTAGCAACTGCTTATCATAGTTTACATTTGTTACTCTACAATATTAGGGTTTAATAAAATCTATTTTTGATAAATCAATTAACAATTTATGTTGAAGTCATTGAATGTTCCTATTTCTCATTGCAATATAAAATACCTTATATAACCAAAATGAATATCGATTACATGCCAAATTATCCTAGATTATGCCTTTACCCTTCCCATCACCTCAATGGTGTGCAAGTCCACTCTTCAAAACTGCATGGCTACTCATACAACCATGAGTGAAGATAGACAAATTAGCCATTATAAAAACCTATGAGAATACACAACTTCTTTAGCTTGACTCACTTTAGATAATATCTTTCACCTAATTGTTAATTTGGTTTGCAAGTGGGGTACACCACATTGAGCAAGAAAAGAATTATTCCATGATGAGAGTGACAAGTTATTCCCACTGTTGGATGGATCCATAGAGGCATGGAATTTTCCCTTGGAATTGAGTTCCACATAATGAATTGAATAAAAGCATAGATTGTGAGTCACAAAAGTGAATGTTTGAAAGTAACAATGTACTTGAGGGCTAAGTTGACGAGTGGGTGTTGAGGTAGGACTTAGAGGAGACTTGATGTCAATCAAAGAGTGAACATGGGTAGCTTACAACACAAGCTAGTGTGAGGTGACTTGGAATAAGATAATATCCCAACAATGAGTTATCCAAGTTGGGAAACTAATGGAGGATAGGAATAGGAGCATCCAAATCAAGTTTCAACTTAAAAACTAACCATTTTGTGGGAGTTTTTCCCATGGTTATGGTTTGATTCATACTAATTCATTACATAGGATTTTGTGCTTTTGTGAGACTTAATTTCTTATATTGAAGCACAACTTAGTCAATCTAAAGGACATAGAAAGTTACATATCCATGTCTTCCTCTAGGTTGAAACCGTTTGATAGTGTGGAATTGGATAAAACAATTTGAACCTAAAAATAAATTGTTTTTTCCCTGTGCACAATACACTCTTAAAATATAGAATGAAGCATCAACATGACATTATGGAGAGCTCTCAAAAAATAACCAAATGGAGATATTTTTCAAATATCAATGCAAATAATTTTATAGATGTACATAAATAATCAAACATTCCTCTTATCAAAATTCTATGTCAAACAAGATGATGTAGCATCGATACCGATTACGTCAATTTTTTTCATCGTATGATTTGATTTATTTTTCATTGGTTTGTTGACACACATTAATTTTTCATCAATATACTTATTTTAATTTAATGTGTTTGTGACTTAATCATTTATTTGTATATTTAGACATGAATGTATTCTCTTGACGGTTATGTGCGTACGTGGTCTTTGATACATAGTGGAGGGATTTGAGTAGTTGAGGATTTCAATCGGGCTTATTGTCTTCCCTAATTTCATCTGTTAGATCCCTTTTGACTCCACTCATATTGTGTGCACCTTGCTCCACATGTGAGAGACTTAATTAGAAATATAATGTAGGGTGCAAATTCTTAAATCTTACATCATAAAATATATCATTTTCTAATGCCATATTTGAAATACAACATGTCTCATGAATAACCACAAACCTCATGAAAAATGGATATAATTCATAATATTAGAATAAGCATATTCAAATTGGTTTCTTCGTTGTATCTTGTAAAGAATCTTCTTAGACTATAATGATGATAGTCGACAATAATGTATGTGTTACTAAAATCAACTATCCTTCCTATCATTAAATATATTTAGTATTAGAAAATAGTTTTTAATGAATCGAGAATTAGTGCATTTAAATTTGACAAAAATAGAAGATAGAAACCCTGGCTATAATAGAAAAATCCATGTCTTTGATTAAGAAACAAGAAAATAATACGAGTAGTGTTAGGTCACATGTTCAAAACTTAATGATAACATTGCTAGCAATGATGAAGTCAAGGAAAGCACAACAACCGTGATAACCTTACTAGATACAAAACATATGTATATAACTTATTATAAAATAACATGTAATGATTCAACAATTAGTGCATTTACTTTCGATAAATTCCTTACAATATTTATGAGATTACCCATATACTTGGTCCTCTCTCATATTCTTTGACCACTCCCTCATACTGCAAAGCCTTATAATGTCAAAATTCCAAAATAACAAGCATAATATTATACACATGAAAATGCTTCAATTTTAATGAGTGCTAAGAACCTAGAATGTTGAGGAGGCAATGTCAAATATAATTCCATAAGTAAACTATCGCGGCTAATATGTGTTGTTACTTGGGAAAAAGTGGAGAATGTTGTAAGATAATGGTCTTTAGAGATGGTGCAAAACCGCCTAACCTACCAGGTTTTGTCGTTATGAAATTCAACAACTACTTTGGTTTGACATGGGATGCCGAGTCCCCTCAACATGTCCCTATCTCTAAAATATCCTGCAATTTCCATGTGCTCTAAGTATACACAAAACACAAACACTAACATTGCAAAAAGTAACTATTCACATTATGAGTATTGATCGGTCTATGGGCTTTTCTTCTAAGATATCTCCAAAATACGTTGCCTTAATGATTTGTGCACCACACCCATTTTCTCCTTCAAACAATTGACAACAATCGCATACGGTTCATATGTGTCTTCTCATAACAAAGAAGGGTTTCACATATATTGCTCCCAATATTTTCCCACCTATAGACTTCTCCTCCGTCAAATCCCCTTTTTCACTGCCCCTATTCCTCCTCCAATGTTACATTCCTTCAAGTTTGAGTTCTTCAATAAATCCCTTTTGACATCTCTTTTACATTACTCACTTACAATTGCTAGTTATTTGAAAATAATGCATCTAAAATTGCATTATATTGGATTTAGCTCTTATATATTAGAAGAGTTTACCTCTAATTTATGTAAGAAAATAGGTGAAGATGCTGCTAATTTACTTAATGAGTAGATGAGTTTGAATTTTTTATATGTAAAATACGATTTAACCTTTTATTAAAGGAAATTACATTTAATTGAAATGATGTTGACATTTGACTATTGTATTTGGATCTAATACAATTTATGTTCTTGTTTTAAATATTCTTTTATTAATTTATTTTCAGAAAAAATTCAAAGCTTGACATAAAAATGAAGATCACATCAGTTTTAAATTTTTTATAAACATTTATAATTCATTCAAATTTTACCCGCTTCATACTTCAAAAACGAAGCCAACTATTGGAAGCCCGACCGCATTGGAAATCGAGTGGCCAAGAACCGTAAATTCCCCCGACACCATTTTCTTTTGCATTTTCGGGTTGTACATAGAAAGTGAAGACCGCGTCAATGCAGAAGAACACAAAGTATTTGTGCAGATTGTCTGCTGTTATTGCGGCACATTCTGCTTATCATCTTTTGAGATATCGAAGCTCTGAACAATTTTTTAATGCGACAAAGAGATTATTATTGTTACTCATTGTGGAAGACGGAGTCTGGATAACACTGCACACTTTCCACAATAAAAAATGTCATTGATATCGACTACTCATCTCAATCTGGGCCAGTTGAAGGAGGCGCTGCACATTCTGCTTACTATTCACAATAAACTTATCTACATGTATGTCAAGTGCGGAAGTTTGGTTGATGCACGTAAAGTGTTTGACGAAATGAAAGAGCGAGACGGCTTCTCATGGAATACAATTATTGCAGCGTACAGAAGACATGGATTTCCTCACGAGGCAGTCACACTGTTTCAGCGTATGCAGCAGACAGAGCTCCAACCCAATCAGTTTACATTTGCCAGCGTACTTCCAGCATGTGCCAAAATGGAAGCTTTGGAGCAGGGTATGGATATCCATCAAAGCATAATGGAGAGAGGAATTTTGTCAGATGTTGTAGTTGCAACTGCCCTGGTAGACATGTATGCAAAATGCAGAAGAATAGACAAAGCACGTGTATTGTTTGACAGAATACCCCAAAAAAATGTGTTCTCCTGGACTGCAATGATAGCAGGATATGCACAAAATGGATTTGTTGAGAAGGCGCATGAACTGTTTGATAGAATGCCTCAAAGAAATGCGGTTTCATGGAGTGCCATGATTACAGGATATGCACAAAATGGATTTGTAGAAAAGGCCTGTGAACTGTTTGATAGAATGCCTCAAAGAAATGTGGTCTCGTGGAATACCATGATTGCGGGATATGCACAAAATGGATTTGTAGAGAAGGCGTGTGAACTGTTTGATAGAATGCCTCAAAGAAATGTTGTTTCATGGAATGCCATGATTGCAGGATATGCACATAATGGATTTGTTCAAAAGGCTTTAGAAACTTTCAAGGAAATGAAATTGGCAGGTGTCAAGCCAGATTCCACAACCTTTGCCAGCATCCTCCCTGCCTGTGCTAAAATGGGAGCTCTGGAACAGGGTATGGACATCCATCAAAGCATAAAGGATAGAGGAATTTTGTCAGATGTTGTAGTTGCAACTGCGCTGGTAGACATGTATGCAAAATGTGGAAGCATAGACAAGGCACGTGAGTTGTTTGACAGAATGCCTCAAAGAAATGTTTTCTCCTGGACTGCAATGATAGCAGGATATGCCCAAAATGGTTTTGTTGAAAAGGCACATGAAGTGTTTGATAGAATGCCTCAAAGAAATGCAGTCTCATGGAGTGCCATGATCGCAGGATATGCTCAAAATGGATTTGTTGAAAAGGCGCATGAACTGTTTGATAGAATGCCTCAAAGAAATGTGGTCTCATGGAATGCCATGATTGCAGGATATGCACAAAATGGATTTGTTCAAAAGGCTTTAGAAACTTTTAAGCAAATGCAATTGGCAGGTGTAAAGCCAGATTTGACAACCTATGCCAGCATCCTTCCTGCCTGTGGCAAAATGGGAGCTTTGGAACAGGGTATGGACATCCATCAAAGCATAAAGGATACAGGAAATTTGTCAGATGTAGTTGCAACTGCACTGGTAGACATGTATGCAAAATGTGGAAACATAGACAAGGCACGTGAATTGTTTGATAGAATGCCTCAAAGAGATGTGCTCTCGTGGACAGTAATGATTGCAGGCTATGCACAAAATGGATTTGTTGAAAAGGCATATGAACTGTTTGACAGAATGCCTCAAAGAGATGCGGTCTCATGGAGTGCCATGATTGCAGGGTATGCACAAAATGGATTTGTTGAAAACGCACGCGAACTGTTTGATAAAATGCCTCAAAGAAATGTAGTCTCATGGAATACCATGATTGCAGGATATGCACAAAATGGATTTGTTGAAAAGGCACATGAACTGTTTGATAGAATGCCTCAAAGAGATGTGGTCTCATGGAATGCCATGATTGCAGGATATGCACAGAATGGATTTTTTGAAAAGGCTTTAGAAACTTTCAAGCAAATGCAATGGGCAGGTGTAAAGCCAGATTCCACAACCTTTGCCAGCATCCTCCCTACCTGTGCGCAAATGGGAGCTTTGGAACAGGGTATGGACATCCATCAAAGCATAAAGGATACAGGAAATTTGTCAGATGTAGTGGCAAATGCCTTGGTAGACATGTATGCAAAATGTGGAAGCATAGATAAGGCACGTAAACTGTTTGACAGAATGCCTCAAAGAGATGTGCTCTCATGGACAGCAATGATTGCAGGCTATGCACAAAATGGATTTGTTGAAAAGGCTTTAGAAACTTTCAAGCAAATGCAATTGGCAGGTTTAAAACCAAATTCCACAACCTTTGCTTGTGTTCTGTCTGCATGCAGCCATTCAGGTTTAGTGGATGAGGGCTGTACTTACTTCAATCTCATGAGTAACCTTTATTCCATTACACATACAATTGATCATTATGTGTGTTTGGTTGACCTTCTTGCCCGTGCTGGCTATCTTGAGGACACCCTAGACTTCATCATTAAGATGCCAGTTAAACCTGTGGTGGTTGTGTGGATGTGTTTTCTTGGTGGCTGTAGATCACATATGAATATAGGCTTAGGAGTATTTACAGCGACACTGCTTTTTGATTTGGATCCTAAAAATGCTGCAACTTATGTTCTTCTCTCAAACATCTATGCAGAAGTGGGCAGGTGGCGTGAGGTTCAAATGGTAAGGGGATTGATGGAAGGTAGAGGTATTAAAAAGATCCCTGGATGTAGTTGGATTGAAGGCCAAAAAATTGTACATGCTTTTTGTGTAGGAGACAGATCACATCCACAAACACAGGAGATCTATGCAAAGTTGGAGCAATTGGCTTGGCAGATGAAGGCAGCAGGGTATTTTTCAGATTCAAGCCATTTACTTAATGATGTGGAAGAGGAGGAAAAGGAATTATTTCTCTGCCACCATAGTGAAAAGTTGGCAATCGCATTTGGTTTGTTAAACAGGCCCCCTGGAACAACTATTAGAGTTGTTAAGAACCTTCGGGTATGTGTTGATTGCCACACTGCAACGAAATTTATCTCCAAGATTGTTGCAAGAGAAATTGTTGTGAGAGATGCAAACCGTTTCCATCATTTTAAACAGGGAGAATGTTCTTGTGGAGATTATTGGTGATACTAAATGAAGCAATCTGAAAAATAGGCTTGCACTATGTTAATATAGCCCGTGTCAACCCTGATGTAATGATGAAGCGACAAGGTTTTATTTTCAGTTTCTTTTGTTTTTGAGTATTTGGCAATCTAGAACATGCTTCATAAAATTAGATGCATATAAAGCAATGCAGATCACTGCTTATGTACACTGTTGGGGTATCTGTCAAAGACTTGTTTTATGATAACATGGGCATTTCATTGAATTGTTGTCGTGAAACCTGCATATGTATCGAATGACAAGCTGGAGGAGGAGGTGGAGAAAAGGTTAGAAACAAAATGTGAGGAACACTTCAAGTAAATGGAAAAATGCTTGACCAGTAGGAAATGGGAGAGGAGAGCTTACAGTGGCCCTTGCCATTTTTTATAGTTCTTTTGTTTGGATTAACTGTATTATCTTTTGCCTATGTTAAGGTAACCATTTGAGATTAAATTACACATTCCAGATTTGGTATGTATTTTCTATAGGTGTATAAATATTTCGTCTCATTTATGGTTAGATATTTAGCTGATAGGCTATTTACGTGGGAAAGCCCACTCTCCTCAAGTCACATCCGTATTCTTGTATGATGCCGGGATGGTTGTCAGACACTACTGTATTTGTCAGATGCTAGGTTTTTTTCGTGACGCCCATAAATTAGCAGATATTTTTGATAAGATATTTGTAAGCTTAGATTTGTCCGGTCTCTCTTCGAGCATTCACTATTCTTATCTCCCACCTTTGGGGATATCTGATCACATACCATGTACTCACTGAGTATATAGTTACTACAAAAATTATAGTACTGAAATGGTTCAAATTATTACCTGCGAAAGTGAATGGAAGCAGGAGGAGGAATTGATAAAATGGAGAGCAATGAGCGGAATGAGGCGGCTTTATTAGGATTGCAAAAACACATGAAGTCGGGGACCGTTTCACGAAATGCAATTAACGTGTTTCCATGTCAGTCGGTCCACATGTCTAGCAGCCTTTGCCTAAACAAGAGCTTTGGACAGAATTTATTTGTGTTGAGGTTGTTGTGATAGAGTAGTTTTGTCTATGGCTGAGGGTGTTTTTTGTTTCATTTTTGCAGTAAGAAAAGGATTTTTTCCCAGTGGTTGTAGAGTGCTGCACAAAGGATGCAACATCCCTTCCCTTCCTTTGTTCCATTAAAGAAACAAATTTCTTTTCTTCTCGTCAAAACCCTGGGCCAGGTGTTTTTCTATTTTTTCTTTCAAAAACTCTTCTGCAGGTGTCGATAGGAATGAGGTCACAGCTTTTTGTAGAGACCTGTACAAGAAATATGAAACAACCATGGCAGGACTCAGGGTTGTATTCATTTCCTTTTGTTTGATGGAATTTAATTATGCATCTGATTTTTATTGAAGGTAAGAATAAGGGGATTTTAGGATTCTTGGAACAACTTAAGTATGAAATCCCCGGAAAATTTTGGCTCTGGGGAACTCCTCATAATAGACTGCAGACACGGTTCTACATTATTATAGATCTTGCATGTAGATTAAGTATGAAGTTGAAAGTTTTCAGGAACTATTGTTCCAATGGTTGCACAACAGTATTTTGTATATCTTGGCATTGGTCAAATTCCACAGTTCTCTTCAGGGAAAATTGTGGTGAACTCTTGTTGTGGGACTAGGAAATAGCTCTGAGTATTATATGGGATTTTCTAGAAGTTATATCTATTTGTAGGTGAGTTCATGTGTCTCATCTCATTGGTTGAAATTGAGATTGGATCGTGCTATGTTAATTTTGTTCCTTGTTCTCGAGACTAACATCTTTCATTAGGATATTGGGAAATATGACCCCCGTAGTACTAGAACTCAACATTAATATATAACTTGAACTGCGTTCCCTGTCGCCCTCTTTAGGAGTGCTGTTATGATACTAGGCTTTGCAATCCAGTAATTGATCTCCAGGAGAAGGTGACAGGAAATAAAAGAAATGTAAACTTGGTGCAAAGGTTTAACCATTTAATTGTAAGAGTAATAGAAGTTACATGATTAGGTTGTCGATGATATTTGCAATTGATAGACAATCCTTCTCATACTGATTTTTTTACTTACTTGTATCTTGTTTCTGGATCTATACAGGCAGTGGGCTATGACTTTTATTATGATGATTATCACAGGTATGCTTCAAATGTTATGCTTGCTGGTTGGTTTGTGATGTTAAAGTTTTAAGTTTATTTTTATAGCTCTGATTCAGCAAATCATGAAAATGTCGATAATTTATGTTTTATTGAAAATGAATATGTTTGGTTTTTTTAGACTCATTTTTTGGCAAAAATTCCTTCTTGCTTTTCCTTACTTAAAAATAAATATTTCTTGGACAGTTTAGCTCATGGAAGATGCCATATGAGAATCTTAAACCAGATTCAGTACTTTAGAACTAATTGCTAAGCATATGACAACAGAAAATTGTAAGCTCATTTGATTTTTTGGAAGCTGAAAGCATTAAATGCTTATTTTACTGTTTTGTTTGATCATGATACCAGATAGTGCAATGTCATGGTTCTTGAGGACCAGCATATTCCTTGAAAGTTAAATTTACACAACTTAAACTTCTTATTTTGTGAAATATATATTTCCAGATGGTGATAGAGTTTACGTTTCAAAAGCGTTGAGCAGACTTGCATTGGAGGATTGTTTTGAAGATGTGAATTGCTTCGAAAGAATTGAGTCTTATGCAGAAACTGCGGAAAATAGTTATGGTTGGGATACACCCGTTTCTGTTATTGCCATGTTACCCATTCTTTGCAAGCCCTCAAAAGAGGCTATAGAGCATGAAATTTTCCTTGCAAATGCTAATGCACAGAGAACTGTATGTGCCCATGAACTTGATGATCACTTTTCTTCTAGCTTACACTGTCGTTTTAGTATCTTTTGTAATTTTATTGAGTCTTTTATTTTCCCCGGCAGATTTTCTTTGATGACAGTCCTCGAAATATAGCAGAAGGAAAGAAGGCATGTCTGCATGCCATACTGGTTTGATGATTTGACAATGAATGTGATGAATCGTGATGAGGGTTATTTGTTTGACACTGGTTTAGCTATACGAACCTGATTGTGGTGTTTGAATGTCAATAGGTTGGCACTTCAATCCAGACAGACGGAGCAGATTTTGCACTTGATAGCTTTCACAATATAAAGGAAGCTGTACCTGAGATTCGAAAAGGAAATAAAAGCTCTGAAAATGCTGTGTGCTCAGACAGAGCAGTCTGTAGTCTTCTGTAGCATCTTCCCTTGGGGACATGATATCCCTTTTTGAATGATGCAACAACAATTCTGGATTTGTTCCACCCCAAACTGTAAAGTAAAAGAAATCTTTTGTTTTTGAATGATTTGTTTTGTTTGTTTTTCTTTTAGTATGTCTTCTTATTTTATCTTATTGCCAGTTCCTCTGCAAGTTCTATTGCAGCAGTTTGATAGCTCTCTCTTCCCTGGATTGCTGCCACAGAAAACACACACGGTCTTAAACCTAGACGTGGTCAGGAGTTTGAGTCCTACTTCCATCGGTCTCAATACTATCACTTTGTTTGCAACTTCTCAGCAGAAAAAAAAGGACGAAGACTCGTCGTTCAGAGGTAATTCACACTTACTCATAATATATCATAATCCTTACATTAATAAGGATGACACCGTAATGGAAGTAGTCCTCTTGCTAACATAATGGTTGATTGGTTGCAGGATAAGCATGTTTGCTTTCTCGACCTTCCCTTCCCTTTCTCTTTGGTTTCAAAAAATCCAAAAACATCCTTTAAAATTGCCTCTAAATGCCTCTCATATTTTCTATTGGCATAACCATTGCACCTCCTTTTAGTGCAAGTGCTAGTTCTAATGTTGTTTCACATCCCTTTTCTTGGTGAGATAGTTAATATGTTTTTGGATTCACAAATATTTTTTATTTTAATTTGAATTCAATCTATTTGGTTTTAATTAGAAATAAGCAATTGTAATTTATATATGAAGAAGTAAACAAAATTAGAGCATTTGTGCATGGCACTTCAAAAACTCCATCCCTTATTCATGTGCTTTAGTGGCGTGCTTATGTGACTTAAGGGGGTTCTTATGTGTGTGAAAGTGCTCTGGGTCGTGCTCCCATGCTGGTCTAATCCTTAAAGCCTTTTACCCTAGGTCCTTGCCGTAACTGCCTAAATTCATATTGCTATGTGCAACAATAATTCATGTGTTATTCCCGCCATATGTGCCTAATGCATTTTGTTCTATTTTGTTGGGGACTACTTATTGCCCACACATGTATAACTTATATCACGTGTATCTGTTTTCCCCCTTACTTACCTTCCTAGCCAATCTCTCCAACTACTTAGTTCCTATTGCATCCACCAGCTCCTTGCTCTTCGCCCCTAGTCTTTCTGTGCTTATCCTTTATTGCTTCTCGCTTGTCCGCTTGCACTCATTGTTCACCTTGTGACATGTCAACTCTCTATTCACAACACACAAGAAGCAAACATCCTTTGTGCACCTTTATTTGATGTGTTGTTTGTGCATTGTTAGATCTTCTCCCTTTGTGTGTGTCAATCATCCTCCAAACTTGCTCATTGCTTATCTTTTTACTAGCGGCTGCTCCAATTCAGTGTGCAGGTGGCATATGGCATGCGTGTGGCATCATCTTATTAGCACATATCTCTTCAATTGACAACTTGGTGCCACTCGCTAGTGTGCATGGATCATTCACATCATGTCGTGTTTCCTATGGTGATGTCGTCAGTGGGGCCCATATGTTTTGGCCAGCGACGCCTTGTATCTTTTGGTGGTAGGTGTGGATCCAACAACTTATGGCCCACCACATGTCGTCTTGATGGTTGTGGTGAGCCTGGTCTTATCTTAGTGGCATTTGCTCTCTCCTGGAAGTGAATCTTAATGTTCCTTGTGGTGTCTAAGATGTTAAATGATGTAGCGAAAAGATATTCATTGTATGATTAAGAATTTTATGCCATAATTCAAACATTAGAGAAGTGGAGACATCATTTGTTTCCAAGGATTTTATGTTGTATACAAATCATCAAGTTTATACTATTTGAATAATTAAGGGATGTTTGATAAGAGATATGTAAGATGGGTTGAATTTTTGCTAAGTTATTATTTTGTGTTAGAGCATAGAAGTGGTAAGTCAAATAGAGTTGCTAGTGCATTGAGTAGGTGACATAATTTGATTATTGAAATGAAAGTTGACGTAGTTGGATTTGAGAAAATGAAGAACTTGTATGAAAGTAATGTTGATTTCTCCGAAGAGTATAAGTCATGTAAGGAACCAATAAATATTAATAGAACTAAGTTTCTAGACTATTTAATTCATAATGACATTTTGTTTAAAGGAAACTAGTTGTTTATTAATAGAATCTCAAAGAGGGAAAAATTGGTTAAGGAGAAGCATGACAGTGGACTAGCTTGACATTTTGGAATTGAGAAGACAATAGCATTAGTGATTGAGAATTACTATTAACCATAGATGTATAAAGATTGGAACACACAAATATTAGTTGTGTGTTCAAACCCCATCCACTATAGGAAAGGGGAAGGGTACCTAATAATAAGTTGTAGCAAGTTTCACCTATAACAACATGTACTATGTGGTTCTCAATTATCCTAATAAAAAATAGATAGTAGTCAAAATGTTGGATTGTATGAGACAAATTTCAGAGAAACCTTGGATGGTATAAGCATGTATTTTTATTAGGGTTGCTAAGAACACAAAGAGGTCGTGATTCAATATTTGTTGTAGTTGATAGATTTTCAAAGATGTTAATTTTGTAGCATTCAATAAAACTAATGATGTGGTACATATAGTTGATTTATCTTTCAAGGATATAATAACATTGCATGGGTTTCCAAGAAGCATAGTTTCTTACAAAGATATTGACTTTGTTGTGTATTTCTAGAAGACATTGTGGAAGAAGATGAAGACAAAGTTGCAGTTTAGTTTATCATACCACACAATTAGGGATACACAAACATAAGTGGCAAATAGGAGGTTGGGAAACTTGTTGATGTGCTTGACCAAAAAAAAGATAGGTAATTGGGATATGACATTAGTGCAAGAAGAATTCACCTTCAATAATTTAGTAAATAAGAGTATAGGGTGAACATCTTTCGAGATAGTGCATGGAAATAATCATAGGAATTAATAAGAGTTGAGAGATATCATAAATGAAGACAAGAGAAGTCTCAAGGAAAAGAAATTTGTAGATCATATGAAGGTATTGCATGAAGTGGTATGAAATCAATTGAAGAAGATGCATTCTAAGGAGAAGGGTCACATAAAGAGGAGATGTGATGAGTACAAATTTGGAAATGAGGTAATGGTATGCATGAGAAAGGAGAGATTTCCATTGGTGCATATAATAAATTGAAGAGAAGTTTGGACAATACACCATCATCAAGAATTTTGATTCTAGTAATGCATATTATGTGGATATTCATGAAGGATTTGGTACGTAACGACTATTTAACACTATAGACTTGTATGTTTATTATGAAGGTTAATTATAAGAAGAAAAATTGCAAAGATCAATTGGAATAAGCATGTGCCAAAACAACAAATTCAAGAGATTGAAAAAATATTGGACAACAAATTTGGTATGAGTACAAGGACCATAAGTATGAAGAATATTTGGTGAAATGGAAAGGGGAACTAATTAAAGACTTAAAATTGATACCCACAACTAAAGTGAACCATTTTGGTTTTCCTTTAGCTATCTCAAAGTGAGAGACTCAATTTTTAGTTATTGTTGTCACTTGAGATTGCACATTGCATTAAGGCTAGTCACAACACCTTAGTGAAACATGGAATGACCTTCAAAGTATGAGATAATGACGTCTTTTAATGTCAAACTCTAGAGAAGGCTAGTTCCTTCTATTTTAGCTTACTGTGACTAATCTAACCAACACTACAAACTATAACCAACTACTTCTAACCTAAGCTTTCGAAAGGACCCAAGTTCATAAGGATGAAATACTGAAATAAAGAAAAGGTGATGCACCAAACTAAATTAGGGTACTAATTTAGCTTCGGTGGACATAGAGATAACCTAGAATAAGAAGTTTCAAGAAGTGCAGACCGAAATCTAAAAGGACTGGTCACAATAAGACTGAAATATTGCAAGAGGACTAAGATATTCAAGTCAAACACATGCATTTGAAGGAAAGATACCACACTTGCAAAAATTATCAAGAACTTAGTCGTTCACTATTCCACAAAGCCAAAGCACTTGAAAACTTCAAAAATGCGTAACAAAGGTCCGCAAGCAATAACTTAGTGCTCAAAAGGGAAGGGCTCCAATACTGACAACAAATACTATTAACTCGTGCCCATATAATCAATTCTATAGGAGACAAAGAAAGAAAAGAAAAGAGATCATATGGTATCCAACAATGAAGGAAACTAATCACTTTGTCAACCACGAAGGGCCAATAGGCATTCAATTTTGTTGACCAAGTATGGGTGTCAAAGGTTGCTTGAATCACATTTTATCAGTCCGTTTGGGAATGGGGGTTGCACAGTACAAGGTTAATGTTGGTTGTTGGGGGTTGTTCAATTGTTTAAATTGAGTCGGGTGCGACTTTCAGTTTTCAGTGGATTTTTGATGATCCATGCTCTTTTGTAGTTGTCTTTGAATTTTTTTGCATTATTTGGCAGTTTTGCAGTGGTCTGTGGCTTACTTACAACCTCTTTCACTTGATCTATGATTTCCTTCTTGTTCCATGACTTCGTTTTGCCTTCTATGGCCTTTTTCATTTCTTCTTTCCTTGGGTCACTCAATTTCACAGATTTCTTTGTTTTTCGCGACTATGGTTTGTACCCCATCCCATTCGACCTTGTGTGGGTTTAAATTTCCATGGGACCTTCCATTTTGTCCAGTGGTTTTTACATATCGCTTTTCCCTCGCTTCACTCTTTCCTTCTCTATGTTACCTTTGCTTTTCTGCACTTCACAATTTTGCGTGGCTTGACGCCTTTTCCACAACATATATTTTCTATAGCTTTGACATAATTTCCGCCACCAATCCTCCATAGTTTTTCCTTTGCTCTGTGGTACACTATTTCTTTGATTCATGGGCTTTGTAAACTTCCTCCCTCTGCAGCTCTTTCAAATTGCTTTTTTGCGGCTTTGTACCTAAAGCCGCATAAGTATAGAATTTGAAGTAAGTTGTCCAAATAAGTATGAGTGCTTAGTTGACAACATTTTGGAACCCTGTAGGGGATATCTGCCTGCTAGATGAATCGAACCAATGGTCATTTGCATCAATTGGGCATGGAGTCAACATATATCTTGACAACTGATCTTAAAAACCTTGAGAAATCCATTATGATGACATGTGTCGAGGGTTAAGGATGACACTTGTTGAAGGTTAATTGGTCTGAACATAGAACTAATGCACTCCTTGGAACTCTTCATTTTCTCTTAAGAGTTATGTCTTTCTCTTCATAGTCTAATTACTCCTAAAGACCCAAGAATCTCATTAAATTTTACATATTAAGATTTAAGCTTTGAAATTCACACTTGAATTGTTCAAGAGAACTGAACGGATGCGAGATCACCTTAAATATGAGATAACTAGATTTAACTAAGACTTGATTGAATTTGAGAACAAATTTTGACTTTAAGGTGATACTTAAACAAATTAATTTCCCCACAAAGTAAATTCAAATACTTGATTAGACAATAGTCTCCTCAACTCAAATTAACCAAAAAGATCATTAAACATGAAAGTAAGACTATGTAGCTCATGGAGATCTAAATTTTACTTCATGTCATGCTTGTATCATTGGTAGCATTCAAACTAAGTCTAAAACTTCAAGGAATTCATTTGGGGTATTATTAATTAATTCCCCCTTGGAATTCTATTAACACAATTTATACAACATGAATAAACATTCTAGAGATCATTTCATATTTTAAATATCTTACAAACCTTAGATACTTGAGAAAGTGACCTTGTTAATTTGATTTGGCTATAAATATAATATGGGCTTATATAAGCTCACTGAACTTCACTCTCAAGGGAAACTATCTAACAATTAATTCAATATGTGCATTTGTGGCAATAAAATGGAATATTTCACTATCTATATTTGTTTCTAAATCCTATTTTCTACCTCCAACCACACCTCATTAGGTATACCTTTCAAAATATTTGTCCCCTTGACGAAAGTTGTAGAATGAATGAGGTCATTTGTTACTAGGTCAATATAGATAAATTTGCATAGACTATTCACAATACTTTGAAAACATGAATCAACCCAAAATTATAGCATAATTTATGGCAATAAAACCCATATAGGCATGACAGAAAAATCTCTAAAGTAGGGTCAAAATCCGGATACCAAGTCTTTTATCAACAACTCATGATTGTCCTAAAACCATGGACCTTTGCTTAACATTAAATTCCTATCCTCGATAGATTTACATAGTAAAACAAAGAAACCTTCAATACTAGGATAAATATTAATTGCTCCTTTAAAATGCAAATTCCATGTATTGATAATCCAAGTATGCAAGTTAACTAAACTTAACTTAAAAGAATTGGACTTATAGATCAATCTGTGCTTGAAATATTTATCTTCTTCCAAGAAAACATCTTGCCCTAAAGAGATGATTGGGTGCTTCCTGGAACAAGATACTATATCCATCTATCACCACAACTTGTTGCCTACAACATTCACTACATATGATATATTCACATTCAACGAAAGAGAAATCCATCAAAAACTCAACACTCACATGAGATTTTGGTAGAATCGATAAAACATGTCTTTTAATCATTTCCCCTAATATGCCTCATGTCATATAGGTACTTTTTGTTGTATCCAACACATTTTTACATGGGGTGACGAAGGCTACAAGCCCGACCACATCAAGAACTGAGTGAACCATAACTGCAAAACCCAAGACACCATTTTCTTTTACATTTTCAAAATTCACATCATTTGATTCCTATATTTATTTGGAATCATATACTTCTACACAATTATCCGCATAAACTTTTTTAACTTACAAAGAATAAATACCATTTCAAAAACTAATTTAACACACAAAGAAAGTGCTCTTCAAAAAATTAAATGAGTTTGAAATATACAAAAAAAAAAAGATCTTAATTCCTTAATAATTCTTATAATTATTAATTCGCCGGTAGGCGTCCACCTTTGAAGATGCCCTTGCTGGAAAGTGTCAAATTCCGGCGGTTTCAATATTTACTGTCTTGCCGGATTTTAAATATTTGAAAGGTTGTCGGATTTTAGATATCTTTCTGCAGTCCTAGATATTTACTATCCTAGATATTTCATTTTGATTTTATTCTTCATAAAGTAAATTCTATAGTTTATTTTTGGAAAATAATATTGGTCATATATCTTGTTCAAAGTTTCTGAGATTAAAAAATTTTCTGATTTTGATTTTATTTTTCATAAAATAAATTCTATAGTTTACTTTTTGGAAAATAATATTGGTCATATATCTTGGTCAAAGTTTTTGAGATTCAAAAGTTTTAGTAGATAAATTTCCGGTGTTTGACCAAATGATGAAACGTGATTTAGTTTGGAGACTATCATAATTGTGTCTTACAAAAAAATGGACAATAGCAAAATAAGAGCTTTGTAAAAACATATAAACATCCAGGCAATATCAACATGAAATACAACTCAAATAAACTAAATATTGCTACTCTCTCCGGCGTAATTTGCAACTCATTTGCAATTGCTAGTTTAGTACAAACTATCATTAATAAAACTCACATACTAAGTATTTGTACTTAAATTGTAAAAAAAATTTGATAAATTAAGAACATAAGGGCATTTCCCTTAAATATTGCATTTATTAACATAATTTTCCTTAATAAATGTGACGAAGTAGTGGAAGATGATTGTCTGCTTATTATCTTTCGAGATTGCGAAGCTCTGGCAAATTTTTATGGCATGGAGAGACTTATCATGTTTCTCATTGTGATAGACGGACACTGAAGAACACTGCACATTTGCTCTGGCAAATTTTTATGGCATGTTGAGACTTATCATGTTTCTCATTGTGATAGACGGACACTGAAGAACACTGCACATTTTCCACAATCGTAAAATGCCATGGAGATCCACTACTCATCACAATCTGGGCCAGTTTACTATTTATAATAAACTTATTGACATGTATGTGAAGTGCGGAAGTTTGGTGGATGCCCGTAAAGTGTTTGAACACATGAAAGAGCGAGACGGCTTCTCATGGAATACGATTATTGCAGGGTACAGAAGGCATGGGAATCCTCAGGAGGCAGTCACTCTGTTTCACCGTATGCAACAAACAGGTGTCCAACCCGATCAGTTTACATTCGCCAGCGTACTCCCAGCCTGTGCCAAAACGGGAGCTTTAGAACAGGGTATAGACATCCATAAAAGCATAAAGGATACGGGAATTTTGTCAGATGTTGTAGTTGCAACTGCGCTGGTAGACATGTATGCAAAATGTGGAAGCATTGACAAGGCACGTCAACTGTTTGACGGAATGCCTGAAAGAAATGTGTTCTCCTGGACTGCAATGATTGCAGGATATGCACAAAATGGATTTGTTGAAAAGGCGCGGGATCTGTTTGATAGAATGCCTCAAAGAAATGTGGTTTCATGGAGTGCCATGATTGCAGGATATGCACAAAATGGATTTGTTGACAAGGCACATGAACTGTTTGATAGAATGCCTCAAAGAGATGTGGTTTCCTGGAGTGCCATGATAGCAGGATATGCACAAAATGGACTTGTTGAAAAGGCACGCAAATTGTTTGATAAAATGCCTGCAAAGAAAATGGTTTCATGGAATACCATGATCGCAGGATATGTACAAAATGGATTTGCTGAAAAGGCTTTAGAAACTTTTAAGCAAATGCAATTGGCAGGTGTAAAGCCAGATGCCACAACCTTTGCCACCATTCTCCCTGCCTGCGCCAAAATGGGAGCATTGGAACAGGGTATGGACATTCATCACAACATAAAGGATAGAGGAATTTTGTCAGATGTTGTAGTTGCAACTGCCCTGGTAGACATGTATGCAAAATGCGGAAGCGTAGAAACGGCACGTGAACTGTTTGATAAAATGCCTCAAAGAAATGTGGTTTCATGGAATGCCATGATCGCAGGATATGCACAAAATGGATTTGTTGAAAAAGCATGCGAATTGTTTGACAGAATACCCCAAAGAAATGTGTTGTCATGGACTGCAATGATCGTAGGCTATGCACAACATGGATTTGTTGAGAAGGCTTTAGAAACTTTCAATCAAATGCAATTGGCAGGTGTAAAGCCAAATTCCACAACCTTTGCCAGCATCCTCCCTGCCTGTGCCAAAATCGGAGCTTTGGAACAGGGTATGAACATCCATAAAAGCATAATGCATGGAGGAAATATTTCAGATGTTGTAGTTGCAACTGCACTGGTAGACATGTATGCAAAATGTGGAAGCATAGACAAAGCACGTGAACTGTTTGACAATATGCTTCAAAAAAATGTGGTCTCATGGAGTGCCATGATTGCAGGATATGCACAAAATGGATATGTTGAAAAGGCTTTTGAAACTTTCAAGCAAATGCTATTGGCAGGTGTAAAGCCAAATTCTACAACATTTGCTTGTGTTATATGTGCATCCAGTCATGCAGGTTTAGTGGATGAGGGCTGTACATACTTCAACCAAATGAGTAACCCTTATTGCATTACACCTACAATTGATCATTATTTTTGCATGGTTGACCTTCTTGCCCGTGCTGGCTATCTTGAGGACACCCTAAACTTTATCATTAAGATGCCAGTTAAACCTGTGGTGGTTGTGTGGATGTGTTTTCTTGGTGGCTGTAGATCACATATGAATATACGCTTAGGAGTTTTTACAGCAACACTGCTTTTTGATTTGGATCCTAAAAATGGCGCTACTTATGTTCTTCTCTCAAATATCTATGCAGACGTGGGCAGGTGGGATGAGGCTCAAATGGTAAGAAGATTGATGAAAGATAGAGGAATTAAAAAGATCCCTGGATGTAGTTGGATTGAAAGCCAAAAAATGGTCCATGCTTTTTGTGTAGGAGACAGATCACATCCTCAGACAAAGGAGATCTATGCAAAGTTGAAGAAATTGGCTTTGGAGATGAAGGCAGCAGGGTATTTTTCAGATTCAAGACATCTAGTAAATGATGTGGAAGAGGAAGAAAAGGAATTATTTCTCTGCCACCATAGTGAAAAGTTGGCAATTTCATTTGGTTTGTTAAACACGCCCCCTGGAACAACTATTAGAGTTGTTAAGAACCTTCGGGTATGTGCTGATTGCCACACTGCAACAAAATTTATTTCCAAGATTGTTGCAAGAGAAATTGTTGTGAGAGATGCAAACCGTTTTCATCATTTTAAACAGGGAAAATGTTCTTGTGGAGATTATTGGTGATGCTAAATGAAGCAATCTGAAAAATAGGCTTGCATTATAATAATGTACCCTGTGTCAGACCTGCAGTAACAATGAAGGGATGCAGTTTTATTTTCAGTTTCTAAAATGTTTTGTTTTGAGTATTTGGAACTCTAGACCATGCTGTTGGCGAAATTAGATGCATAGAGAGCAATACAGATCACTGCTTGAATACACTGCTGGGGTATCTTTCAAAGACGTGTTTTATGATAACATGGCTGTTTCATTGAATTGTTGTCGCGAAACCTACATATGTATGAAATGAAAAGCTGGAGGAGAAGGTGGGGAAAGGATTTAAAAAAGGTGAGGAACACTTTAACTAAATGGAAAGATGCTTGACCAGTAGGAAATGGAAGAGGAGGGCTCACAATTACCCTTACCATTTTGTATTACTTGGTGCCACTTGCCAGTGTGCATGGATCACTCACATCATGCCATGTGTCTTACAGTGATGTCATCGGTGTGGCCCTTACGTTTTTGCCCTGTGGCACCTTGTTTTTTGTGGTGGTTTGTGCAGATCCAATAACAAATTATGGCTTGCCAGGTATCGCTTTGATGGCGGTGGTGAGCAAGGGCTTATCTCAGTGGCATATTTTCTCTCTTGGCATTGAATCTTAATGTTCCTTGTGGTATCGATGCAGCTATATTATGGCAGGCCCAACTTCTTTGTATGTGACTTGGTTTCTGCAGGACGTGGCGGAGGCACATGGCATTTTCTCTCATTGGTAGTGCATGAAAAGTGCCCAGCAGCTAATTCCTTTTAGCATGCAAATTTTTCAACTGCCATGCATTGGCTGTACGATCTCGAAGTGATGCATCTTAACCATCGATCTCCTTCCCAAGTTCAAATGATTTAGCACTCACATCCATGGACTGATAAATACTATATGCACCATTTCTAGAGTTTCTCTCACCTATAACAAAGGAAAATACTTATGAGGGATGGTATTGGATGGATTCTTTGACCAATGGCGACACTCATGTCTGATAGCCCTCTGTGGCATGGATATGTCTATTGATGACAAATAGGGTGTGAGGGGCATTATAGGTGTATGATGAGACTTGCCAACCACCAAGGATCTGTGTATAAGGTTATTACAAAGCATTGTGAAGATTTGACGGGTTCATTTCACCATTGTTTTGTGTCAGAAGTTGTTTCACATCTGGTCAAGCTGCATTTATTTCCTGGGCATGGGCAATGTCTTGAGCATGGCCAAGTATGAGCCTGGTGCGCAGGTTCAAGTACAATTTGGCTTCTGATATGGTAATGTGTTGCAACTATACATTGAATAGAGCCCATGGTTGTGTGCAAAGAGGACATCATAATTTATTATTTGATGTGTCACATGTGGTTTAGATTGAATGCACTAATATGAGACAGAAGGAATGATGTGAGCCAATATTAGCCACCCTTGCAGGTCTATACTGAAGTAATCACTTGCATAAATAGAGGCATTCTTCGCCCTTTTCTAAGGTACATGAGTAGATCCAAGGTACATTTCTTCAATGAGGCAAATGTAAATGTAAATCCTTTGCCTACAAGGGTTTAAAGACTGTGATAGGGATTAATACTGATGTGACTTGATTTATCATCTGTTCTCCTGTGCCCAAGAGGTTGAACATCGGATTGAAATGATATATAAGCATAAATGTAAGATGTCCTAGGGGTTGGTCTTTGAGCCAATTCCCTGCACTTGTAACCTGGATATGATCTAGGGATTTGACCATTGTTAGTCGTTGCATTCTAAGGGAAGGGTTTTATTTGTATGAATTGTAGGGAGGTGAGGTCTAGCTAGGTAGGTGCTTGGTCAAATGCCTCCATGGCTGGAAAGAGTTTCTTAGGAGATCTTGTGGCACAAGTTCTCTCAGGTCACACTTTTTGATGTGTATGCTTTAAAAATTAGTTGGTTTGGTAGAACTGTAAAATGTTGTGAATACTTAACAACAACCTTTCTCCTAATGCATTTGGGCCACTCTTGATTGGAGATGGATAGTGAAGTATGTCTGATGGTGTAAGATTTCCTTGTTTTTATGATTTGTATAAATGTGTGTTTCTGGTTCTATGAAAGTTAACTACATGTATCCTTCTTCCTTGCATGTTACGACTGATTACCAATGGAAAAGGTACTGGTCTGGATGAATGAGAGGTCAACCCCATCATTAAGAAATAAACTAGATTGCCTTTCTTAGTTTAGAAATAGTTTTTAGGTCATGCTCACAAGTATGATTCATTATTTCAGATTTGTCCTTATCTTAAGTGAACTCAAATAGAAACATACTTAGAGGATCATGCTAATGTGATCTCCAAGGTGTACATGTGTAAGTAAGGTTAAGGAGTTCATTGGGTGCAGTGATAAGAGCATTCCTACACACAAAGTTCTAGATAGTATTTCTATTTCAAGGTAACACATTTTGATGAGACTTCAAATTCATACCAGAGCTTCATCAAGTCACATCATTCATAAGTGCCTTTCTATTAGTTAATGTGATGTAACCTATCAAATTCTTTAAAAAGAGGCCCAATTCTACTGTAGGACACACATTTGAATATCGTGTCAACTAATACCATCATACATTATTGGTTCCAGGGATGATCATGATTGAGGCGACATTGAATTACAATGCATATATCTTGCCACACTTATCTTAAAAGGGATCATCTACACATTTCCTTGTAAAGTTCAAAGGTGAAGTCATTCAAGATTGAACCCAAAATTCCCATTACATGTGCATAGGGTAGTGTACTACAATTTTGTTGCTGCCAACACATTTCGACCTTGCTAGATGTAAAAGATCACTCATTTCATATTGCAAAATAGTTAGTTCAGCACTAGCTCAAAAAAGAGTTGGAGAGTTTGGTAGCATTTCAAGAGTTCCAAAGATCAAAGAGCATCACACATTATATATTAGCTTAGAAGATATTATATTGAGGAACCAAACACTTTTTGTGCTTCTATTTCATTGTAATCAAAGGTTGAGGTCTTATTCTAAGCATATGCACTTGCAACAAAAATTGTTCATGTATTTCAGACCATGAATCAATAAAAGCATTGTTATACATATTTATTATGTCATTTTAGTCTGTTATATGAGTTTTGTGCATGAGTGTTGTATTGGATGCATGATTGGATAATTCTTAATTGAACCCTCCATCCATGATTGCATCAAGTGGTATTAAAGTAAGTTTTGAGTTCCCAAGAAGGAAAGTGACATCATATATATTGCAATACCATGTGTTGAGTAGAAGGTATCAAGAAAATTTGGTAGTAAATTGCTTGCTGAATTTGAGGCAATTTGCATCTCTTAGAAGAAAGTCAAGATGCCTCCACAAAGAGTGGGTAGAGGTTTATGTATTGTCAACATTATTGGAAGAATAGAGGAAATGTTTGAAATAATGAGGAATGTATAAATTTGGTTGGATGTTGTTGAAGAATATGGTGGAAGAGGTCCTAACCCTGGAGAAAATGGATGCAATGAAAAAAAAAAATGAAGGAAAAAGAAATGCACTAGTTGTCAAATTAGTTGTGGAAGAACAAGAAGAAGGAGATCAAGTGAAGATGTTGAAAGGTATTTCAAGTATTGATAAGAGACCTACAATTGATATTTCTAGTTATTTTGGTAATTTAAACCTTGAAGAATTGATAGATTGGTTGAGTGATATCGAATAATACTTGAAGTATGAAGATATATCAAAGCCTAAAAGAGCTAAGAATAATTTTTAAGGACATGTTGCATCATGGTGGAAAGAAGTACAATTGAAAAAAAATGAAAACAAAAAATATATTAAAGTGGTATAGGATGATATTTAAGTTGAAAGCTAGTTTTATAACTTTAGCCTATCAATTAAATATATTGAAGAGATTGCAGAATATGAGATAAAAAGTTAGGAGTGTGAAAAGGTATATTTAAGAATTTTATAGGATAAAAATTAGGGATGGACATGGTGAAGCCAATCAAGAAAATGTAACAAAATATATTAATAGTTTGAGAGGCTATATTCAATAGGAGTTAAGCATGGTGAGGTTGCCTAAAGATGAGTAAGCATACCATTTTTCCTTGAAGGTAGAAGATAACTTGACAAAGATATTTTAGATGAGACATAATTAGCAAAGATGAAGAAATGACACTCCAAAGAGGAATGCATCAAAGCCTTGGTAGAGGATATCATAATGAAGATATTGAGGCAAATGGAAGTGGTAGTTCTTAACACACTAAAAGATGTGATAGATTAGTGAGGTAGAGGAAGATACAGTAGAGGTGGTGGAAGATTGTTTAAAGGAACTTGTTTGAAGTGTGGAGTAGAAGGACATAGCTTTTGAGTTAAGGAAGTCAGAGTATAAGACCTAAAGGAAGTGCAAGAGCCACATATGAAGATGAAGAATAAAATTGACCACTAAGACAAAATGATGAAACAAGAAGAGGCGAGTATTTGTAGTTGAAAATAGTATTCTTGGAATCTTATGATATAGATATAGATGAACAAGTACAATGAAGATTTTGTTTAGAAAAATATGCAAGACTAAAGTTAAAAATTGTATAGTCGTTATTGATAGTGGTGGTACTAATAATCTCCTCTCAAGTGAGATGGTTGAAAACTTGAAATTGACAAAGGTAGAACATCCTCGAGCATATAGAAATTGATAGTCACAAAACAAACCTAAGTTGTTAAGTGAAGCTTGCATCAACTTTAGAGAATTTATACACATTCATTAGATATTGTTCATTCAAATTTTAGTTAATACTTCAAAAAATGGAGACAACTATTGGGTAATGCTCAGCAAATGACTCCTCCTCCCCTTAAATATCCGCCACATTTTTACATGGGGTGACTGAGGCTGCAGGACTGACCCAGAACTGCAGACCATCTTCTTTCACATTTTGGGTATTAAAATTTGAAGCCTCTGCACAATTATCCACATTGGGATTTATAACTTGCCGACTAGGAAAATACCATTTCAAAAACCAATTTAACACAAGGAGAAGATACAGTTTCCAAAAATTTCATGAATTTAAAATATATGGCAAAATAATAATTCTTGTAATTCAATCTAGTACATAATACCATTAATAAAACGAACAATTTACAGCAGTATTTTTATAGATAGCGGAGTTCCGACAATTTTTTTATGGCATGGAGAGACTTTTCTCGTTTCTCATTGTGGCAGACGGAGACTGAATAACACTGCACAGTTTCCACAATCATTAAATGTCATTGACATCCACTGCTCGTCTCAATCTGGGCCAGTTGAAGGAGGCGCGGCACATTTTGCTTACTATTCATAATAAACTTATTTACATGTATGTCAAGTGCGGAAGTTTAGTTGATGCCCGTAAATTGTTTGAGCAAATGAAAGAACGAGACAACTTCTCATGGAATACGATTATTGCAGCGTACAGAAGACATGGGTTTCCTCACGACGCAGTCACACTGTTTCACCGAATGCAACAAACAGGTTTCCAACCCGATCAGTTTACATTTGCCAGCATATTCCCAGCCTGTGCCAAAATGGGAGCTTTGGAACAGGGTATGGATATCCATAAAACCATAAGCGATAGAGGAATTTTGTCAAATATTGTAGTTGCAACTGCCCTGGTAGACATGTATGCAAAATGTCGAAGCATAGATAAGGCACGTGAAATGTTTGATAACATTACTCAAAAAAATGTGGTCTCATGGAATGCCATGATTTCAGGATATGCACAAAATGGATACGCTGAAAAGGCTTTAGAAACTTTCAAGCAAATGCAATTGGCAGGTGTAAAGCCAAATTCCACTACCTTTGCCACCATCCTCAGTGCCTGTGCCAAAATGGAAGCTTTGGAACAGGGTATGGACATCCATCATAGCATGAAGGATAGAGGAATTTCGTCGGATGTTGTAGTTGCAACGGCCCTGGTAGACATGTATGCAAAATGTGGAAGTGTAGTCAAAGCATGTGAATTGTTTGACAAAATGCCTCAAAGAAATGTGTTCTCCTGGACTGCAATGATTGCAGGATATGCACAAAACGGATTTGTTGAAAAGGCACGTGAACTGTTTGATAGAATGCCTCAAAGAGATGTGGTTTCATGGGGTGCCATGATTGCAGGATATGCACAAAATGGATTTATTGAAAAGGCACGTGAACTCTTTGATAAAATGCCTCAAAGAAATGTGGTTTCATGGAATGCCATGATTGCAGGATATGCACAAAATGGATTTGTTGAAAAGGCTTTAGAAACTTTCAAGCAAATGCAAGTGGCAGGTTTAAAGCCAGATTCCACAACCTTTGCCAGCATCCTTCCTGCCTGTGGCAAAATGGGAGCTTTGGAACAGGGTATGGACATCCATCAAAGCATAAAGGATACAGGAAATTTGTCAGATGTAGTTGCAACTGCCTTGGTAGATATGTATGCAAAATGTGGAAGCATAGACAAGGCACGTGAACTGTTTGACAGAATGCCTCAAAGAGATGTGTTCTCGTGGACAGCAATGATTGCGGGCTATGCACAAAATGGATTTGTTGAAAAGGCTCTAGAAACTTTCAAGCAAATGCAATTGGCAGGTGTAAAGCCAAATTCCACAACCTTTACTTGTGTTCTATGTGCATGCAGCCATGCAGGTTTAGTGGATGAGGGCTGTACATACTTCAATCACATGGGTAATCCTTATTACATTACACCTACGATTGATCATTATGTGTGTATGGTTGACCTCCTAACCCGTGCTGGCTATCTTGAGGACACCCTAAACTTTATCATTAAGATGCCAGTTAAACCTGTGGTGGTTGTGTGGATGTGTTTTCTTGGTGCCTGTAGATCACATATGAATATAGGCTTAGGAGTGTTTACAGCAACACTGCTTTTTGATTTGGATCCTAAAAATGCTGCAACTTATATTCTTCTCTCAAACATCTATGCAGAAGTGGGCAGGTGGGATGAGGCTCAAATGGTAAGGATATTGATGAAAGATAGAGGAATTAAAAAGATTCCTGGATGTAGTTGGATTGAAGGCCGAAAAATGGTACATGCATTTTGTGTAGGAGACAGATCACATCCACAGACACAGGAAATCTACGCAAAGTTGGAGAAATTGGCTTGGGAGATGAAAGCAGCTGGGTATTTTTCAGATTCAAGACATTTACTTAATGATGTGGAAGAGGAGGAAAAACAATTATTTCTCTGCCACCATAGTGAAAAGTTGGCAATTGCTTTTGGTTTGTTAAACACACCCCCTGGAACAACTATTAGAGTTGTTAAGAACCTTCGTGTATGTGCTGATTGCCACACTGCAACGAAATTTATCTCCAAGATAGTTGCAAGAGAAATTGTTGTGAGAGATGTGAACCGTTTTCATCATTTCAAACAGGGCAAATGTTCTTGTGGAGATTATTGGTGATGGTAAGCAATCTGAAAAATAGGCTTGCACCATAATAATGTGGTGTCAGACCTGCAGTAATAAGGAAGGGACAAAGTTTTATTTTCAGTTTCTAGAAAGTTTTTTTTTTGTTTTGATCTGAGTATTTGGCAATCTAAACCGTGTTGTTGGCTTCATGAAATTAGATGTATAGAGAGTAATGCAGATAACTGCTTATATACATTGTTGGGGTATTTGTCAAAGACCTGTTTTATGATAACATTGACATTTCTTTGAATTGTTTTCATGAAACCTGCATATGTATGAAATGAAAACTTTGAGGAGGTGGAGAAAGGGTTGAAAACAAAAGGTGAAGAACACTTCAAGTAAATGGAAAGATGCTTGCCCAGTACTAAATGGGAGAGGAGGGCTCACTATTACCCTTGCCATTTTGTATAATTCTTTTGTTTGGAATTATCTTTTGCCTATGTCAGGGTAACCATTTGGGATTAAATTACACATTCCATATTAGGTATGTAATTTAATATTAAGTGTATGTAGATTTTCTCTCAATTATGATAAGATGTTTCTAATGTTGTTTCACATCCTTCATTTCGCGAGATAGTTAATAGATTTGTGAATTCACAAGTATCTTTTAATTTTATTTGATTTCAATCGATTTTAAATTTAATTAGAAATAAACTACTATAATTTATAGACGAAAAAGTAAAAAATAATATAATTGTGTTTATGTTGTAATTAGCGTTTATGTGTGCACTTGAAAAGCTCCATCCCTTATTCGTGTGCCTTGGTGGTGTGCTTATGTGTCTTAAGGGGGTTCTTTTGTGTGTGGTGGTGCCCTGGTTAGTGCTCCCATGGTCGTCTGATCCTTCAAAATTCCCCAAATTCATATTGTTATGTGGCACCAATAAATTAATATGTTATGCCTACCATATTTGTCTAATGCGTTTTGTTCTATGTCGTTGGGGACTACCTATTGTCCACATATGCATAGCTTAGAGCACGTGTATATGTTTTCCCTCTCGCTTACCTTTCCAATTGCTTGCTGCCTATTGTACCCACCAGCTCCTTGGTCTTCAACCCTAGTCTATGTGTGTGTATCCTTTACTACTAATCACTTATCCACTTGCACTCATTGTTCACCTTGCAATGAGTCAACTATGGATGCCCTTGTGCAACTTGCATAATGATAGCGGGCTAAATCTAGAATATAGCAAATCTATAGAATGTGTGTGATGGAATAAAATGAACTTCCCCTCCTATGTTGTGTATGCAAAGTGATGCAGCCCTTGTCCCTTGTATGGATGTGCTAGATGGATGCTTTGTAATGCTTTGGTGCATTTAGATGCAAGCTTAGGTGTTAGTAGATAATGTTAGTGCTTGACCCCTTATTTGAGAGCTATAAGTATGTATATATATGATTCCCTTGTTTGAATTTTGTAATTGACAATTGAAAGGTCAACCCAAAGTATTAAAAAATGCCCAAGAAGTAAAATAGACCCAAAATGGTAAGAAAATGAGAGGGGGGGGTCAGGAGCGCCCAAAAGGGACAGGAGCACCTAGGAGCTTGTGTCCTAATTAGGTGCTAGTGTCTGAGGCCATAAAAGATAAATAAGTCCAGTTCCGACAGGGCTATAAGATGTGTAAGACCATAAAGAAGACAAGGGATAAAGCAAAAAAGTCAAAAGAAGTTGTCAACCACTAGTTTTCTTGCTTAGGAATCATGTATATATTAGTATGCTTTAGGACCTAGAAATGTACTCAAGTGCATAGATTTTGTGTCTATACGGGGTTCCAAGCTTTAACCCAAAACATGCCTCTACTCCCATGTTAAGCTATGCGGATGTGCACGCACATTACCTTATGCACTCCAAAAATTGTGGGGCCAGTAGCCACTTTGTTATCTAGTTGAGGGGCATGATAAATATCAAGGAACCTTAGCTTTTCTATGGTTTAGCATGGATCCTACGACAAAAAATTATTCTTTATGCATTCTACAAACCTAGAGGTTAGATTAGGGTTTATCTTGTTTTTCATACTGTATGGTGACCACCCATGAGGTCAAACATGTCACGACAAGGAGGGTTGCAACATAGAATGTTACACTCCCTCCTATCATTTCTCGACCTCAAGAAGAGTAACTCAAAATCTTCCCCAAGCCCCTAGAATTTGAGTACAAGTGGCTAAAGAGTATGACATTTGCCAATCAATTACAGAGCACACATTGTCCTTGACTTGCTTACCAAATCCAATGCATATAAACATATTCTTAACACCTTGCAAGAGACCAAATTACAAAGTAGCACTGAGTTTTCTCACTTGGCATCTTGTTAGAGCTATGACTCGCTGTGAGAAAACTATTGCCTTTCAAAATGATGAAGTATTCCCAAAAGATATAGTTAATGATCATCTTCCCTTGCATACTCAAGTTTCTATCAACAATATAAGCATTAAGAGGGTTTTAGTTGATAAAGACTCAAGGTTACACATATTTAGTGTCTTTTTTTTTACAAAATTAGGTATTGATAGACATGCGCTCGCTAAATCCAATATGAAGAGTAATGGTTTTGATAACCAAACTCGAAAGACACTTGCAGCAATTATATTAAATATAGTACTCGGTCCTAACATTATAGCCACATAATGTCAAGTTATATCCAATAAAGTAAGTTATGATATCCTACTAGGAAGACCTTGGATACATGTTATGGAAGTTATCCCATCTATGTTACACAAATGCTTGAAGTTTATATGTGAGAAAGATATATATACATGTCTCCTTGATTATATGCTATTTAGATTGTGTAAGTAGAGCATGTCTCAAGATGTTTTCATGCCTCATTAAAATGAAAGTGAACAAGATTTCTTACAACTTCACGAAGTTATGCCAATGGATAAAGCACACACCTTTGAATTTGGTGAGACTAGTAAGCATCACAATGACAACCAATTGACCAAGCTTAGTTTCGTATCTATTGGCCCTAGAGAATATAGCATATTTACCTAAGTCTCGGGGATAGGGGGAACAAGGGTATGGAGGGACGGGGTTTCCAAGACGGCAAAGAAATTCCCAAATTTTGGGGACGACATGGAGACAACTTTTAAAATAATACATAAACATCAATATTTCAATATTTTGACTTTTTCCAATGACATTTAGGGATTTAAACTGTATTTTAGGTACTTTCAAGATTATAATTTGATGTTCTTGGTAAAAATAACATCTTTTTAAAAGTAAAAACATCATAAAACTTTTGAAAGATTTAAAAAAAATTGGGGACCTCCCCTCCAAGTCCCTAAGTCCCCAAGTCCCCGAAACGTTCTGAACGTCTGGGACGTCACCAAAATCTAGGGGATGCGTCCCCGTGTAACATAGGAATATTGATATGATATGAGCTCATTTGACATTGGAGCCCTCTATATTACTCCTTAAGACTATGGAAGACAAACCACGCATTATAGACTTTTCATGAACATCAAAAAGATGCTAAAGGTAAAGGTCATGTGATAGATAAGTGTTGCAATAGAAATAACAACAAAGAGCCCTGAATTAGTCCAAACCACTTCCGACAAATATGTCTTTAGGCTTAAGCATATACAAAGATGGGATATAAAGATTAAGGCCTTAGTACAATGAGCAAGTTATAATAATTCTTATTATTTCAATTATTCATAAAAACAAACAAATATAAAACTGAGATATCAATAAATCAAAAAGATCATGAAATATAGGAAGAGCACTTTCATGTAAACCATGATTATTTTGGAGCAATGACAACATCACCAAACAAATTAAACATATACATATTACCCAGCATAGTCTCTCTAAAGAATTTGAATAATAATATCTACTCAAGCTAAGAAAACTCCCACCAAAGTAAAGATTCACAAAATGGACTAGTACGAGGAACCATAATTGTTGCCTCCTTCAAAATATGATCACCTATTTGGGGCATGGAAAGTGTTATTGGAGTAATATGCCTTATAAAGGATGGAGATATTGTATGTCCATGAATACATGCACCTTTGAATCAAGTATTTGTATCATGGTTTGATTCAAAGCTGGGTCACGAAGTGAAAACCTAACGCATATGAATCTGTACATACACATGCAAAACCTTATTTGATTTGGAACATATATAAAGAGAGATCCAAATCAAACTAGGTTCTCTCTCTAAGCAAAACCTAGTTTGATTTGGAGCATATATACATAGAGAAACAGATCCGAATCAAAGGTTTTGTTATATATGTATGTGTGTATATATGAAGAGAGAGAGAGTTTTATCTACTTTAGGTTCACATGGCCAAGCTTTAAATCAAACCAAAGGTTTACCAACATATGTTTATAGAGAGAGAGAGATCCATATGCTTTGGGTTCTCACCTTTTAAACCGAGTCTTGCCCATACTTGGTTGGATTCGAAGCTTGGTCATGAGGTTGGAACTTACAGAGATACATATATTATATAGATGTATGTTTTGAACTCGTGAACAAGCTTCTAATCCAACCAGGGAAGTACAAGACCTGGTTCGATTCAAAACTTTGTTTTAACAAATAAAAAATTGCTGTCATTTGCTGATGTATGTTTAAAAAAAGTTGACCCCTGAATCACAATATTCCTTCTGCAATTAAAAAAATCTCATATCCTGAATTGTGCTTTTGAAGAGCTTAGCTTTCCCTTATTTTTCGAGGATGCTATAAAATTTGGATAACATAGCCAAGTATGTTCCTTTGTAAATCCCATGTTTTATGAGAGCAGACTTGTGCTCAAACTGTGATTTACGGAAACAGTTTTAGAAAGTTAGCAAAGTGTGTGTCCTGTTGTCGGATAATTTATTATTGTTTTATAATCTCTTAACTGGGTGACATTTATAAGCATGTTACAATAATTCACCAGACTGCCATAGAAGTACAGTATATAGAGTTAAAATAAATGTACAAAAGGTAATCACAGTGACAATCAGGGCCACAATCCATCCACAAGGGGGGTAAAACATGTTAAAATCGGTGCATGCATTTTATGGGAGTTCGAATAATCCATATGCTTTTTGCAACCCATTCCGTTTGTAATTAAAATTTCAGCCCTTTTCAACACACTCATCAGGAAAATTAGATAAGCACATCAAGGTAATCCATGTTAAAGAAAATAAATTTGCCAGCAGAAGAGAGAGAATTCAGAATAAACAGGGAAGAATTGCACCAGCGACATTACATAATTGTTCGCCTATCTAACAATTGCCCAAAGAACAAGAATCATCAGCATCAGGAAAAAAAATCAGAGCAAGCCCTACCTCTCCAATAGTTCCAAAATGCAGATTGTCTTTAAATCAGCGGAGAAGCTAACAGAAACAAAAAGTTCTCTTTATTTGGAGTAATCCTGTGTCCTACCATTTATATAGGACCAAATGGAAAATCATAACAACATTTGAATATTTCACAAGTTTTCTGTTTAATTTTAATCATGTCACTAGCAGTAGACGTTTGTGATCTTCCAAGCATTGCCAGTGCTCTAAGAGAGCTTAAACATCACGGAACCAATGGTTAGTGGCATTTGCAATTACAGATTAACAGGTAGAAACCAAAAGCCAAAAAAAGAGGAAAAAAGAGCATCCCTATAAATTACAAGATTCAGATCAGCAATTACAGATCAACAGCAATAAAGATTGTCCTTAAATAAAAAGTGTAGACCAATCATCTTCTTCATTAAGGTTAGTTCTTACCCATCTGTCATTTCTGTACCACAATTTTGTTCTCTCACCTTCCTTTACAACTTGCATCTTATTAATTTGCATTGATATTGAGTGTTTAGTTCCCGAACAATCACATTCCAGCAACCAAATAACTCCATTTTCAGTTGCTTACAAGCTGCCTTGTGTGGACATAGAAACAAACACCCATACAGCAATGGTATTCAATACAAATATGGCAACCTCTGGGATATGACACATACAACAATATGTTAAACAAGTAAACGTGCAAAAGTACCATAGAACATAGAAGACTTGAACAGAAATTTCTCAGCCCAAAGCCAAGGTTAAGCCTTGCATGGCACTCGGTGTGTGTGTGTGTGTCAAAGGAAGAGAGAATTTTAAAATACATCTAAATTTCATTCAAAAATAAATGACAAAAAAAACAAAATGTTTGTTTATCAAAATTTCAAGTTGCATAATTTATTAATCATCTTAAATACATAATAAGTTCAAAATTTGAAACAAAAGACATAAGGGAGGAAGCTCCGTGTAAAAAGGATTCTGTTTGTGGTAAATGAATTTAGGATTAGTTAAACTAGGTCAGAGTTTTTCAGTTTTGATTTGGGGTCGTTTTTTATAGCCATACACTGCTGGTATGCATGTGTACTTGGGCAAGGATGCATCCAGAATTTGAAGTGCAACACCTTACCCCATCATACCCTGGGGTGCATCCTATATTTAGCCTGAGCCTGCACGTGTGCACATGGTACAGGTGAATTACGATTACAATTGTTTTCAACAAGGTGTATCAGCCAAAAACCCTCCACACATCAGTCCAGAGACAAATGCCATGTGGGAAAAGAGGCTGTTTACCTTTCTTTGAAATGGGCAAGTGCTTTTTCATTTCTATTTTGTTAAGTTTTGTACTTCTCCTTTTCACAGTTTTCATTGGATGCCATAATTTCAATCGCCCATATTTCATTAGTTTCTAATCGTATGCAAATACAGATATGTATTTCGATCCCAAGGCATCTTGTCTAGGAGGGCAGCGGAGACATATACGGTAGCACAGCCTACAAGCATGCAAAAGGAACATACAACCTGTCCCAACTCCATTCTTATGAGATTCTTCTAAATATTCTTAAAGGTTGGTTTATGTCATCTGGTGGTGGTTGGTGAACATTTCCTGCTATTTCGTGGTATTTCTTGGTAACTGCTTGATCTTGCAATCTGAAAATCAAATCTTCCAGCATAAGAAATTCATTTGGTACCAATTCTAAAAGTAGCAACAGAGATGCAAACTATAACTCATGGAAAGAAAACTATTGCAGTACAAAATCTTTCTTATGATGTAACATTTAAAGTTTCAAGAGGAGGTTTTCAGCAATACAGAGTTTACTGCGATCGTAGTCTTATTGTCAGTTGCCTTGAAATGAAATTTGTTATGACGGATAACTCCAATTGTATTCATCCACTGGATGCATACTAAGATTCTCCCTGGTGAAAACCAATGAGCTTAGTGTGTCAACCCATTAATGGCCAGATGTAATAATAATTCTAGAATTTCTTCAGAAATACACTTCATCTTATCCTAGGCAGAAAAACTATGATGTACATGCTTGTACATCATTCACGGTTACACACTTATCTTTATTTCTTGACAAGTGCCATTTTAGGCACTGGAACCACTGCCCGCCAATTCGGGCCGCCCTCTATATATAATTCATGTTTTATATCAGCGAGGCAATAGAGAGAAGATCCCTACACAAATAGGCAGCTGGCTGGCTCATTAGTCGGAGTTGAGAAAGATTGGATACACGGCTATTGAAAACACGGCTGAAAGTCCTCAAGGAAAGACCCATATATAGAGGATTACATCCGCTCTGCTTTGATTACCTGACGCTTTTAATATATCTGGTGTATCCGTGTGGCCATATCACATATATGGTTGTAACAGAATTGTCAGGGAACCATCTTATTGATCAGTGATCAGCTCCAGAGATATAGATAGGGAGTTCACTTTGGAAGTAACTATTTAGTATAGGTTAGAATCATAATTTAGGTGGCCTTCAGGTTTTAGTGAGGTGTGGTCACTAAATTTTGAAGGTAGCTGAAATTTGAACTGGTAAAAATAGGGCTTAAACAAGTTAATAACCTGATATGCACTATATATAGTTAAAGATAATTGTGGGAGGATGTCTTTTGGGAATGTTTGCGCATGTAGTCAGTGAAAGACATTAGTTCTTGGCCAACTGAGTTGGTGTTACACCTCTTACAAAGGTTAGTTTATCAATCTTAAGCAATGTTGAAATATATTTTTAACAGCAATAAAAGTATATTTTTTAGGTTTTATTCGAATAATTCAATATTGTTCTTACTTTTCTAAATATTCAGATGTTTTCATTAAATTCCAGATTTTCAGACTTCCATGTAAATATTTTCTATCATAGTAGCAGATCTGCAAGTCAGGAACATTACAATGGTATGTGAACAGTTTCTTGGCCTTATTGAGGAACACCAATACCGGATTCATTTGCAAGCACCCATGTGGATGATTATTTGAAATCAAAAACTTGTATTATCCTTTGAAGGTAACAAGACAAACCTTTAACACAATAGGTTAAGACAGCATTCATTGATTTTGGTGATCTAAAGAAGAGGGGAATAAAAGCATCAACGAAGAAGTTTGTTGAAATTTGGTATCCTGACCCTTATTGGAACCCTATATAGGTGGATTGGAGCCTTGTACAAAATTTAAGCAAAATAGAGGTAACGGGGAAAGTTCACTTGTTAACCCAGGGGAGGTCTAATATGTCAAGTCATTCAGCTTTCTTACGATGAGATAAACTAAGCACCATACAAAATTTAAGCAAAATAAAGGTAGAGAGAAAAGTTCACATGTCAACCCAAAGGTGGTCAAATATGCCAAGTCATCCCATTATTCAAAGGTTTTTTAAGAGAATAGAACTGTTAGAGAGATTAAAAACAAGTGCTTAGGGGGGCAAGTTATCTATAAAAAATACTAAATCTTGTGTTAAAATTCAATCTGCCACTTTGCACCTTGATTGATCAGCAATTGAATAGTGGCAAATTACTAAATCTGAGTGGGGCCAAGAATGATCAACTTGAAATTAGCCACTTGGGACTTGTTTATAACTACATTTTCTCATGATTTTGAGGTTTAAACTAAAACCATTACTTATTGGTGCTCAAAAACATGAGGTAACTTGCCACTATAACATACTATTCTAGGAAGTTTCAACAATCTAACTTAGTTGTAGAACGTATTCCCTCTCAATGTGTATAAACCAATTGATAGAAAGAGTCCTTTACTAGATATCTCAAAGCTTTGAAGCATGCCATTCACCAAAAAGAAGCTTATACAAATGTCGCTAGAGCCAGTTAAAGCAGAATCATCTTTCAAAACTCCTCTGGCAGCAAAGGTAGATTCAAGAGGTGTCATAAAAGCTAGTTCTACTCTTAATCCTAGTTTCTTTTATTTTGAGCAGGTGAGGTTCATGGCTCAAATGCTAAAACATGCTCTATTGGGATGCCCAAGAAGCCCAGCTGCAAATAAATTCTCTAACAGTCAATATGCACCAGTCTCCACTGGCAACTGATCTCAATAACCCAAGTGTGACACCTTATTGCAGGACGAATTAAACCAGCCCTGCAAACAAATGGTATAAGCTCAACAGTCTCGCCTCTGTACACCTGGCAAGAGGGTCTTCTCCTATGTTTCACCAAGTTTCTGAAACAGGGGGTTTCTCCAAGTTCCCAAAACAGGGGGATGACAGTGCACAGGGACATATTTCTGAGAAGGCAAAAAAAATCCCAGATTTTGGGGACAGAAAATAATTAACAACAAACTGAAGCAGTGGAGGCGGAGGAGTCGGGTATGGGAGGGCAGCAGGTAGCAGGGTTTCTTCTGGATATGCATTAATTATCGACAACTGAACAAGATAACCAGTAGAACAATTATCTTGTTCTGCATATAAATCAACTACTTGCTGAATTACATGTCAACAATACTTATGACGATTTATTTATAATGAGGACAGCTGACCAATTTAATACAGCCTTTGAGACACATCAAGACTGCTAGGAGGATGAGGCGATGCCTTTTGGGCTGACCAATGCCCTGGTACTTTTCCAGTTATAATCAACCAAATTTGAAAGCTATGTTCGAGAAAATGTAGTCTATTTTTCTCGAAGGAGATATTGATCTATAGCAAGAATAAGGAGGAGCATTTGCATCATTTCAGAAATGTTTTCAAACTTAGCCAGCTTAACTCCCCATTTGTAAAGGAATAAAAAATGTAAATATGCTAAAAGTGAACTTTTGACCTAAAGTGCATCATGACTAAAATTAAAAACAGAGTTAAAACCAACCCAACTAAGATTCAAGCCATTCTTGATCAGCACATTCCAAAATTGCGACTTAGTTGAGAGGGTTTCAAAAAAAGCACACCTTCTGGATTTGAAAGCCTAGTGGCACTCCTCGCCTATATTTCAAAGAATGATTGATTCAAATGGACGGAGGCTAAGCCATATTCCAGCTCATGAATAAGGCAACTGTTTATAACGTTGTAAATGCACGTCCAAAATAATGGAGTAAAAATTTCTATAAAATGATTGTTGAATGGATTGAGAATAGATTGATACATTCGATAATGGAAGGTTCTATCAATACCAACAGGGGAAATAATCTCTGTCTAGGCCCAAGTTACCAATCCAGGTAACTAGGTCCTTATTTTTGTTAGATAATCCCATTTAGATATTTGAGGCCTTATTTCAAATAAGCAGGACCCTTTTACATTAAAAAGCATACCTTCCCCAAGGACAACAACTTAAGATTATAATTCTATATTGCAAAATACATGCTTTATAAAAAAGAGCTCATTACATTTTACAATAAATATGGTACACGGTATGCCCTTCCTCCTTGGAAAGCATAGTCCCCTAAGCTAGAGGGGACCCCAACATAGGATGCATGCAGAAAGATAACAAACCAAAACAAACATATGTCTAGATGCTACAATATACATCCAAAATGTGTATGATATCTAAAATACAAAACAAACGCTTCCTGATATGGGAAAAAAGTGGCAGATTGAGAAAATGAAATCTTTTGAATTTTTAATGCACCATTTGGCATTGCAAATATTCCACATCTCGGATACAAAACTGTACTTGCTAGATGGAACAAGTTTTGAAGCTCAATCTGCTCTTTCACTAGAGGCCCACAAGTTATAAACTATAGTCAGGATCTTGAGTAAGGCATTAGAAAGAGGGATTTTGAACTTCTCTGGATAGGTGATGTAAAGTATGTCCATGAAAAGTGTTTAAATGCCCAAAAATAAGTCAGAGACTGGCCCTTCCAATTACATGGGCCTTTTTTCCTCCCCTTCTATTTCTGAAGCTTCTTCCAATCATATGGTTATGGCCCATTCTCCAGAACATCTAAAAAACAGTATCAACAAAGGCCTGCCTGATTTGGAGGAGGATGAGTGTTTTCAGCTCAAGAATCTGGACTTTCTTTATACTCCACTGCAGTTTCTTAATCTCCTTCTGAGTTAAAAGGTTGAATTGCATTTTCACCTATCTGTGGAGGTTCTTTCTCAAACTCAATAGCTGCATCTTCTTCCCCTTGTGGCTCTTCATAAGGATCTGCATCTACATTCCCTCCCTCATCTTGATATATTCTTGATCTTGTTCCACTTGTCCAAGCAAGAGTTGTAAGAGCTTGTACCACATTTGTTGTGTGTCGCATGCACCCTTCTGTGGCAACTATAACAGAAGGTGCATCTCCTTCTAATACTCTAATTGACTCAGATTTTCAAAGAACGTTGAATAAGGAGGCTCTCAGTTCATGTGGCAAAAAGTGTGGAAAAAGCTTTAGAAATAAACGAAAAAGTTGTAAAAAGAATACATCAACAATCTTGACCTTTGAAGTTGCTCTTTGTGCCATTCTTGGATTATTATATGTTTTTCTTAAGAATTCTTCCACATTTTCTATAATAGGTTGTGAAGTGCCACCCATACCATTCATAATTACATTTGAATCAAAAGACAATATGAAATTATTGGCTGCACACAGAAAAATACTTCAGAAACCCACTTGTGGAGCATTGTCATTGCCCAGGACCCCGAAACTTATCAGCAATTTCTAAATGTAGCTACTTGAACTTGCTAGTACCACCTCAAACAAATGGACAGGCGAAGATTGCTAATAAGCATCCAGGACATTTGAGAAATTAGATTGCGGGCCAACAAGCTTCATGGCCAAAATTGCATCTAAAAGATATTTGGTGAATATAAACCAATTATACATTCATCAGAATGCTACCATTGAGGACCCTTTACCGTGATGATCCTCCTCTATTGATTAATTAAAAAAATGAAAACACACAAGGGCCAGTTGTTCATAATTTCCTTGAGGGGAGAGAGTGTTCCAATATGGCTCAAGAAGAACCTCAAATAGGCCCAGTAGATGATAAAATCCCAGTAGGGCCAACACCTAATTGAGAAGGAATTTGAGGTAGGTGATAAGATTTCCTTGAGATTACAGCCTTTTACAGACACATCCTAAAGGGAATGTGCAAAGAAAATAAGCCTTATCCAGAAATTATTATAACCATATGCATTCTAAAATATAGGCAGGCGTGAAATTTAATAAGTATGCCCTTTAGCTACCAACAGATATTTAAGTGCTTTATACCTTCCATATCTCATGTTTTAACTAAGTAGTGGAACATGTAAAAATTTCAAATATTGTCATTCCTAGATGAAGGGTGCCATGTTATAACGATTCTGAAATACAACATTGTCAGAATATCGCATTCCTTGGCTACTTGAGATAAGAAATTGAAGAATAAAACATTGTCAGAATATCGCATTCCATGGAGGGATTTGTCCTTATAGAATGCTATGTCTAAGGACTATCCTAACGTTCTTAGTTGAAAATGAAAATGGCATTTTTTGTCCAATTTATGCAAGTTTATTTTTTGTCGAGTGTTATGTAAGACATTGTAAAAATTGTATTTAGGGAGTTTGTTTTGGAAGTAGCTATTTTACTATTTTCGTATACTCTATTTAAATGGCCTATTTTTAGCATCCTAACCATAGGTAGTTTTCAATTTTTAGCAAGGTGTTCATATAAGGTTCAGGAAAAAAAATCTGAATTGGGATTCACCATATCTAGAGGGTGGATAATATAAGTCCTAAATAAGTTGACATGCACCATAAGTGTGTGCCATGTCACCTATTAGAAGAGGTTGGTCTTTGGGAGTATTTGTATGTAGGTTGTGTAAACATAAGTCCTTGGCTAAGTGAAGTATTCATGCTACTCTAGAGTCTCTTAGGGTTGGCCTAGCATTCACAACTTCTTAGGAAAGTATGATTTTTGTATCTTCTACGGTCTGAAACATAGCTAGAGACCTCAACTCCAACACATGAGAATGAACTGAATCCCTAGTCTGCCAAGTCCAGGAAGTTTGACGAATTGCAAGAGACTCAACAAGTCTGAAATGGGACTTGACTGGAAACTCATAAGAAAAAATGTGAAAACCAAACACTCAAAATGATACATTTTTCTTCCCGCTTGCTCCAAGAGATTGTTTCAAGCGTGACTATTTTGACTGAGAAGAATGGCAGATTGCCAAAAGTGCATTAAATCTCATCTACAGGCATTTATGAGAGGATGTGGAGGTAAAGTTACCGATAGAGGGACAGGGACACCATTCAAATAAGGGCATGTGAATAAATGAAAAAGGAAATAGGCCACAGCTATATTATTTAAAAATTAATGGTCAGCAGGAATTTGGGCATGGGGACACAGTCCTTGTCCCTAGGGCTATAACGGAATTCCTTGGTGAATATGGTTCAAATCCTGATTTTCAGATATAATAGTCGTAGACCTGGTTTTCACGATTTTTTATAGAAGGTTTTCGCCCTTGGGCAATGGTGAAAGTGGCTATTTTTTCCTGATTTTCATGAAGGGGAAAGCTTTGGGAGGGATGTTTTTTAAATGATAAAAGACTGCTCTGTACAAACTGTAGATTGTAATTGAGTGATTGAAGTACCTATCGCTATTTAGTATATCATTTGACATGATTTGTTTTGCTAAAGGTAACCAGGGCATCACGAGACCTGGGCCAACAGGGGACACAAATAGGGATCCCACATCCCTGGGCAGAAGCTGCATTAGCACAGCACATTAATGTCTGCATTTTGGTGTCATCTGGGCTGTACGCCACCTTAATGTGGTGTGGGAATTTGAACTTTTGTTTCCTATATAAGAGTATACCCCATTTGTACATGAATTTGTTTTTAATTGGATGTTTTCGAACTTAATTTTTTGTTGAATGAAAAAAAGTCTTTTGTAAAACTTTTCAATATTCTATGCTTTAATCAATTTACCAATTCTGTTGCCGAGTCTACATGTTGAGTTCAAGACAAGCCCAAGTCAACTTCGACTGTTGGCCTTGGTAACACCACACCATCACCAAGTATCAAAGCTATCAGGAGATGGGTACTCGGATATGTATGTACATACATACGTACATATGTATGTGTGTATGTATGTATGCATGTATGTAGATTTTGGAGATAGCAATATGATATATCATATGGCCTGATATTAACTTTTTAAAGTAAAGATATTAGATGTCAACAAGACCAAAGTAATTATATTCATATTTATCTTTGATCCCTCATCATATTTAGGGTCAAGAGAACAAACTACTTTATTTTTCTAAAACACTAAAATGCAAGTCTCCAAGATGAGTACCAGACTCCAAGATAAGTTCCAGTCTCCGAGACGCATCTCTGGTAGTAGGAGACAAGTCCCCATGCAACACTGCCAAGTATGTGTACAATGTACTATGGTCTGGTATCTTAGTTCAATATTTAATGCCATGTCAGTTATGTTCTTGAGGTTTTCACTAGATTGTTGTTCTTGTTCTTTTAAATAATCTTAGACAATAGACACCTTTTAAATATTTAGACTCCAGATTTTTCTAACATTCCATATTTTCAGATATCATCTATAGGTTTTTCAACCAACAATATCAGATTTTCAGGTCATGAAAATAATAAACTCAAAATGGAGAACAACTTTCTAGGAAGAAAGGTAAGCATTCAATGAAAGTTTGATATAGGTAGTGGGAAAAAACTTTATTGAGCAAATCTCTAAGAAACAAGAGCTGTTAAGAGCTGGATCGTAATGTGTCACATCAACTCGTGTGAGAGAGAAAAGCATGCAGGAATGACAGAAAGGAAATATAAGGAGATATTCAGTTTATACAATTATGGTAGACTGGAACAAATTGGAAACAACAAAAAGTAGGATATCAAGGAAGGTGGAAACAGAAGAGCTTCCAACAATGAGTTAGGTAAGCTAATCAGTGCCATATGCAAAACCAAATCAAATACAGCCCAGGTTTAGGAAAACCAAGCGATAGAATCGTAAGAAAAGCAGGCACTGATTACACGCAGAGATTTGACTTCTCACCATGTTCATTTCAGTGATTACAACAATGTGTTCAGAGACCTAAAATTATAACCGACTTGGAGATTCTATGCATGCTCCAAAGAATCACAACGCACTTTCTGCCTCAATGTGAATCATCTTAAATTAAATAACTCAGTTAAAGTATATTCCTACTTTCCGAATCTTCTTTAGGAATATAGTCCCAGTTGATGGACACTTTTAAGATCGTCATATGGCCTTTGGATATTCCATTTTGTTCCTGCAGTATGGCATCAATCTTAAAGTCTAATCTGAGATACATTTCATGCAGACCAAGCTGCTCATTTGCACAGAGTCCAAAACTAAATCTCGTTGAGCTTTCTTTTATAATCCTGTTGTGGCTATCAAAATGTTAGATCAAAAGGAATGTTCCTAAGAGTCTTGTCAACTTCTATTCACAATTTCATCTTTACCATCATTCATATCTTCGTCTTCCACCTCCTCACTGATAACATCTGCAATTGCATTTTCTGTTTTGGCATCTTTACCTTCTGGTCAGTTGCATTAGATGAATGGTTCTTCAGCACAACTTCAATATCTGTCGAAGAAGCTCCAGCAAGCTTGAATCTCTCAACAGCAGCATCCAGGTGCTCTTTCCATATTTGAAATCCCATTTTGAACTCCACTTGTGAACGCTCAAAAAGAATGTTTCCCCAGAATAGATGGATTTGAGATCTCATTAAAGTAGCTTGTTCTGCAGCTTCAGCAGCAATCTCCTCGCTGGAATCCCCATTGTCAGCCCCAGCCTGTTTCCTTTTTCTTTTCAGGATTTCATCCTTTTTGCTTCCAGATGGATCTTTCAATTCATTCTGACGCTGCTCTTCCAACTTCTCCCACATTTCAGTTGCTGCCTGCATTTTCTCCTCTGCATTGTTGAATAGGTCAATAGTCTCTGAAGAATCCCATGACCCAAGATCAACCTTGCTAGCTAAGGCAAGTGACCACCGGAGTTTTGCACTCTCAAAACGCTGCTGACCCAGTGCAAGTAATCCTTCATAGAAATCAGGCTTGATTCTCAAAGCTTCATCGTACTTTTGCCCAGCTTGTGAGTATTGATCTTGTACCCAATCATAGGCCACCTGAAGCTGTGCCATGACCTGTTCCTTTGAGGAACTCTCGTCCAAAGGAATTCTCTTCCTGGCTGCACACATATGGACATTGCCCCAATTGAAGAAAGCCAAAGCTGCCACCTCCTGGAACTTGCATGCTGCCATATCAAAGAGGTGTTGGGCTTCTTCACTGGTCACAGTTTCCTCCAATGCCTCAGAGCACAACTCCATCCCGAGCTCGTGAAGGTCCACATGAGCCTCTGGATCAATGCCCACATGCGTGCGGAATAATTGCGCAAATTCAAATATCCAGTCATCAATTTCAACTTCTTTGCCTTCAAGTTCAGAGTCATCCTCATTTTTTTCTTTCTGATCTTCCCTTTGGCACACCTGCTCACCAGGTTCTTTTACTGGGTCCTTTTCCATGCCATCATTGCTTTCTCCCAATGTAACAGAGGTGTTCTCTTCTACTTTGTCATCCTCATCTTCAACTCCGTCTAAGACAGGTTCCTCCTCTTCTTCAATCAAGGGCTCTTGCTCTAGATTCACCTCAACCACATGCAGCCTCAATGGGCAATTTGTAGTGTTTTCATTAGACATGTTCTGTGTGACATTCAATTCCCCACTCAGAGCAGAGACTGAGTTCACGTTAACTGTGCTTTTCTGCTCAGTTTGCTGAGCTGCAGCACTTTCTGCCAATCTAAGCTCTTCTGTACTTGTAATGGTAACTAGATCACCATCCAAATCAGTATATTTTATTAAAACTGCCTTGGAAGAGGTGAACCGTTTCCTTACTATTTCTCTCAAATCCTTAAATTTGCATTTCTCTGGCATTCGAGCAAGCCTTATGTCATGATCAAAAATAAGTTTCAGTGGCCTCCATTGAATTTCTGCTTGTGCTTTCTTCATAGGCTGAGTGACATGTTTATCCTTGTGAACTTGAGTGCCATTCTCTGAAACCACTTTGAGAGATATCTTAGAGGGTTCTGCGGCTGAGGTCTTTCCCAGTGATGAAGGCCCTACTGAGGACTTGGGCAGGGGAATTTCCTGCAAAGAGGGACCATTCGACTGAACACTCAAAATATCACCCAGGTTCCTTTCTTGCTTGTTTTTCTTCTTTGGTATGGGCCTAGCAGGCAAACAGGGTCCCATACCACCAACAGGAGTCCCTCGAACTGCCGATGCCCCAACAGCAGCAGGTGAAGTCCCTGCAAAAGAAGGCATTATAGGTCTATTTTGCAGGTCTGGCTGAGCGTCCTGCTTATTTACAAGAGCAACACGCAACCTTTTTATAAGTTCCAATGCATCCTGGTGATTGGCATCAACCTGGAGAAGGGCTTGCACATCTTCCATAGCTGATTCTAGCTTACCCATACCTTCATATGCCCGTGCTCTTCTAAAAAGCGCCCTACTGAAACGTGGGTGCACTTCAAGAGCCAGCGTACATTCATTAACCACCCTATCATACTGCACCGGTTTCATCTGCATTAGACATGCTGCTCGGTTACTGTGGAAAATAGCACGGTCTGGGTGATTCCTCGGCATAAGCTTGAGAGCCTGATCATATTGCTCCACAGCCCCCACATAGTCTTTGTTTTGAAACCTCTTGTTTCCTTCTTCTTTCAGCTCATGAGCCTTCTTAAGAAAAAGTGATACATCAAGATCCACCTTGTTCCCAACAGATCCTCCAGTTTGCTCAGCTGTCAGGCCTGTCCCTGATGCCTTTTTCTTCCTTCCTCCAGACTTTCCCATGAATACTCCCGAGCAAACAAAATGAAAACAAATGTAATAAGCCTACCCAACAGTAACAATAGCCGAGAATATGATTGAAATTGTCCAAAACTTGTTATGTCTACACCGTTATAGGTTTATACTTCCTGCAAGCCACCAAATGTGAATTAATCCATCTTGCCAAAATCCCTACCCTCCCTGGAATGCTTGAAATCATACCCATTGCCAAAACATAAAAATCAAACAAATTAGAGGAAAGCGCATTTTTAACAAACATGTGTCTTTAGTTTACTGCATACCATAAGGAAGCACAATCAAAAATCCACCCTTGAATGTTAAAATAATCCATCAAAAAACTCAGTGACTGTTTTCCCCTAAGCACAACAGATGTCTGGAATTAGCTAATATCTGCAACACATTGCCATTCATTGATGTGTGACTCCTGGTGACTGTATTTAAGGGTCAGTGAAAGATAGAGAGGCTTTTAAAGAATCTGCATCAATACAATCACCAGGAGACATGGGATACAAGTCCGGGAGCAGCGGCATCATTTTGAGACAGGGTGGAAAGTAAATAAAAATGGGTAGAGCTATATCACATTTATATATAGTCACCAGGAGATGTGAATCTGAGTTTCCTGGTGACTCTGCTCATCAATAAAAGCTTGTGAAATTAACTTTAAGCATAAACCCACACCAAGAAAACCAAACTGAGGTCTTCCATAAGGCACTCATATTCATTTGAATGTGTGCCCTTTCTGTAGGCTGGGTGTCATCAGCCTATGGAGGCTTAGAACAGTTAAACTCTACTGGCATAGAACAGCCAACTCTGTAGAAATTGAACTGGTTTCATTTTACTCATATATGTCGACCCAAATCAAGAAACCGAACAAAAATAAAAAGTATTCAATAACCCAAGCCAGGTACTTACTTGTGTGCTGATCGAACTACACTTAAAAACAAAAAGGGTGCCTGTTCAGTACATGGGATTTCAACTTCTGAGCACATGAAATATTAATATATGCCACAGACGAATCCAGGTACCCCATACATATTAAGTGCAAAGTAATGAAGGGTATACTTGCCTGTTAGTTTGAAAATAAGATCCTGGTTTTGTATACTAGATAAGATCTCTTTCTTTGTATTGGAATGAACCCAACCGAGATATCTCCCTCCAGATATATGGCTATGCTGTAAACAAGACAATAATGAACAGAACCATTATGGATATACGCAGATGAATATACTCGAAGTAGATACAAATCCATATATGCTTTAAAAATGAATATGCCCAACAGAATATATCTACAGATTAGATTTGCAGAGATATGTATGTAGTCAAGTTCTTACCACAGCTTGCAAGCTCCCTTGAGATGAGAAAAAATGCGGGTTCCTGTACAAAATGGAGGCTCTATCCTCAGTTTCGCCTCCTCAAACTGAATGACTGTTTGTAATAACTATTTGCTCATATGTACCCAAAAGATACTTACGTATAAAACCTGAGGACCATGCCCTCCTATTATCGTGCATTTAAAAGATGAATAAGATATCAACAATAATTAGGTCATTCTTGCGAGATGGGTTCTTGGGTTTTTTTTTTTTTTTTAATTGATTTTTTTTTAGTTCTTCAATAGGCTAGTTAAAAAAGATTAAAATTATAATTAGCAAAAATGGAAACACTAAAGGGGATGCATTATATAAGTTAAATTTTAGGGGGTGAAATATTGGAGGACGAAGAAAGGCGATGAAGATGGGGTTTTAGTGAGAAAAAGGATCCTCCAAGAACGTAACGTGATACTCTTATTTCTTACAACCATGTGCCTTTTTTTTGTTAATTGTTTGAAGGAGGAAGTTTTTGCAATATGCAGGTCATACATGGAACGTAATTTGGAGATATTGCAGAATGCAAGGAGCGGTCGATTAATATTGCAAATGTCAATAATTGTTTGCAATGTCAGCCCTGTGTTTTTTTGGGTAGTTAGAACATGTGTCAATGTAAGGGCAAGGGCAATTCATATGTTTGTTGTATGAGACACTTTAGAGAGAAGGATATGTGGAGTGGACTTGGCATCCCAAGGTGGCGATTTCTTACACATTCGCAATTAGGGTTTATCTCTAGTTATCAGGGTAGCAATTAGGGTTTCTGCCATCAATAATGATGATGACATAGTCTATCAACCACGACCGAAATAAAATGGGCTTTGTTATATCTTTATTTTACTTTTTTACACTGTTAAGGTGTTTGATTGGTCCCAAGCTCTCTCACATTATACACATGAGTGCAATTTACACTTAAGTAGGACAAAAAATGGGGAAAATCCAAAAGGTTACAAATTCAAAACCTAACCAGAATAAGAGTTTCTAGTAGCACATTGTAGACCCCCTTTTTCAGTTCTAAGCTTGAGTAATTACAAGAAAGTAGTTGATACATGAACAATCATTGATAATTGAACCCCTCTAGTGGTTGGTCATATGAGCAACTAATAGATTTTATAATATAGTTAAGATTAAATAAAGAAGAGTTTTTTTCAAATATTCAACAACTTTATCTTATCTAGCAAAAAAAATCCATGGGGTCAAGATAACTTGTTTATTTTTAAACAGATTGAAGAATTTAAAGCTCCTCATACTATCACTCACATAATCACACAAGTGCAATTTGAGCTTAAATGGGCCAAAAATAAAAATGGGAAAATCCATAGGTTTCAAGTTTGAAACCCAACCACATTGTTTACTTCTTGTAGCACTTTGCAGTTCCTCTTTTCAGTTTCAAGTTTGATTAATTGCAGAAAATAGGAGCCCCTCCAATAGTTGGTCATATGAGCGACGGGTATATTTTATCAACCAATTGAGTTGTGTTATTTCTTTTTTACGACATTAAGGTTTTTGATTGGATGTTGTTTAATTTGTTAGATAAGTCAAAGGCACAAATGAAAATTTGGAAATAAAAAGGTGGGAATTAAATACATATATGTCCCACACCAATTCCAAGATCCATATTGTTCATACCCAAATAATATCATCTAAATGTGCTCCACTTTATTGTCTTGATCTCGTTCGCATTTTCCATGTGAGTGCAATTTGCCCTCAAAGAGGCCAAAATTAAAAAATAGGGAAAATCCAATAGGTTCCAAATTCGAAACCCAACTACATTATTGCTTATTGTAGTAGTTTGTAACCCCCCTTTTTAGTTTCAAGCTTGACTAATTCCAAGAAAACATGAGCCCCTCCAATGGTTGGTCATGTGAGTGATAGGTAGATTTTTTAGCTAATTGAGTTGTGTTATTTCTTAATTTTATTTTTTACACTATCAAGGTTTATGATTAGATGGCATTTAATTTATTAAATGATTCGAAGGCCCGAACGGAAATCTAGAAATTAAAAAGTGGGAATTAAATACCTATAAGTCCCACACCAACTCCACATCCCAAATTGTTCCTACCCAAATAATATCGTCTATATGTGTGTAGTGCCCACTTCCCTTCGACACCTTTTATCATGGATTTTGACCTTGTGGACTATATTATGGACATTATTGTGACTTTTGATTCAGTATGATGATTAGATGTTAGAGCATTGACTATTATCGACTCTGATTCACATATAATGCATGATGATTGTTAGAGACATTTTTATATAGATGTTAACATGTTGTTGGACATGGTTATATATATTTATGGATGTGGTTAGGACATGGATATTTGGATAGATTGAGTAGACCGAGAAAATTGAATTAAAATTGATGATGATATAGTTATTGATGAAACTGTGAGTGATATTATTGATTGTCTTGATGATTGTTGTGATTCACATATATATCGATGACCTTGAAATTATATTTATATTCATTTTGATGTTCTGATATGGCCACGAGGCCGAGGGAGGTATTTATATTTTACAGGTTAAAAATATCACAACAAACATCGGGGGATTGGAGACCAACCACTTTGGAATTCTAGACGAATTCAACAAGGTCACCATGGCAACTTGTAATTGTTCGTGTGTGTTTGATTATGTTAGGGATTCCCATGGAGGGATCACCTTTAAATGTGACCAAGGGACTTTGTGTATTTTCTTTTATTTGGTTCATTTGTTTAAGTTAGTATTTGTTTTAAAAGTGATGTGTTTCCCCTTTCTATTTAATCAAATAAATTGTGGTAAAGTATGTGAGAAAACATATTGTTAAAAGATTAATAAATCAATTGGGACATAAGAAAGTAATTATTAGGGTTATTGGCTCTTTTTTTAAATGTTGTAGTAATGTGTAAGTAATGTGTAAGAGATATGTAAGTTATTTTTGGAGTATGAAACACTCCACCTTCTTTTGAAATTGGAGGCTGATTTTGGAGGCTTGTGGGACAAGTTAAACTTGTCTTACACCTCTTAAATTTATTTACCAACCATACCTAAGGTTGGAGGGTTAAATTTAGACCTTCATTATGCATTTTTGAAAGTCAAGTTGAATGCTTTAATTGCACTTTTCTTTCATGTTTTAATTTCAGTCCTTTTGGGTGTGGGTTTGATTTAAGTGTGTAAGTAAAATTGTCATATTATTCACCCACCTATTTAATATGCATTGGAGAATGAAGTTGATTTTTGTGTTGGGGTTGAGTGTAATGAAATTACTAGTATAATTCAGATTATGAGCAGCTTTAGAACACCAAATAACACAATATTTAGAATAACGAACTCAATATGCAATTATAATAGCTTCGCCACTTCGAGGGGACAACCTCCAAACCATATAATAAGACTCAAATGCTCAAATGATAATGAAATAATACCTACAATCCCCTATATATACTATCCATATGATATGGCCATCACCAAGGCCGACCTATTAAGCATGATAAAGTATAGATGATATAATAAAATGATATGGTAAGCCACAAGTCGGCTACTCATATCCTAATACAAACAATAGGTTAAGGGCGTAGCATGCCCTTCCCCTTCAAACCAATGTTGTCCTCAATGTTGAATAATCATGGATGTTGTTGCAGAAAACCTTCATCCTCCCAGGTTGCATCTTCTATGCTCAAATTCTTCCACTTGATCAGATATTCCTTAATGTCTCTGGTTCTCAGCCTCTTAGTACGTGTTTACATAATCTTCTCTGGCTCCAAAATAATTCTTCCTTCCTCGTCAAGTTTTGGTAACTCTGTCTAGGCTTCAAGTTTCTGTCCAATAACCTTCTTCAGGCATGAAACATGGAATACTGGGTGTATGTGTGAAGATGGAGGCAACTCTAGTTTATAAGCAACACTGCCAATTTTCTGTAGAACCTGATAAGGGCCATAATATTTAGGAGCAAGTTTGTTGTCCTTTTTTTGTTGCTTTAGGGACATCTGTTTGTAAGGTTGGAGACATACAAAAACCCAGTCACCGATTTCAAAATGTCTTTCACTACGGTGTTGATCTGTTTGTTGTTTCATCTTGTTTTGTGCTAATGCTAAATTCTCCTTCAAACTAGCCAAAACTTGTTGTTGATGTTGAATGTGTTCCTCAACATCTCTGACCTTAGTTTGCACCCTCAAGGAGGAAGTGATAGAAGGTGGATGGTAACCATATAATGCTAAAAATGGGGTCATTTGAGAAGAGGTATGAAAAGATGTGTTATACCACCATTCTGCAAGTGGTAGCCATTTAATCCACCTTTCCTACTTATCTGATACAAAACAATGTAGATACCCCTCTAAGCATTTGTCGACCACTTCCGTTTTCCCATCAAATTGAGAATGATAAGATGAACTGTGAGCTCGTTGAGTACCCAAACATGAAAATAATTCTGTCCAAAAATTACTTATAAAAATAGGATCACGATCACTTACAATTATCTTTGGGGTTCCATGTAGCCTTTGAAATGTCTCCAAAAAAATAGTTGCGACTGTACTTGCTGCAAATGGATGTGATATATGTGCCATATCACATCCATTTGCAGCAAGTACAGTCGCAGCCTATCCACAATCACGAAAATAACATTCTTACCCTCTGAACAAGGCAATCTAGTGATGAAATCCATGGAGACCTCCTCCCATCTTTGGCTAGGAATTGTAAGGGTTTGTAACAGACCTGGTGTCTTAATTGTTTCCCTTTGTTCTATTGCACACTAAACACTCTGATACAAACTTTTGTACATCCCCCTTGAGTCCTTCCCAAAAGAATTCTCTTTTTATTCTATGATATGTCTTCAAAAACCCAGAGTGTCCTCCAACATGCAAGGCATGTAGCTCTGCAAGAATCTTATGCTTCAACTCAGAAACTTTACTCAAGTATAACCCGTCCTTGTACCATAGGGCATTACCTTTCCACTTGAATTTGTTATATGTCATTGATCCTTGCTTGATATTTTGTATTAGAGATTGTGTATCCTTGTCTTGATCCCATTCCAATATTGCTTCATCCACCCAATCGACCGTCAACATGAACATTCCACATAGTAAGGCATCTGCAGATGTATCCCTTCTGGACAACGCATCAGCTACTACATTTTCTTTACCCTTTTTGTATATGATTTCAAAATCATAACCCAACATTTTTGTTACCCACTTTTGTTGTTCCTCAGATGATAACCTTTGCTCCAAAAAGTATTTGAGACTATCATGATCAGTTTTTACCTTGAAGTGTCTACCCATGAGATAGGGCCTTTATTGCTTGACCACATGAAGAATAGCCATCATTTCTTTCTCATAGACAAGTTTAAGCAGATCTTTTCCTTTGAATAGCCATCATTGGTCTTCCTTCTTGCATTAGAACTGCTCTCAATCCTGATCCTGAAGTGTCACATTCAACAATGAAGGTTTTTTAGAAGTTGGGATTAGCCAAAACTGGGGTGTTACACAAGGCTCCCTTTAGCTACTCAAAGGATTTAGTGGCTAAGTCTGTCCAATGGAAGGCATCCTTCTTTAGCAATGCAGTGAGTGGGGTTGTTATTCTACCATATCCCCACACAAATCTTCTGTAGTACCATGTTAGTCCTGTAAAATCCACGAATATTTTTGAGAGTTTTGGGCCTTGGCCATTCCACCATCACTTTGATCTTCTGAGGATAAACTTTGACACTTTCATGGGATATAATGTGACCTAAGTACTCTACCTCTTGTACACTAAAAGAACATTTGGATGGATTTACATAGAGAGTATGTTTCTCCAAAACTTCCAACACTTTATTTACATGTTGTAAGTGTTCTTCCCATGTCTTACTGTAAATCAATATGTCATCAAAGAAAACTAATACAAATTTCCTTAAAAATGGCCTTAAAATAGCGTTCATCAAGCTTTGAAAGGGGTGAAAGCGCATTTATAAGACCAAAAGGCATTACCAAAAACTCATAATAGCCCTCATGAGTCCTGAAATCCGTTTTATGAACATCTTCCTCTTTTATTCTAATTTGATGGTACCCCGAATGAAGATCTAATTTTGTGAAATAAATAGCACCATGCAATTCATCAAGTAAATCATCAATTACAAGAATAGGAAACTTATCTTGGATGGTTTACTTGTTGAGTTCTCGATAATCTGGAAACATCCTCCATGTTTCATCCTTCTTACATACCATGACCACTGGTGAAGAATACGCACTCTGACTAGGCTTGATGATACCTGCCTTTAACATTTCCTGAACCATTTTCTCAATCTCACTTTTCTGGGAATATGGGTATCTGTATGGTCTGATGTTAGGTGTTTGGCTCCCTGGAATCAACTGAATGGCATGATCATGATCCCTAACGGGTGGTAGTCCCTTTGGAATTGCATCAAAAACAGATGAGTGAGCATCAACAATCTTCTGAAGATCGGGTGACATTGAAGAATTTGTATGTTGTACTTCTATGGAAAATAAATTTGCTATAAATCCATCTACTCCTTCTCTAAGAACCTTCTGCATTTGATGAGAGCTAATAATCTGTGGAGACTTAGTCTAACATCACATTCAATTGTATTGTCCTTCCATTTGAATGAAATTACATGAACAATTCTTGGAAATTCATCTCTATAATATCTAAGGTTGTGAGCCATTAGACACCCAAAACAATATATGTCCCCTCCCATAGAATAGCAAACATAGGTAAGTCTAATATCTGTCCCTCCCATAGAAAGCTTGATACTATGGCACTTTTCTGTGCACTTGACTGTCCCACCATCCGCAATCATAACTTGTATTTCTGGAGCTGGGTAAATAAAACAATTGAGGCAGACAACTAACTTACTATTTATGAAGGTATGAGTACTCCCCAAGTCAATCAACATTGTCACCTTCTATTTTTTAAGATAGCCAATAACCTTGAGTGTTTGAGGAGTACTAATACCTGACAATGCATGACAAGAAATTGTAGGTTGGTGATCCTCTACTTCATCTTCTACTGTTCCTCAGCCTCTCCTATAATTTCAACATCCTCATCATCCTCATTACCTTCGTCAATATAGAAAAAAATCTCCTTAGCACATTTGTGTCCCGGTCCATATTTGCTATCACAGTTAAAACATAATCCTTTTGCTCTCTTTTCTTCCATTTGTTGAGGAGTCAGTCTAATTGGCCTAGAAAATGAAGGGGAAGAGATACTACGGTCTCTGGTGTTAATGAAAGGCAGCCTCCTACTATAAAGAACTTGTTCCTCTGCTCGACGTGCCATGATAATAGAATCAGAAAGCTTGAGTGGATTAAACATGCATACCTCATGCTTGATGTGGTCCTTAAGACTCCCAAGAAATAGTTCATTCAAATTCTCTTTTGGTATATTCTCCATCCTTAAGGATAGGTTCTAGAATTGATGCACATAATCTTTGATTGATCCTGTTTGTCGTAACTTTGCTAATTGACTAAAGTAGTTCTCTGAAACACTAGAACTATAGTGCACTTGCAACTCCTTGGTAAAAACTGTCCAAGTGACATCGAGACCATTCTTTTGCCTCTGAGCACATAACCATTGATACCAAACGAATTGGTCTGGTTCTAGATATAGGGATGCCAATGTCACCTTTTGTCATGATGGTGTTTGATGTAGCTCAAAGAAGTTCTCCATTTGATTTATCCAATTCATGGGATCTTTACCATCAAATTTGCACATTTCCACTTTCAGCATCATGTTCCGTGGTTGCGAATAAGTTGGAATCTGATTGGGCTGGAAAAGTGATCTAACATGGTTATTTTGTCCATGATTTTGAACTAAAGATCCTTCTTGGTTGATATGGGCAGGATTTGGGCCATATTGTTTACCCTTTACATGTTGCATGATATCATCCAACCGATGATTGATTTGGGCTATGTCTCCTTTAGAGGCCATCTCAGATTATACATTTCGCAGCTCATACTCAAGTTGGATCACCTTATGATCAATTGAGGTAAACCCTAGTGTTGAGGAATCTGTATTTACCCCTTCTGATTCCATCTCTTCAATCACTATCCCACCTTTATCTGGGGTTTTACCCAAAGTAACTGGATTCTTTTTTGCTCTTGTGGAAGGCCCCGCCATGCTATCAAACCTTATGGTTTAGGGTTTTGATACAAATTTGGCTGAACAAGAAAAAATATAGAGAAGATAATAATACTTTTTTAGAGCTTTTTTAAAATGTAAAGAACTTGAAAAAATTCCACAATTTGCACCCTAGGGAGCGATTTTATGAAAAACCCTAAATTTGTAATAACTTGTGCAAAATAAATTTAAAAAGTATGGAATTTTCAGGGAACCTTACTTGAAATGTTTCACAACTCTGGTAAAAATATCTCCCACTAATTCGCTCTGGTTCAAAATATATTACGGAAACAAAAAATTAGGGTTTTTACCCTAATTTTTGCCCAGATCGCAACTCTGATACCACTTGTACTGAAATTGCTAGTATAATTCAGATTATGAGCAGCAATAGAACACCAAATAACACAATATTTCAGAATAATGATCTCAATATGCAATTATAATAGCTTCGCCACTTTGAGGGGGTAACCTCGAAACCATATAATAAGACTCAAATGCTCAAATGATAATGAACTACTACCTACAATCCCCTAAATATACTATTCATATGCTATGGCCATCACTAAGGTTGACCTATTAAGCATGATAAAGTATAAATGATATAATAAAATGATATGGTAAGCCACAAGTCGGCTACTCATACCCTAATACAAGCAATAGGTTAAGGGTGTAACATTGAGGATGTGTGATGTGGCATTCTACATGGATCCACCTCATTCTCTTCTCTTCCCTCTTCTATAAAATTTGAATTCCTTACCTTGTTTTGGGTTGCTTCAGTTGTGGATGCATCATTTTGAGGTGACTTCTTTTGTTGTTTTGAGCCCTTGTTTTAGGAAGACATGGGGGATTCTTTTTGAATACTCGTGCTTGGTTGTTTCCCTTTTATCACTTCATTTTGGGTGACTTCTCTTGGGGTGTTTGAGCTCTTGCGAATTTGGAGAAAGTTGGATATTGTTGAATGCTTTTGGATTTTTGATCTGGACTATTTGCATTAGAAAGCTTACTATTTTGGAGCCTTGGAACAAACTCCATCATGGAGATGTAGGAGCTTGGCTCTTGAAATGCTCTTCTTTTATTTTATGCATATGTGAATGGTTGAATGATTGAATGTGTTCTTTTATTTGTTGGCTGGTTGGGTAGATGGCTTAGGGATGGTGTAGGAGAAGACTATGGGGTATTCTTGCAGGAGGCATAAGTTCCTCGGGGAGGTATAAGTGTGGAGGGAGTGGGGATTTGGGTTCCACCTTGTAAAAAGAAATAGCTTGCATTTCTTTACTCGTTATGGGGTGCCATAAGAGGTTGGGGAGGTATAAGAAATTGTGAGGAATAAGGGCTACTTGGGGGAGGCATAAGGGCGTGTTAGGTATTTGAAATGATATATATTTTGGCGGTTTGTTCTCAAGTGGTGATACCCATTTCCCCTAGGGAGGCATAAGCAACATCTCCCATAGTTTCTCGCTCCTTTGGCTTGCTTGATGAAGCCTGAGTATTGTTATGTGTTTATCTTGTGGTTGCTAAAACTGCTGTTTTGTTTTGGATTGTGTTTTAAATATGATTTTTGCATGTGAAAGATTGCCTTTGTGTTGTGGAAGCCTGTTGTTGTCATGTGTTGAGTCGCATTCCTTATTGCAATGTGGTTGGGGCTCGAGGGCCAATGAAGAGGATGACTTCTCCTTTTTATTGGATGTCTTGGTTGGGTGGAGAGCGTTGCCTTTCCCCCTGTTCTGTTGTGATCAAATTGGAGAATGATGGAAACTCATACTGTTGTTTTGGAGCTAAGAAAGAAGACAATTTTGACAGTCCTTTGTGAGACTTCTTTTTGTGAACCTTTTTCCCACTTCAAGTGGAGAACTCATAATATTATTTGTATTGGATAGTTATTCAGTTTTGGAAATGAAATTTTATGTTTAAATGAGAAAGAGACATACTTTGTAATTCTATTATGTGGAAAGAAAAGAAAGATTTGTATTTTGTCTTTTGGAATGAAATGAAAAAGGAAGTTGTAAAAGAATCATCCAAGTCAATGAAATTGCTTTATTTACCAAAAATGATATTGTTTTCATTGGGAATCTGTGTTTGAAATACAGTATGAAATCTTTGTTTGGAAAATTGAAAAGGGAATATGTATGAAGAGAATATATTACTCTTTTCCTTTGGAATGTATGATTTGAAAATTAGAATTGCACTCTGGCTTTTTAGACAACTTGATTTGAAACAAACTTAACATTTTAGATTTGAGTTGGAAATGAATGCATATATTAAAGTTTGGTAAATATAAATAGATATGTTTGTATTCAAGTATAGATCCTATTTTGTTTCACTGTAACTCTAAAAGAATTTTTATAAAACTTTGCAAATCGTGCATAGCCAAAATCTCATTCGATTTTCTGTCAAAATTGGGAATTTTGAAATGATAATCAATCAAACAGCTTAACCCTTGCAATCCATCCTAAATTCTCCCAAGTGAAATCCTTCATGTCTGTTTGGCATGTTGAGAAAGAATTAATGGCGAATTTGAACAAAATTGTGTAAGTTTAAAATACCAGTTCACTTGTTTAGTGATAGAAAAACGTTTTCTCAAAATTGACCCTTAAAAATTTATCCAGATTAAATTTTTAAGGTTTTTGTGCAAAGGGGACGTTGAGAGCTTTCCATAAAGTCCTCTTTTGCCAAAAACCGAGTTCCCTATCAAAAGTTATGGCCTCCGGAAGTTTTTACTTCATTGGGCTTCGAAAATAATCTAACTTTGAAAAAGAAAAAAAGTTTCTTCCCGCACCCCTCTTCTGCGCCCAAGAGAAAATTCTTCCCACGCCCCTCTTCCATGCCCGAGAAAAAGTTTCCTTCCACGCCCTCCTTCCGTGCATGAGAGAATTTTCTTCCCACGCCCCACAAGAAGATAATCTAACTATGCTCAGGATAACTTTCACTCTCTTAATGTTTTGTAAGGTTAATTGATAATTGTTGTAATGTACTCTAGGAATTTTGTTGTGAACACTTTAAAATAAAATTATTCCATAATTCTTCTAACTAAACCTAGGTTGTTCTTGGGTCTCAAGTGGGAGTTTTAGTGGGCGTTACAATGTGCTACATTTTATCATCTTGAGCTCGCTCCCATTTTACAATTGAGTGCAATTTGTGCTTAAAGAGGCCAAATTAAAAATGGGGAAAATCCAAAAGGTTCGTAGTTCAAAACCCAATTGGAATGTTTGCTTCTTATGCACTTTGTATCCTCCCTTTCTAGTTGTAAGCTTAAGTAATTATAGGAAAATAGGTGATGTGTCACTAATCATTGATAATTGAGCCCCTCAAGTGGTTGGGCATATGAGCAACAAGTAGATTTTATCTATAATCAAGCTTTTTTGTTTTTGTTTCATGACATCAAGGTTTTTCAATTAGATTGTGTTTAATTTCATAGATAATATGTAGACATGAATGGGAAGTTGGAAATAAAAAGGTGGGAATTTAATACCTACATGCCCCACACATATTCCATGGTGTAGATTGTTCCTACGCAAAAATTATCTACTATTTTTGATCCACTTTATCGTCTCAATCTCGCAAAGAGGAAAATGAAAAATGGGAAAAATCCAAATGGTTTCAGGTTCAAAACCCAACCGAAATGTTGCTTCTTATAACACTTGTATCCTTCCTTTCTAGTTGTAAGCTCAAGTAATTGTAGGAAAATATATGGTGTGCAAATAATATTTGATAATTGAGGCAGTTGATCATATGAGCGACAAGTAGATTTTATCTGACAATGAAGTTATGCTAATTTTTTATTTCATGACATAAATATTTTCAATTGGACAAAATTTAATTCTATAGATAAGACGTGGACATGAATGGAATGTTGGAAATAAAAAGGTGGGAATTAAATACCTGCATTTCCTAAACCTATTCCATTAATCAAATTATTCCTACCAGAATAATAGTTGATATCTAAGCTTAAGTAGGAAAATAGGTTATGCACAAATAATCGTTGATAATTGGGCCCCTCAAGTGGTTAGGCATATGAGTGACATGTAGATTTTATCTGCCAATCAATCTTTGTTAAAACAAAACATGACATCAAGTTTTTTCATTGGATGATGTTTAAAAGATATAGACATGAATAGGAAGTAGGAAATAAAAAGGTGGGAATTAAATACATGAATGCCCCAAACCTATTCTATGGATTAGATCATTTTTACCCAAATAATATTTTTTATCTAATCTTAAGTAGGAAAATAGGTGATGTGTGAATAATCAACGATAATTGAACCCCTCAAGTAGTTATGCATATGGACGACAGGTAGATTTTATCTACCAATCAAGATTTGTTAATTTTTTGTTTCATGGCATCAAGATTTTTGATTGGATGATGTTTAATTTGGTAGATAAGATGTAGAAATGAATGGGAAGTTGGAAATGGAAAGGTGGGAAACAAATACATGCATGTCCAACACCTATTCCACATATTAGATTTTCCCTAGCCAAAAAATATCTATTATTTGTGCTTCACTTTATCGTCTCATTCTCTCAAAGAGGACAATAAAAAACAGGGAAATTTTGAAAGGTTTTGGGTTCAAAACCCAATTGTAATTCTTGTTTCTTGTAAAACTTTGTAGCCTCCCTTTCTAGTTGTAAGCTCAAGTAATTGTAGGAAAATAGGAAATACACGATCAATCATCGATAATTGTTACGAATATATTGTTTGTAACATTATTAATATTGTATTGTGTGTGAGTATTTAATATTATTATTTAAATGAGATGTCAAACTCATTTAATAATAATTTAGTGTGAGTGAATGTGAAGTTGTAATAAACAACTCACGGGTAGTTTGATAGAGTTGAGTGAAAGAATAAAGGGATAAGAAGATAAACTAGAGAGATTTGTGGGATTTATAGTTAGAGCAAACTCCTTATTAGTAGGAGCTATAATGCTCTATACATGTAATCACTTCTCTATGTAATACACCCTGGATGAATAAAATTTGAGTGTTGTATTATTTCCAGTGTTATTTGATTAGATTTGTGTGCATGCAAATTGAACCAAATTAATATTTGGTATCAGAGCAAATTGATCCAGTTCATTAACAAAGCTATGAGAGTCTTTAGAGATATTTGAGATTCAGATTCTGCTGGAAGTGGGTTCGAAGTGGCATATCATACTCCTGTCAACAATATGTAGCTAAAGTATTTATGTGTATATCTGCATTTTACTCAGAGGAAGGAAGCAGTATTCTCATATTCTAAAACAAAGAAACAACTCTTCTAGATTTGTATTTCATCAGGCAGCTCGTGCAAGAAATACATACTCTTGTTTTTTTTGGCATGTTTCCAATGGTTGGCCATTTTGATCCTGCGCCTTGACCTGCGATTGGCATCTAATTATATCCAATTTGCATGAAGTTGCAGTTGTAAACAGGGGCACGAGCGACATTATATTTCATAACGGTGCCTCGTTTCTTGGGTGAATGCAGCATTGGGTGAATGCACAGCCGAGTGTAAAGCAAGCTCTATCATTTTTTGGATTTTGTGTTTTTTCCTTTTTGGACACAAAAGAAAAAACACAGAATTTTTTTTTTGTCATTTTTGGAAAGGGTCTAGAAAGATTTTGAGATTTAAACTTGTAAGTTCAGCAACTTTCAACTGGTAATTCGGATCTAGGTGTCATTTTTTAAAAAATGATTATTTTTTTGAGCTCTATGCATTGATCCAGTTCTTTCTGTTGCCGGAATTTTTTTAATTTTTTTAATTTTTGGCAAATATTTCAAAAAATAAATTAAAAAATTAACTACTTTCAGCATTTAAAATAAAGTTTATTATAAGGGTGCATTATCGATTGAACCCAACACCCAAGAGAATTGTAATATGAGCCTAAAATATATATTTTCTAACTAAGTAGCAAACAGATGGAGGCTGGAGGCAACGGAGGAAGGAGGTTGATCAACGACCTCTCGTCACGCACCATCGACGAGGCCGTGGTACTGATTTGGTGGCCAAGTATTTTCAGTTGTGTGTTTGCTTTCAGTTGTGTGGTAGATAATAAAAACAGATGATACATTCATGTTATTTTAATGTGTGTCAACTTCTTATATGTAACCTTCTGATGAAAAATATAGTGGGGAAGTAAAAAAAACACATGCAAACATGGATCTTGAAACGGTTCATGGAGATCCAAAAAACCACATGAGGTGAACAATAGAGTGGAGAATTGTTCATGTCCAGGTTGGTGGTAAACCTGTTGTAAAACCATAGAAGGTTGAGTGTTTCTCCCTTCATTTATATCAAGGTCATGAGCTACAGGCGTGCCGCAAGGGTTGGCATTCTGCTGAGATGTGTAAACATTTTTCTACCTTGTTCACATTAGGGGAGTGTATATTAGGAATTAATAATGTTAACAATAGGGGAGTGAATGTTACGAATATATTGTTTGTAACATTATTAATATTGTATTGTGTGTGAGTATTTAATATTATTATTTAAATGAGATGTCAAACTCATTTAATAATAATATAGTGTGAGTGAATGTGAAGTTGTAATAAACAACTCATGGGTAGTTTGATAGAGTTGAGTGAAAGAATAAAGGGATAAGAAGATAAACTAGAGAGATTTGTGGGATTTATAGTTAGAGCAAACTCCTTGTTAGTAGGAGCTATAATGCTCTATATATGTAATCACTTCTCTATGTAATACACCCCGGATGAATAAAATTTGAGTGTTTTATTATTTTTGGTGTTATTTGATTAGATTTGTGTGCATGCAAACTGAACCAAATTAATAATAATTGAGCCTCTTATGCAATTGGTCATATGCACGACAAATAGATTTTATCTACCAATCAAGCTTTGCTAATTTTTTATTTCATGCCATTAAGGTTTTCGATTGGATGACATTTAATTTGATAGATAAGTCATAGACATGAATGGAATGTTGGAAATCAAAAGTTGGGAATTAAATACCTACATATCCCACACTTATTCCTTGGATAAGATTGTGCTTACCCAAAGTATATATGTTATATGTGCTCCATTTAATTGTCTCAATCTCATGTGCATTATTCACGTGAGTGCAATTTGAGCTTAAAGGGGCCAAAAAATGGTGAAAATTCAATAGGTTCCAAATTTGAAAACCAACAACACCACTTTCTTCATATAACACTTTGTAGGCCCGCTTATTTGTTTTAAGCTCAAGTAATTGCAAAAAATAAGGCAATGGAGTAACAATCAATGATAATTAAGCCCCTCCAACGAATGGACATATAAGTGATAGGAAGAGTTTATCTGCCAATTGAGCTCTACTTAAAAAAATCATTTTTTACGGTGTCAGGGTTTTTTATTGGACAATTTCTAATTTGTAAGATAAGGTGAAGGCATGAATGAAAAGGGGAGTATTAAAACCATGCATGTCCTTCACCTATTCCACGACTTAGATTGTTCCTACCCAAATAACATATGTTATATGTGTTCTATTGTATTGTCTCGATATTGCTAGCATATTCACAACAATCATTGATAATTGATCCCCTCTAGTGGATGGGCATATGAGCAATAGGAATATTTTATATATGTCAACCAAGCTTCATTATTTTGTTATTTTTATTTTTTACGGCATCAAGGTTTTTTATTGGACAACATTTAATTTATTAGATGAGGTGAAGACGTGAATGGAAAGTTAGAAATAAAATGGTGGGATAAAACCTTGCATGTCTTACACTTATTCCATGACTCAAATTTTTCATACCTAAATAACATTGTTATTTGTGCTCCATTATATCATCTCAATCTCGAATGTGTTATTCAAATGAGTGCAATTAACGTTTAAAGGGGCCAAAATAAGAATTCCAAAAATCCAATAAGTTTCAAATTCAAAACCAATTGCAATGCTTACTTCTTGTAGCATTTTATAGTGCCCCTTTTAGTTTTAATCTCGAGTAATTATAGGAAAATAAGTGTTACACAAACAATCATCATTAATTGAGCCCCTCCAATTTAGGTTTGAGTAATTTTCATTTTTATTTTTGAGAGGTGTCAAATTTGGGAAGGTATTTTGACACATATCTAGGTCTTATTAAAATATATTCCATATTGAGGAGAAAATAAGGAGAGAATCCTTCAGGGGTGTATATGATTAAATAAGTAATGACTAACATGTGTCCACTTAATCAAAATCAATATCATGAATATGTTGCAAGAGTAATGAATGACCAAAGGGGTGTTAGGAATGATGGTAACAAGGATGTTGTTATGCAAATATGACACATGGGCATTAGGTAAGATGGGGATGATGATGGGGACATTGTTCTGCAAATAGAACAGAAGAAATTCAGCCTCTAGAGGGGTCACCTAGTCAATGTATGTAATTTGTCTTTCAATTCTAGTTGAATGCCTCTAGAGGCCACAACTCAAATCCAAACACAAGTGACCAAAATTCGACCAAATGTTTTAAAACCGTATTCACTAAAATGGGTGAAAAAACTAGGGGAATGAATCAAAACCTGTTATATGTGTAATTTGCATGGCTCCTAGATATTATTTCATAATCATTCACATATTCCTTCACGAAGACATTTTTTCAGCACTTGTAACTTGTTTGTTAGTTCTAGAAACATGGCCCCAAAGAGAGAAAACATAGAAAAAACATCCTACCTCAAATTGGTAACGAGGAAGTGGTTTTTATGTTAGCATCGAGACCAAACACAGACCCACAAAGATGAATAAACAATCTCAATCAATTTGATCAAAGATAATGTACTTTATTGATTCATAAACATTGATTTTCAATGTTTGTGTCATAATTAGGAGGCTCCATCTAATCTATGCAAACACCTTTGGCATAAATATTCATATCTTTTGGATAAAAATTGCATTTGTTGGCATTGGTGTATAAAGAAATTGACCTTCTTTGACTTAGTATTGAAGACTCAAATTCGTATAGGATAAAATTGTGGGGGATATTGTTTACTATGCAAAAGAGGCAATGTAGGATTCTACCTTAGTAATTAGTCTCTTGTGCTCTTTTTTAATTATTGTGTTGAAGCCTTAACTTATACAGTCGTCACAAAATCAAAAGTTTGGTTTGCACACCCTAATCTAAATTTATGATGTGTTATTTGATGTCTTTTGATTACAAAATTCTTTTGTAATTAATTTTTGTACAAATAAATAAATTATATTAGTTGGTACTTATTTTCTTAAACCAAACATTTTTGAAATTGATGAATCAAATTAAATATGTATAAAAAACATTTGGTTGTGGACTATAAGTTTTTGGAAAATAAACTACAGTCATAGATCAAATCAACTCCAAAACAATTTAGAAATGATTTAATGGTTGATAGGGACAATTTTAGTGGTGAATATTCGTTAATTCACGAATATTCTAGATTTCAAAATTTGAAATTGGTGAATTTTTCGGGTATGAATAGGGACTGGGTCGCCAAAATTTTCTAGGTACAAGTTAATGTTAGGGGTCGATTTGCCTAGGAGTTTCCAACAACAGCCAACTGTTATCATTAAAATTGCCCTTATAACGAAATTAAAATATGTCAAATTCACCTCATATATATATATATATATATATATATATATATATATATATATATATATATATTCTATGTAATTATTTATAGTTTATTATTCATAGTTCTAAACATCAAACTTTGGAACCTTCGTAAATTCACGATTACCAAATATTTCATCAAGGCTTTCAGCTTTCGAAATTGGAGGACTGGTGAGCAGAGGGAGATATTTCCTTTCTACTTTCAAGGTACGTTGGTAATTGGTTTGTTCTGTAGTTATAGCATGTTTTTGGCATATTGTTTGGCTGACAACATAAAGTATTCTATCAGTAAGTAACATTCAACATGGCACCGGTCGATAACATTGTTAATGTTATCGGCTAGTTGCATGAATAATGCTAACCACCGGAAGCATTATGTATGTTATTAGCTACAACTTTCCAAATATAAACAGTCGTACCATGCAGCTCGCTACCAACCGATAGCATCTAGTATGTTATCGACTGACAACATTTTGGATGCTACCAACCCGTAGCATTTTGAATGCTATCGACCGGTAGCATGAGGAATGCTGATGGTCGGTAGCATACATAATGTTGTCGGTCGATAGCATAAAGAATACTACCAGCCGGTAGCATAATGTATGCTACCAATAGGTAGCATGTTACAATGCTACCGGCTGGTAGCATGTAGATACCAGTTGGGAGCTTAATGCATGTCACCTTCCAATAACATGTATTATGCTACTGGCCATTTGCATCCATTGTTCTTTTAATTGCATTTAAAATATTTAGAACTGTTTAGATGTTGATTCATTTATCTAATTTAAATATTTTCATTTACAGGTAAAATGGCTTCTTTGCACAATCAATGAAAGGCAAAAACACAAAAAAGAAAAGGCAACATAACGAAAATTTTCAACTCCACAAAAGAATGAAGCCCAAGTTGATATCACTGCAAACATGAACAAGGGTACTAGTAAGTTGTAACAGACTATCATAACCATTTGGCAATTTCCTCGCTTAAGTTTTTCATCTAGAAAATTTAATTTTTATAATTTTCTAACGTTCAAAACATTTTTTCGTTTTTGTAAACAGAAACCCCTTATGTTAAATTTATTCAAAATGAACAAGTAAACCGAAACAAAACCCTAAGGAAATGATAATTTCAGTAGATGAAGATTATATAGACCCAAATATGCCAGAGCTCAAAGGTATTCCTACTGGTAAGTTGTAACAGACTATCATAACTATTTGGCATTTTCATGTTTTAAGTTTTTAATCAGTACAATTAAATGTTTTTAACAATTTTGTAACGGTTAATTTTTTTTTTGTTTTTAAAAATAGAAACCCGTTCTCTTAATTTTATTCAGAAAGAAACAGTAAACCAAAACATAAACCCTAAGGAAACAATTATTTTAGTAGAGGAGGATTCTATTGACCCAGACATGCCAGATCTTGAAGATTTTCCCGATTGTCAAATGTGTTTAAGAGATGAAGGTTCAAATGAAAAGCTTCTAGTAGAAGATGATAATGACATAAACCTTCAAAAAATAAGTCTTGGAGAAAGAAGAAAACATCTTGGACAATTAGAAGGTCCTTTCAAGTAGATTGGGTAGCTAAATTCCCATTTATTGAGCTTTTACAACAAGATAACGGTAGTGATACTCCTAGAGAATGTAGATGTACTATTTGTACTTGGAAATTGGGTAAAAAACTAATAGAATGCAACTTAAACTGGACAGTATAGAGAAACATTGTGGAAAAGTCTATTACACAGTCACTAACAAAGATGGGAATAAAACAAAGACTCATAGATGGAAAACTGCAAAGGAGTGCATGCATATAAGATATAAGGAGGAGTATGACAATAAAATGAAACACACACAAGAACTTCAGGAGAAAGGAGGTACCATAAATGCAAATTTTGGAAAAGTTGCAAATGAAAATCTGAAGGCTAAAACCTCATTGTTTTCAACTATATTCTTTATTTTGAAAATCGGCAGATCAATTTTAGAATTTTTAGAATATAAAAAATTGTTCAAGTTCAATGGGTTTCCAAACCTTCCAAATTCACATTGGTTAAAGAGTAGTGCATGGGATATGGCGAGATGCCTTGCGATGATTGAAATAGAAGACCTGAAAGAAAATGTAAACAATGCAAGTTTCATCTCCCTTTCAATTGATGATGTTACCATTGTTGACAACACTTTCTAGGTTTGCATGCACGTATATACATTCTAGAACCACACTAGAACACCTCATCTGCTATCAGTTCATAAAATGCAAGAAAACTGCAATGATAAAAATCTTTCCAAACTGGTGATATCTAATTTGAAGGACATAACAAGAATGGATAATTATTCTATAGCCACAAAGCGTATTTGTGTTGTTGCTGATGGTGCATCAGTGATGCAGGGTCGTAGAAATGGTCTATGTGTGTGTCCCCAAACAACTGTTTCTCCTTTCATGATTCATATCCATTGTATGGCTCACAGGATGAACCTTACATATAGAATAGTAAGCACATTTGAATGTGTTGAGAAAGTTGAAGATATTATCCGTGAAGTCCATGCCTATATGTCAAGTAGTCTGAAAATATTTCTAGAGTTTCAGAATTTTTCACTTGGGGTCACATATGGTAAGAAACTTATTAAACATTTTGATACTAGATGGATTTCTATGTATGAACTTGCATGTAGAGTTTTTGAGGAATATCCATCTTTAATTGGTTTCATGCATAAGAACCGTAGGCAGGTTGTCAGGGCTAAAGATTTGCTTTATCGACTTACATAATTTGAAACATTGTTAACACTTTGTGTGATTCTTCCAATGTTGCATGAGATGAATTGCATAATAAAACTTGCACAAGAATGGTCCATATATATAGCTAACTTCATTAGGTTCAGAAAAAGGGCATGTCAGACTCTAGATATGTTATATAACTCTGATGACTGCTTTAAAGGACAGGTTTTCAGTCAATGGAAAGCTCTGACAGATTTAAAATATCCTAACAGATACTTCATATTCAATTTATCTAGTCATCTGTGTATCTTTGTTAACGAGGAAAGCGATTAAAATACACACTTTCAAAAAGCGAGTTGATATTGCTGGAGATGAACTTGAAGAAGTTCCTATTACATGTAATTTATATGATTCTATTATAACTGAAACAAGGAAAAAAATTCAAAAAATCTCCCAATGTTTGTCAAATGAGATTAGAGATCGTTTCAAAAAGGGAGAGTTTCTTGAGGCCATGGGAGTTGTCAATCCTAACTTTTGGAATCCTCTACGAGGCGCTTCTACTAATACATTTAAAAGATACATGGGTACTATAATTAAACATTTTTTATAATCAGTTGAATGTAATGGATTTCAGATTAATGGTATTCTTCAAAAGGAAACTCTTGCACTACAATCAAATCAATTTGAATAGGTAATGAAGGAACAATTTGATGAACTGAAAGATCCAACAGAGAAGGGAGCAATAATAGTTCTATGGAAATTTTTTTATCCTAGTTCAATCCTTCATGAAAGCATAAGTGAGTATTTCAGATTGTATGAACTGTTTCAGACAATGATATTGGGATCAATTGAAGACGAAAGATTTTTCTGTGCATTAACATTTATAAAATAAAAATATTAGAATAGGCTTGATAAAAAACTTGAGACCCGCTTGAGGATGTATGTTTCAAGATATGATGTGGATACCTTTCCTTACGAACGGGTAATGGTTGTATGGAATTCTCTCGCAAAGAGGAGAGGGATCAGTAATATTAATACAAGGAGTGAAGATAACAATGAATCAGTGACTGAAAATCACAACCAAAGATTAGATACAAGTGTTGGACAACAATCTCTTTAGGATAACTTTGCATTTGATCTATCTGATATTGAATAAAGAAGACTACATGTATATTTGTATTCTAGAAAGAAATTTTCATAACATGATTCTTATTATAATTTGTATAATGTTATTTTTGTACATTTTAAAGTTGTAATGTACAATTTTTAATATTATTTTCAATGTTGCAATGTGTTTGTTGTTGAAGTTTTTTTAAATGTGTCATGCTTATTGTTCTGTTTTCCTTTGAATTAAAAAATATAATTGCATAATTAGAGAATTTTCACTGTTTTAGATAATTTCTATTTTTTTTCTTTGAAATATTAATGCTACTTGTAGTTCACTATCTTGTTAGGACTCAACAAAGTATTGTAAAATGATACTAAAAAGATATTTACCATGTAATAAATATAACAAACATAATCAAGAATAATAGTCTGTTATGCCCTTAACCTATTGCTTGTATTAGGGTATGAGTAGCCGATTTGTGGCTTACCATATCATTTTATTATATCATTTATACTTTATCATGCTTAATAGGTTGGCCTTGGTGATGGCCATAGCATATGAATAGTATATATAGGGGATTGTAGGTAGTAATTCATTATCATTTGAGCATTTGAGTCTTATTATATGGTTTGGAGGTTGCCCCCTCGAAGTGGCGAAGCTATTATAATTGCATATTGAGATCATTATTCTGAAATATTGTGTTATTTGGTGTTCTACTACTGCTCATAATCTGAATTATACTGGTAATTTCATTACAAGTGGTATCATAGATGCGATCTGTGCCAAAATTAGGGCAAAACCCTAATTTTTTGTTTCCACAATATATTTTGAACCAACGTGAATTGGTGGGAGATATTTTTACCAAAGTTGAGAAACATTTCAAGTAAGGTTCCCTAAAAATTTCAGACTTTTTAAATTTATTTTGCACAAGTTATTACAAATTTAGGGTTTTTCATAAAATCGCTCCCTAGGGTGCAAATTGTGGAATTTTTTCAAGTTGTTTACATTTTAAGAAATCTCTCAAACAAATAGTATTAGTATTTTCTTTGTGTTTTTTCCTGTTTGGCCGAATTTGTATCAAAATCATAAACCCCAAGGTTTGATAGCATGGCGGGGCCTTCCACAAGAGCAAAAAAGAATCCGGTTACTTCGGGTAAAACCCTAGATAAAGATGGGATAGTTATTGAAGAGATGGAGCCAAAAGGGCTAAATAAAGATTCCTTAGCACTAGGGTTTACCTTATTTGATTATAAGGTGATCCAACTTGAGTATGAACTATGAAATGTACAATTTGAGATGGCCTCTAAAGGAGACAACCCAAATCAATCATCGGTTGGATGATATCATGCAAAATGTAAAGGGTAAACAATATGGCCCTAATCCTGCCCATATCAACCAAGAAGGATCATCAGTTCAAAATCATGGACAAAATAACCATGTTGGATCACTTTTCCAGCCCAATCAGATTCCAACTTATTCGCAACCATGGAACATGATGCCGAAAGTGGAAATGTGCAAATTTGATGGTAAAGATCCCATGAATTGGATAAATCAAATGGAGAACTTCTTTGAGCTACATCAAACACCATCAGGACAAAAGGTGACATTGGCATCCCTATATCTAGAACCAGACCAATTCGTTTGGTATCGATGGTTATGTGCTCAGAGGCAAAAGAATGGTCTCGGTGTCACTTGGATAGTTTTTATCGAGGAGTTGCAATTGCACTATAGTTCTAGTGTTTCAGAGAACTACTTTAGTCAATTAGCAAAGTTACGACAAACAGGATCAATCAAATATTATGTGCATCAATTCCAGAACCTATTCTTAAGGGTGGAGAATATACCAAAAGAGAATCTGAATGACCTATTTCTTGGGGGTCTTAAGAACCACATTGAGCATGAGGTACGTATGTTTAATCCACTCAATCTTTCTGATTCTATTATCATGGCACGTCGAGCAGAGGAAAAATTTCTTTGTAGTAGGAGGCCACCTTTCATTAACACCAGAGACCGTAGTATCTCTTCTCCTTCATTTTCTAGGCTAATTAGACTGACTCCTCAATAAATGGAAGAAAAGAGAGCAAAAGGATTATGTTTTAATTGTGATAGCAAATATGGATCGGGACACAAATGTGCTAAGAAGAAGTTGTTCTATATTGACGGAGGTAATGAGCATGATGAGGATGTGGAAATTATAGGAGAGGCTGAGGAACCAGTAGAAGATGAAGTAGAGGATCACCAACCTACATTTTCTTGCCATTCATTGTTAGGTATTAGTACTCCTCAAACACTCAAGGTTATTGGATATCTCAAAAAATAGAAGGTGACAGTGTTGATTGACTCGGGGAGTACTCATAACTTCATAAATAGTAAGTTACCTGCCCACCTCAATTGTTTTATTTACCCAGCTCTAGAAATGCAAGTTATGATTGCGGATGGTGGGATAGTCAAGTGCACAGGAAAGTGCCATAGTATCAAGCTTTCTATGGGAGACTACATGTTAGACTCACCTATGTTTGCTATTTCTATGGGAGGGGTAGATATTGTTTTGGGTGTCCAATGGCTCACAACCTTAGGTACTATAGAGATGAATTTCCAAGAATTGTTCATGTAATTTCATTCAGATGGAAGGACAATAGAATTGAATGGGATGGTAGCTAAATCTCCGCAGATTATTAGCTCTCATCAGATGCAGAAGGTTCTTAGAAAAGGAGTAGATGGATTTATAGCAAATTTATTTTCCATAGAAGTACAACATATAGAGTCTTCAATGCCACCTGATCTTCAGAATATTGTTGATGCTCACTCATCTATTTTTGATGCAATTCCAAAGGGACTACCACCAGTTAGGGATCATGATCATGCCATTTAGTTGATTCCAGGGATCCAAACACCTAACATTAGACCATATAGATACCCATATTCCCAGAAAAGTGAGATCGAGAAAATGGTTCAGGAAATGTTGAAGGCAGGTATCATCAAGCCTAGCCAGAGTGCATATTCTTCACCAGTGGTCATGGTACGTAAGAAGGATGAAACATGGAGGATGTGTCCAGATTATTGAGAATTCAACAAGTACACCATCAAAGATAAGTTTCCTATTCCAGTAATTGATGATTTACTTGATGAATTGTATGGTGCTATTTATTTCACAAAATTAGATCTTCGTTCGGGGTACCATCAAATTAGAATAAAAGAGGAACATGTTCATAAAATGGCTTTCAGGACTCATGAGGGCCATTATGAGTTTTTGGTAATGCCTTTTGGTCTTACAAATGCGCCTTCAACCTTTCAAAGCTTGATGAACACTGTTTTCAGGCCATTTTTAAGGAAATTTGTATTAGTTCTCTTTGATGACATATTGATTTACAGTAAGACATGGGAAGAACACTTACAACATGTAAATAAAGTGTTGGAAGTTTTGGAGAAACATACTCTCTATGCAAAGCCATCCAAATGTTCTTTTGGTGTACAAGAGGTAGATTACTTGGGTCACATTGTATCCCATGAAGGCGTCAAAGTTGATCCTCAGAAGATCAAAGCTATGGTGGAATGGCCAAGGCCCAAAACTCTCAAAAATCTTCATGGTTTCCTAGGACTAACAGGGTACTACAGAAGATTTGTGCAGGGATATGGTAGAATAACAACCCCACTCACTGTATTGCTAAAGAAGGATGCCTTCCATTGGACATAGTTAGCCACTAAATCCTTTGAGTAGCTAAAGGAAGCCTTGTGTAGCACCCCAGTTTTGGCTACTCCCAACTTCTCAAAACCATCATTGTTGAATGTGACGCTTCAAGATCAGGATTAGGAGCAGTTCTAATGCAAGAAGGAAGACCAATTGCATTTGAGAGTCACCAATTCAAATGAAAATATCTGCTCAAACCTATCTATGAGAAATAAATGATGGCAATTCTTCATGCGGTCAAGCAATGGAGGCCCTATCTCATGGGTAGACATTTCAAGGTAAAAACTGATCATGATAGTATCAAATAATTTTTGGAGCAAAGGTTATCATTTGAGGAACAACAAAAGTGGGTAACAAAAATTTTGGGTTATGATTTTGAAATCATATACAAAAAGGGTAAAGAAAATGCAGTAGCTGATGCATTGTCTAGAAGGGATACATCCGCAGATGCCTTACTATGTGGAATGTCGATGTTGACAACCGATTGGGTGGATGAAGCAATATTGGAATGGGATCAAGAAAATGATACACAATCTCTAATACAAAATATCAAGCAAGGATCTATGACATCTAACAAATTTGAGTGGAAAGGTAATGCCCTATGGTACAAGGACATGTTATACTTGAGTAAAGATTCTGAGTTGAAGCATAAGATTCTTGCAGAGCTACATGCCTCACCTGTTGGAGGACACTCTAGGTTTTTGAAGACATATCATAGAATAAAAAGAGAATTCTTTTGGGAAGGAATCAAGGGGGATGTACAAAATTTTGTATCAGAGTGTTTAGTGTGCCAATAAAACAAAGGGGAAACAATTAAGACACCAGGTTTGTTGCAACCCTTACCAATTCCTAGCCAGAGATGGGAGGAGGTCTCCATGGATTTCATCACTGGATTGCCTTGTTCAGAGGGTAAGAATGTTATTTTTGTGATTGTGGATAGGCTCACAAAATATGCCCATTTTTGTGCCCTATCACATCCATTTGCAGCTAGTACAGTCACAACTATTTTTTTGGAGACAGTTCAAAGGCTTACATGGAACCCCAAAGATAATTGTAAGTGATCGTGATCCTATTTTCACAAGTAATTTTTGGATGGAATTATTTTCATGTTTGGTACTCAGCTAGCTCACATTTCATCTTATCATCCTCAAACTGATGGGCAAATGGAAGTGGTCAACAAATGCTTAGAGGGGTATCTACGTTGTTTTGTATCAGATAAGCAGGAAAGGTGGATTAAATGCCTACTACTTATAGAATGGTGGTATAACACATCTTTTCATATCTCTTCTCAAATGACCCCATTTTTAGCATTATATGGTTACCATCCACCTTCTATCACTTCCTCCTTCAGGGTGCAAACTAAGGTCAGAGATGTTGAGGAACACATTCAACATCAACAACAGGTTTTGGCTAGTTTGAAGGAGAATTTAGCATTAGCACAAAACAGGATGAAACAACAAGCAAATCAACACCGTAGTGAAAGACATTTTGAAATTGGTGACTAGGTTTTTGTACGTCTCCAGCCTTACAAACAGATGTCCCTAAAGCAACAGAAAAAGGACAAAAAACTTGCTTCTAAATATTATGGCCCTTATCAGGTTCTACAGAAAATTGGCAGTGTTGCTTATAAACTAGAGTTGCCTCCATCTTCACACATACACCCAGTATTCCATGTTTCGTGCCTGAAGAAGGTTATTGGACAGAAATTTGAAGCCCAGATAGAGTTACCAGAACTTGACGAGGAAGGAAGAATCATTTTGGAGCCAGAGAAGATTCTACAAACACGTACTAAGAGGCTGAGAACCAGAGACATTAAGGAATATCTGATCAAGTGGAAGAATCTGAGCATAGAAGATGCAACCTGGGAGGATGAAGGTTTTTTGCAGCAACATCCAGGATTATTCAACGTTGAGGAAAATGTTAGTTTGAAGGGGAAGGGCATGCTACGCCCTTAACCTATTGCTTGTATTAGGATATGAGTAGCCGACTTGTGGCTTACCATATCATTTTATTATATGATTTATACTTTATCATGCTTAATACATCGAGCCTTGGTGATGGCCATAGCATATGCATAGTTTATATAGGGGATTGTAGGTAGTAGTTCATTATCATTTGAGCATTTGAGTCTTATTATATGGCTTGGAGGTTGCCCCCTCGAAGTGGCGAAGCTATTATAATTGCATATTGAGATCATTATTCTGAAATATTGTGTTATTTGGTGTTCCATTGCTGCTCATAATCTGAATTATACTAGTAATTTCATTACACAGTCACCTTAAAAACCAGTTTGAATAACAAAACAATCACAATTAACAATATATTATAACTAAAGTAAAAGTAAAATTCAGCAATCCACATTTACTAAAGGTTGTAACTTTCAATGTTGTTATATAATCTGAAAAAATTTTGATAAGAACACTCAACAATAATTTTAATTTCATAATGATAAGGAGATTCTTCTCTACGTGAACAAAGTATTTTAAAATGATAATCAGAAGACTGTTTTGATAAGAAGATTCAGCATTATCCACGTGGACTAAAGTTTTAAACTTTCAATATTGTCATATAATCAGAAACAATTTTTATAAGAAGATTCAACAACAATTATAATTTCATATTGTCTTTTGCAGATTCAACTTTGAGAAGATTCTTCTCTATGTCAACAAAGTATTTTAAAATAACAATAATAAGAATTTTAGCAGGTAATAAATATAATCGAGATTTGCAATAAAATTCAGGATCAATTTGAATAGAAAAACAATCACAATATAACAAAAGTAAAAGTAAAATGACACAATCCACATTGATTACAGTTTGAAATTTTCATATTGTCATATAAAGTGAAACAATTTTATAAAAAGATTAAACAACAACAATAATAATTTCATATTGTTTTTTGTAGATTCAATTTTGAGAATATTCTTCTCTATGTTCTTCTCTGTTCTGAACTAATGAACTTTCTTTCACAACACTAGATTGAACCAAATCCCTTGCAACAGCTTCAATATTTGAAAGAATCACTTTTTCTTGATTTGCAACTTCACCAACAGATAGTAATGTTTGATTGTCTTTAGCTTGCTTCTTCAATAGTAATTTTGGATCCATTGCATTTACCTTTATAATTATTCTCAATGTATTATTTTTCTTGTTTAGGATAACAAGCTTCTCTTTCAATTCCATTATTGCATTTACACTTTTCCTTGCACTTTGTAAATGCAAATTAAGAACACTAGCCTCATTCTTCAATTTTTCATGCTTTGATTGCATTTCACAAGAGAAAAGCTATTAGGAAAATTTCAAAAAGTGAAAATAATACTTGAAAAATTAGTAAGACTTACCAATGCCTTATCTTGTTCCGCATTTGCTATAACTACAAGGCCCTTGTCTCGTGATCACATATTGTGGTAGGCTTGTGCTTCTACATTTAAATTCTCAAATTGGTTCAACATAATGTTTAATACTTCATCTTCATAATTATTATAAAATGCTACAGAACTAGACACAACTTGATTCAACAAAATATCAATATTTCCAGACTCATTCTGATGTGAAGAATACAAAATATGTCTTTGGTTGTGATTTTTGTATCGTGAATTTATTTATTTTATCAGAACCTTAGCCCTAAACTATTAAATTTTCAATTCTTCAACCTCCTTTGAAATAATATCAATATTGGCTTCTGTGTTATCATCTCAAAAGAATACCAAGTGGAAAATTACTTTTCTGGTCATCAGTTCAAACAGAGCCAGCCTATATAGGAGATGGTGTTCTTGATCTATCATGTCTTCTTAGAGAAGACCACCTTGCCATGTGAATCATATCTTGGGGATTGAATGTTCCATGCTTGTGAAGTCTACTTTCAATCCCAAGATACTCATCATCTAACTCAATATTGTTCAAGACTAAAACACCCTGTCCACTAGGAAAATTTCCCATTGACAACATTGGAAATTCAGAGGCAAGATTAAGTTTGCCCCTACTTGCAGTTGGCCGAGAAAATGAAATATTCTTTCTAGTGAACATTGTCCTTATATTTCTTTGTGGGGGTGTCGGGGGCGGCATGTGCATTTGTGGTGGACGTTGTAATGGAGGCCCTAAGACATTGAATTGTAATTGTGTTAATAATATGACGAAATTCAAAATTCAAACATAATAGAAAGTAAAAATAAATAAATTCATATAAGATTATTAAAAATTAAAATTACTCTGATAAGAGGAATGTTGTTGAGGTGCAACTAAATCCTGATTTTGTTGATGTTGTTGTTGTATAGAAGTAGACTGGAAAGACTAGATATCTAAAATATAATTTAGAATTATCAATTAAAGATATATCAGTCTTCAGAGTGTTGAATTTTCTATCATTTAAATATCTATCATCAATTATCAGTAACCATATATAAAACAAATGATTCAAACCTGGGGCAACAGATTGAGGTATTGAAGAAATTTCTACGTCATGTGTTTAAAGCCGATGATACCCTGTTCTGTTGGTATTTTTTGCAGCAATGCAAATAAAATTGCATGAAATTTTGAAACACATACAAGTTTTATATAATTAATTACATTAATTTTTTTAAAAATTGAAACATATATACATTATAATTTAAATACCTGTGATTAATGCTTATGGTATTTTGGCTGAATGGGTATGAGGGTTTATGGAACTCCTCATCTTTTTAGTAGGTGGAGGGGTGTCCTCCTCTATTTGCTAATCATCAGAAATAGTAACAGAATCTCCAGAATCTGATAGCAAGTGACCTCTTATAGTAGCATCCCTTCGTGATGCAGTTGCAACTGCCACCTTCTGTTACAATTTAATAGTAAACTATTAATTCATTTAAAATATTAAAGTGTAAAGTTATATATTAATAATTACAATATGAAAAACAATAATTAAAAACCATCTAATAACAAATTAGGACTCACCTCTTTCTCTTCAATTGTTAGTGTTAAATTCAAAGTTTTTAGCTTTGAAGGCATTACTGTCAGAGGAGCGGTGCCACGTAAATTATATAGAGACTCATGATATAAAGCAAGAATAAAATTTGTGGAACTGATGGTAACATTCTCATTCAAATGAATATTTTCCAAATCAGCTCTTATCCTAAAGGATAAGTAGCTGCACCAGTAAAATTTCTGCCCATTTAAAGTACAAACGATATATGCTAAAGCCCACCAAGGAATATCTGTATATCGACCTTGCAAAATGTTTCTGGCCTGGAAGAACTGCACAACGGCTTGCAGAAATGAGTGATTGAAATCCTTGAGCTAAATCCCTCTTTTTTAAGGGTTTTGTGAAGCTGTAATTGTCAATAAAAAAAGAGAAACGCTTTGTTAGTAAATTTTGAACATAATTTTTTTTGTTAAATTGAAATTTTTGAAAATGTAATATTGTAAAATAGAAAATAAAATTACGAGTAGAAGCAGCAACAACTGCATCAACAGAAAACTGAAAATTTGACTCCAAATACTTGCATTCTTCATTCATTAAAATAGCCTTCGTCGAAATAGGATCCACATTTTTGTGTGGTAGTCTTGTGATACGCTCAATATCATCTGGTGACGTTCCAAAGGACTTTACACGAGATGAGAGTGTATAATGAAATGTGAAAGTGGATGTGTTGTAGTTGAGCAGAAGATTGTTAATTAGTCTTTACTTTGTCTTAAATTAGGGCATATACAGTATCCCTTTGAAACTAGTTGCTTCGATCCATTGCGATTATCTATTAGGATCCTCAAGAAATTTGTATAATTGTGGAAAAATAAGGCTCTTGTACAAAAACTTCTTCATATTAGCTATTGAAGCAAATGGGCTCTTTAGCTCTCTATAAGAACACTTCTTTCTTCATAGCATTAGTTCAAACTATTATAAATTTCTTGTTTGTAGTTGTGCTTGGTGTTCTTGATGGTTTCTTTTTGTATGTATGATGTCCTTTGGCGTTCAAGTTTCTTCTTGTGTTTTTCCTCGTATACTCGCAGCTCCAATGCTCTATTTTCTCTATTATGTGGTGTGAAAATGACTACCTTTTATGTATTTATAGGAGTGAAAGTGGGCCACTGATGCATTTAATGTGCCACCTACTGGTAGTAGACAAGATGCCACTGGTCGGTAGAATAAAAATTCTACCGACCGGTAGCATAATGAACGAGACTGATCGATAGCATCGACAATGCTACCGGCCAGTGACATAAAGGATGTTACTAGACGACAACATTCTTTTTGCTACCGACTGGTAGCATTCTTATGCTGACGATGGGTAACATATATCATGCTACCTACCAATAACATTCTTTATGCTACCTATTGACAACATTCTTTATGCTACCGGTCAGTAGCATATAATATGTTACCAACTGGTAGCATACTTAATGCCACCGGTTGGTAGCATAGATAATGCTACCAGTCGGTAGCATTCTATATACAATCCCGTCACTTAAAAAACATCTTTAGAAAATCACCTCACACGCAAAAGAACTTTTCCTGTAATTCGCCATACAAGCAAAAGTGGATGTACCAATATTCGCCAACTATTTTCTAAGGCGTTTTTTTGGAGGGACCCTTCAAATTTTCCCTATTAGTTGAATGGTGCACTAAAGGGTTTTATGATATTTTCAACCTTTAGTTGCATACTATCTATGAAATTTGAGGTCGCTCTAAAATGCATTTAATATAAGGACAAAAAATTAGTCCCCAATTGATAATTTTTTTTGTAGGTATTCACCTCATTAAAGGAGAGGTAAAGAATTTAAATCCAGTTTAACATGAGGCATATAAGTTTGATTCAAATGCCCTTCCTTTTAACTTATTTATATTGCTAGAGAACTCTTTGTTTTTTATTAATTGTTATTTGAGATCAATCAATTTGGGTTTTTTGTCAAGAATGTTACCTAACATTTTGCATGAACTAGGACTATTGTCAAGAGGATTTGGTAATTGTAAATATAACTGTCCAAGTATGGATGAAATTTGTTATAAATCATTTTTAACATCTTCCACCACCTAACTCAACTTTACACACTCTCATCATTAAATTTAAATGAGCACTTAATTAGCTTTGCATTGGTCGAAACTCTGGTATGAGGTGGTCGTGTCATGTATTAGCTCTTCACTAGGGACTCTCCCCAACATAAAAATGTTTATGCTTTCAATTTTACCTTGCTTCATTAGTGTTCTACAATTTATTTATATAAGTTTGTTTTTCCACTTTAGTGGAACCTCTCACACTGGTATATTTTGAGGTTTTTGCAACATTTTTGGTGTCCCTTTTTCCATTTGCACAATTTGTGATGCTAATTTTCAATCCTTATGCAAAATAGCATCATTTTATTTTGTGACAAACTTTGTGATATAGTGTAGAAATAGGGGAGACTCACCAAATTTGGTATTTAATTTTTAATTTGTAGAGGTAAATAGTGTCAGGTTTTTATTTTTGAAACAGTTAGTGTTAGGGTTCGCATTATGACATAAATAATGTTTGGAAATAAAAATGTGACTTGACGTAATAAAGGAATTAAAATGTGATGTAAAAAAAATTGATGTTTGTCATTTATCGATTATATGTTTGAAAAACATCACTTATAGTAATAACCATCATAAATTCATAAATAGTCTAAAATGCATTACATCTTAATTAAATGTAAATTTAATCTTGCTAAATTTTTTTTAAAAAATAATCCATTAAAATTAATGAAGTATGTTAAAATCAAGTAAAAGAAGATCTTTACATTTAAAATATATTTATTTTCAATCAATGATACTTCAAATTTTATGTGAAAATAATGAATTATAATTGGCGATATTCTATTCACAACACATGATTTGTGTTGGAAAGGGAAAAGGAATGCCAAATGTTGAAAATGCATCTAGTATGATGATTAGACGTGTATTAGGGATTGATTGGCCCCAATTGTGTCATTTCATATTTAATTATAAACATAGTGTAACAATTGTACATTTATTAGGGATCAATTGACTTGGTTGTGCTAATAGAACCCTAATTATATTGTACGTAGTGTGATAATTACACATGTTATGGTGACCAATTGAACCACTTGTAGCAGCTAAACCATAATTATACACCTAGTGCAAAAATTAGATGTGTATTGGAGATCATTTGGCCTATTTGTGATGATGAAACCCTAATCATATGCCTAGTGTGACAATTAGACGTGTATTAGAGATCAATTCACCAATTTGCACAAACCAAACTCTGATTATACACCTATTCCAATAATTTAACATGTAGTAGGGATCAATAGGTATTGTTTGCGCTAATAAACCCTAATTATACACCTTGTACAATAATTATACGTGTATTGGGGGATTAATTGACTTATTTCACTAATTAAACCCTAATTATACACATAATACAAAAATTTGACATGTGTTGGGAATTAATTAGCCCGTTTGTGCCAACCAAACCCTGATTATATACCTAGTGTAGTAATTAGACGTGTATTGGAGATCATTTGGTTTTTTTACACCCATTGAACGTTAATTATACACACAGTACAACATTTACACATACAATAAGGTTTCATTAGTGTGAAGGGGGCCAACCAAACCCTAATTATACACAAAGTGCAATAATTAGATATATATTGGGGATCAATTGGCCCGTTTGTGTCAATTAAACCTTAATTATATGCCTAATGTGATAATTAGATGTGTATTGGGGGATTAATTATCCCATTTGCACTAATAAAACCCTAATTATATACCTAATTTACCAATTCAACATGTATTGGAGATTAATTGGCCTATTTATGACAATCAAACTCTAATTATATACATAATGTGATAATTACACATGTATTGGTGATCAATTGGCCCAACAACATCAACTGAACCCTAATTATACACCTAATGTGACTATTAAACATGTATTAGGGCTGAATTGGCATAAAGGGAGCTAACCAAACTATAATTATATACCTACTAAACGACTCATACATGAATCAAAGAACATTTAGTCCAAAGGGGGTAATTAAACCCTAATTATACACCTAGTGTAGTGATAAGATGTGTATTAGGAATTGATTGTCCTCATTTGCACCAATTAAGTTGTAACACACTCAGTGCAAGAATTAGACATGTATTGGGGATCAATTGGCTTGTTCGTGTCAGTCAAAACCTAATTATACACCTAGTGTGATAAGTAAACATGTATTAAAGGGCTTAATTGGTAGAAAGGAGACCAATCAAACCCTAATTATACACACAATGTGATAATTTGATGTGTATTGGGAATCAATTGGCCCATCTGTGCTAATTAGACCCTAATTATACACCTAGTGTGATAATTAGATGTGTATTAGGGATTAATTTGCATGTTTGCACCAATCGAATCCTAATTATTTATGTAAGATAAATTAGGTCATTTGAACCAACCAAACCTTAATTATACACCTAATTTGACAAGCATATGTGTATTGGGGATTAATTGGCATAAAGGGGCCAACCAAATAGTAATTATACACTTATTGTGACAAAAATGTATATTAGGGATCAATTGGTGCCAAAGAGGCCAATAAAACCCTAATCATACATTTAGTGTGAAAATATGTGTGTATTAGGGATCAATCAACCCATTGTGCCAATTAAACCCTAATTAGACACCCATTGTGACAATTAGATGTGTATTGGGGATTAATTAACATCATGTGCACCAATCAAATGCTAAGTATGCACTTATCATGATGACTAAACATGTATTGGGGATCAATTAGACCGTTTGCACCAATAAAAACCTAATTATACACCTAGTCCATGATAATTTAACATGTATTAGGAAGCAATTGGCCTATTTTTGCCATTATAACCATAATCATACAACTAGTGCAACAATTAGATGTGTATTGGGAATCAATTGGTCTATTTGTACCAATCAAACCCTAAATATACACATAGTATAAAATTAATATGTGTATTAGGAATTAATTGGCCATGTTCATTCTAATTGAACTCTAATTATATGACCGGTGCAATAATTTGTAATGTAAAAAATGGGATCAATTTAATTAAATTTAATTGTTTTGTTTAAAGATGAAATAAGATCATAATATAGTAAATTACTATAAACATACATAGCCCTAATCTTGTCAAGATAAATACATAATTTATCATAGCATATGTGAGATAAATAAGGAAAGTAAAAATAAGGTCAGATAGGATTACACTAATTTTAGACTAAGATGAAGTGTTAATGATATGAAAATGTATAGGAAGGATAAACAAAGTGTTATCAAGTTATCCTGAAAATGTGGAAGTGTGAATCTAAGTGCAAGACAAAGTCACTTGTTGCAAAAAAAAGTCACTCAAGTGACTTTGTTCAAGATGGATGGTTTTTTACTCTGTAGGGTTTGACTAGATTTTACCTCTGGCACTATGTTATTTTGTGTCTTTATATTTTCCTTCTTCATAGTTGTGCAATAGATTAGTTATTCTTCTTATTATTTTATTGGAGACCTAAAATGGATTATTCTAATTGGGTTGTGTTTCCTTCACAACACCTACATAACAATACTTTGAAGAGGCATCAAACCCTTGTAATTCCCCACCCAATATATGTGAGCAAGATGTATATTTTAATGTTATTTAGAAATGAAGAATGTAATGGGATCTCCAACACTTGGCAACGATCTTTAGTGTGATGTAGCTTTATAAAATGGGCTAAGGAAGTCATGTAAGATTTGCACGGACTTAGAGTTGGTTGAAATTCTTGATAGAGTGATTTTGCATTTAGGTGCTTTGTTTTGATCTCCTAGGTAGTAACAAAATATGTGAGATATGAGACCCTTCAAATTGCTTGTGTGAATGTGTTTTTATATGTTACTTTGCGACATGATTTCCCTCTAAATTGAACCTAGGATAGCTAGGGTAACCTATAATTTTGAAAATGTGATCGTTATAGCCTTGAAGGATAAATTCATCAGCTTAAGACAATGTATCCTAAACGATTTTTTCTATCATGGTTGAATTCATCTTGGTGAAGTGAAAAATGTAAAATTTTAGTTGGAGATGGTGTCTAGATGTTTGAATATGTGTTCTATATTGTGAAAGTGAGTTTTTGAATGGTGAATGATGGATAAAAGTGTGACCTATTTGTTAGGAGTGTAAATTGAGTAAGGTACATGTAATAATTAGTCATTTAAGTGCACAATGGTTAATGAGTTAGGATAAATGTTAAGGATGAATTTCCAAATACCATAGGTCCATATTTATGTATTTACATTTGCCTCCATTTTAATTTAATAATTTAAACTTGATTAAAATAAAATGATGTGAAATGAAACCCTCTAATAAGGACAAGACATGCAAAAAACTAGAATTTGTGTGTTCCCTTCTTCTTTGGGTGTATATACATACATATGAACATTTATTTTCCACATACAAAAATGTTTATCAAATTCCAATCAAGATGCTTATACAAAAATAATAAACAACATAAAATAAAAAAGTAAAAAAACATGAAATGTGTACACATATTTCTCATGGTTTTGTATGTGAGGGAAGAGTAATTTTAACATATATAGAATAGTGGTAATTAGATCTACTATGTGAAGACATTCATAAAAATTCTACTTGCTAAGCGAATCCTTTTAGTAGCAATTGCAATTTATAAGTTGAGCTCTCTCTAGTAATTATACATGTTAAGTGAATCCTTTCAGTCACAATCAAGCCTACTAAGTGAAACCATATAGATATGGGGATGTAATAGTCATGTAAAAGTTGTATAAATATCGTGATATAAAACTTGTATAACTTTTATGATATAATAGTTGTGTGCATATCATCATACAATATTATATGAAGCATTGTATTTGATATCTAAATGAATGTGTTAGAAAAATCCCACTATATGGCCCCCTTTTGAGATAATGGACAATACAAAGAATAAATTAGATCAAAAGAGAAAGTGTTAGTTAGGTAAAACTGGAGAAGCAACATAATCAATTATATAAGTTATATTTAGTGTATCAATTAACATGGTGTACAATGTGTACAAGTCATGAAATATAATTAGTTATTAGTACAAGCATTTTTTAACATTTGTAAGATTAAGGGCTATAAGATCATCAATGTGCATGATCATAGGAGTAAACATTTCATGATAGTATTTGTGATATATTTAACATTTAAAGACAAAAAATGTTTATAAGTCATAAGATAAAGTGTTATAAGCTCAGTAATTTGGATGTATTATTAAAAGAGTAAAACATTTTATGAAAGTTTTCTAGTGATATTTAACAAGATATCAAAGTAGTGATAGGGAAGAAACATGATAACAACACATGGATCAATTCATAATGTCCTAAGACATGACTTGACACAATATGAAAGGACAAACCCATCATAAAGAGACATGATTGACAATATGTTATAGACTAGAACAATGTTATTAATGTTAGTCGTTAGTTCATGTGTGCAAGCTCAAACTGTTATCACCAAAAAACAACACCCTCTGATATGTCATGAACTATGGATGAGCATACAATGTTTTTGGGGTAACATGGGATTGTCTCAAGGTGTGGGACCCTTGCAAATGAGACAAACCTCTAGAGAAGGTTGGTTCCTCTACCTAATCTAATGCTAACACTACACCTAGAAAGGAAAATGCAACTACCTAACACTAACCTAAAATTCCAAGGGACCAAGGAGAGAGATACATGAAATTAAATCCTAACTAAGGGAGGTGATAACACCAAGAAAAGGGTGGAGATATTCCAAGTGAATGAAAATAGAAAGAAAAATGAAAGTAGGAGAGGGCAGACAAATGTGCCACAGTCTAAACAACATTCAAATTTCCATTTTCATGGAGCATAACAAATTTGAGTCCTGCAAGATGAAAAAATATGCACAATATACCTACAAATGCAATGGAAGACAAGAAGATGCAATATAACACAAGCTAGGGAAAGAAAATCCACAAAACATGAATTTTATTGCTCAAAAGGATGCACAATCCATTACAAAGTAGACACAAGGAAAGAATCATTTACAGAATGCTCAAATTTGAGGCCTGTAACTCACAAAAGCTCTGGAACAATTTTGACAGAGTTCCTTTACATTCCAGAATTATCCCCCCTCAAAATGAGGAGAATTTTTACATTATATAGAGAGAAATCCTCAAATTTTCCTCACCAACTGACATCCTGCATTAACTCTCTGAAAAGAGGTATGGGCAGCCATACAAATTTGCTTCCCAAGGGTACTTTGCTTGCATGAGGAAGACATGGATGTCATACCTCATTAAAATGGTTGTTGAGCTACTATGTACCACATTCATTAATGAACCCATCGTTGATGTTCCTGTATTCAGCCGGTTACATGAATTTTTTCCCTCGGATGGTAGTATTTTGTCTCCAAACCAGAATTTATGCATTATCTTCATGGTGACGGTCAGGAGAAAGCTTTCTCCCCGTCAGGCTAGTTACATTTCTTTACCTTGTATTCATGTTGTTGGTCGGTTGTGTAATTCATTGCAACCGGTCGGTAGCATATTTCCTTGCAACCAGTTGGTAGCAACCGTATTGCCACTTGCTTCATTACCCTAATTTTCTCCACCTTCACAACATGACCAGTAAACACTTTTGATGTTGGACGGTAGCATGAACCATTGATACCGGCCGACAACATCTGTGTATCACTGACCGACACCCCTCACATCATAGCTTGGCTAACCACTACTTTCTTCCGTCGTCATACTACTTCGGTAGCACCGAAGATGTTACTGACCGATAACATCCGTAGCATGCTATCAGTTGCTACTAGTAGTAACATCCAAAGATGCTACTGGTCGCCTAGCATCTAACATCCTATCCTTTCCATGTGCTTGCTCCTGACTCATATTAGTAATCTATGGATAACTGTGCTACCGATCCTTTATCACCCGCTTGCTACCTAGCTTATTTTCTCAACCTTGAGACCTCACTATGACCCAATCGTCATGACTCACCCATCTCGCCGCATCAACTTAACTCGGTCACAACTCAACTCAAGGAACCACATGAGCTACCTTATTCTATGAAATACATGCACTCCATTTTGATTGCCAATGCCCAGGTTCGCAAGTTAGTCCATTTTGCAACAAGGTGCAAAAATGGATAACAATTTGGTGACTCATGGGGTGATCTGCCTGCTTAGATTGTAAATAGATCAGTAGCCCTGAAGCATCCATTGGGCATGGAGTTATCCTGAAAACTGAAACTATCTGATATGAAACTTGAAAATTCACCCCTAGGTCCATCTGAAGCACTGCATGGATTTGATTATCATCTGAAACTATCTAAATTGGTAACTGATTATTCTCATCACAAGACCCTGCCTAAAACTAGAAAGTGCAACAACAACAAAAGGCACAACTATGTACAAACATGAAAGATCATACATGTCCCAAATGGAGCATGCAGAGTGTGCATAAGCACTTATACAAAAGTAAAACCTAAACTAACAATAGAAAAATGTGTTACAAGCACTTGGAGGAATTGAACTAATCTACTATGTACAAAGGAGATTTATGATTCAATAAAAATGCTTGAGATAGATTCCATTGACTAGAATCTACAATTCTTCTCCATCCAATTTTGACAACTGGAAAGACATTGTTTACCTTGCAGCCTGAAATCATGTAAGGACCACTCCACATTGCATCAAACTTGGAATGTCTCCCTGGTTTGGCCATGTCTGCATCCCATTTTAGGACTAAGTCTCCTTCTTAGAATCTCCTATTTTTTCCTTTTATCAAATATCATCTTAATCTGGGCCTGGTCTTTCTCCATTTCTTGCATAGCTTGACTTATGAGCTCTTCAAGTTCCATAAGCTCTACATATCTCACTTCCATGGCCTCAAATTTGAACAACTCCAGTTGTTTGATAAGTTCCAATGTTGGTAATTCTAGAGATACCGCCAACTTTGCTTCTTTTCCATAGACCAATTTGTAGGGAGAGCTACCAGTTGACCTCTTGGGTGTAATCCTATCAGCCCACAAGGCTGATTTCAGTTTTGTGTGCCATGTTCTCTGTTTTCATCTAGAGTCCTCCTTATGATCTTCAACAGATTTTTATTGGTGGATTCAACTTTCCCATTACCTTGGGGGTAATAGTTTGAAGATGTGCTCAAATATATATCATTCTTCATAACTCAATCATATATTTTCAACCCAAAAAAAATCCAGAGCATTATCAGAAATAATTGTGGAAGGGACACCAAATCTTGCCACAATACCTTCATAAAAATCTAGAATGTTGGCCTCATTTGCCTCCTTGAGTGCAACTGCCTCTGTCCACTTGGTGAAGTAGTATGTGGCTATGAGGATCCACTTATGGCCTAGACTTGAATTTGGATTAATCACCCCAATAAAATCCAGTCCCCATTGCATGAATGGTTATTCCACTGAGATAGGGTGGAGTGGAAGAGCTGTTAGTTTTTTCTTTCCCTTGAAGAATGCACATTTATTGCATTTCCTAATCCATGCATAACAGTCATTGAAAATATTAGGCCAATAATAACCAACCTTCATGATTCTTGAGAGCTGACTCTTGGGGAAAAGTGACCACCTATTTCTCCATCATGGAATTCATGTAATATTCTCTCTATTTGACCTGTTTTAATGCACCTTAGAAGGACACCATTTACATCTTTCTTGAACAAAATATTATCAATCAAGCACATATGGAATAAATTGGAGCCTGAAGTACCTTCTCTTGGCCTTACTCAATCCTTGAGGGAATTGACCTGTTTGGAGGAAGTGTACTATATCTCTGAGTCCAACAAGAGTTGGGTAAGGTATTGGCTGATTGTACCTATCATATTGAAATATTAAAGCAACTTCCTACTCAATTTGTTGGTCTGAAGCCAAATAATGCTCACATAGACCTTTACCTCTAACCAGCTTGGTCACCTTAATATCAATGTCATATTCCATGACCCTGGTTATCCAACCAAATCTTTTCTCATTAAGATCCTTTTTTAAAAGAAAATATTTTACACCACCATGTGAAACTAGTAGATGAATTTTGTTATTTGACACTAGATGTCTGAATTTCTTTAAAATTCTTATCATGGCAAGGACATGTTTCTCAATGAACGAATATCTTACCTCATAATCTTCAAGGCCTTGGCTGAAGAATGCAATAGGTTTCTCCAGTCCTTCTTGATTCAGTTGCACTAGTCACAGTTTGAGATTGTCTCAGCACCTCCAAAGGCATACAAAATGAAATCCTTTGAGAAATCTGGATTAACAAGAGTAGGGGCCTACACAATAGCCTGCTTTATGGCTTCAAAACCTCTTTTCCTTCAACATTCCACTTGAAAGCCATGTTCTTCTTCAACATTAATGTCAGTGGCTTGACAAGGTTGGAAAAATTAGGGACAAATATCCTAACAAAGTTGATCTTCCCTAAGAAGCTTTGAAGGGCCTTTTATGACTAGGCAAGTGGTAGTGCAAGAATGGCAAGTAACTCTCTCTGGATCAATGCTTAATCCTTCCTTAGAAACAATGTGGCCTAGAATTTTACCTTCATGAGCCAAGAAGATGCACTTCTTGGGATTAAGAGAGACTCCAACTTCTTGCACCTTTCAAATACTTTCCTGAGGTGAAGGAGGTGATCAACTGCATCCTTGGAGAACACCGTGATGTCATCAAGGTAGAAAAGAACAATCTTGTTAATTAGCCCTTGGAATTCCATGTCCATGGCCCTTTGGAATGTTTCTCCCATTATTAAAGACCAAATGGCATCTTCCTATAAGCATAGGTTCCCCATTTTGTAGTGAAGGTTGTCTTGAACTGATCCTCCTCTTTTACCATGACTTGATTATACCCTGAGTACCCATCAAGGAGGGAAAACCTTCCTGAACCTACTACCACTTGCATAATTTGTTCCATTGAAGGTAGTGGGTAGTGATCCTTCAAAGAATCCTTGTTCAAGTCTCTAAAGTCCACACACAACCTGATCTCTCCATTCTTCTTCCAAACTGGAACAAGATTGGCAACCCAAGATGAATGTTTGATAGGAAAATTATGCTTTCTTTAATCAGCTTGTTCAAATCCTTCTTCATCAAGGGCTCAATATGTGGGTTGATGGGCCTCTGTTTTGTTCTGATAGGCTTGGTTATAGGGTCCAACTCAATGGTGTGCTGAGCTAAGTTAGGATCAAAACCCTTAAGGTCTTCATAACTCCATGTAAAAACATCAACAAACTCTTGACAAAGTCTTCACAAAATCATGTTTCTCTTGAGAAGTACTTACCTTGTCAATCTGAAGAGATTTACCTTGACCCACTGAGATAGGTTCTGCATCATCACCCTTGACCTGTATGTTTTCCTTTTATTTTCTTAACTGGTCATTGGGGTTGAAGATGGACTCCAAGGTCACTAAACCCTTAGGAATCTTGTTTTTTCTAAGCTGTACAACTTGGTCTCCATACTTCTCTTCCAATTTGTCATGATTTTTTGAAGAAAACTTCAGCTTCTTCTTGAATGAAGTTGATAATTTGTTGGTCATTCTCAAACACTTGCCAATTTGTGCTATTTTCCGGTACAACAGGTCTCACTATCATCCTGATATGAGGTTGAATTTTTCTCTCCTAACATCCTCAACAACATCAAACCTTTCCATCCATTGTAGCAAGTCTATCAGCAACCTCATTCTCCTTTCTTGGAATGGCCTGAATATTGAAGGCTTCAAAATCCTCCAAAAGATCCCACACTCTATGCTTGTAGGCCTTAAGTAAATCATTTTTGGCTGCATTGGAACCTCTGACCTGATTCACTATCAATTCACTATCCCCAAAGGCCTAAATTTTTAATGTTCCTTTTCCTTGCCCATTGTAGTCCATGGATAAGGGATTCATACTCTTTGTATTGTTTGAGAAGCTGAATTGAAACCTAAAAGATGAGTAAAAATTTATACCTTAGGGGACACAAGCACTACACCTCCTCCCATACCTTTCCTGCTTCTTGATCCATCAAAAAAATCTTCCAGGATTCCTTCTCTTCTTCATCATTTGGCTTGGTCACACTAGGCAGGGGTGCATTCTCTTCATGTAGGCAATAGATCCCAAGACCAAATTCTTCAATTTTCTGGTTCCTTGAAGAGAGTTCAGCTTATTCTTTCATTTCCTTGTAAGGATCATAGCTATGCCACTTATGTTCCCATTCATCAAGTATTAGGTCAGGAATTCCCCCAATTTGAGTGTCATCTTCTTGAGTACCGAGACAATACTTCTTCATCAAAATTGTGCAATTTTCATTGATAGGGACTAGGGGTGTAAGGCTCCACATGGTATGTAGCAATTGGTTCATATTTAATAGTAGACCTTAGTGCCATACTTAGTCCTGAAAATCATGTGAGACTAATCTTTTGATAAGTAGCCTCCAATTTTGGCAGTGAAATCCCTAGATAGACATAAGGGAAAAAGTGGAGGTAGATCAATTATAATACATCTTGAGAAACTGAAACATTGGGACATGTATGTAGTGTGAGGCTTAGACCTTTGATAACTCCAATAGTTCATACCACTGTTCCATCTAACTGCACTAAACCTTTTGAAAAGAGGCTCATATTTGAGGCCTAACTGATCTACAATTTGCTTTGGCATCACTGAGTTACTTTCTCCAGAGTCAATCATGCAATTATGCACCATATTGTTCCAATGATGATCAAAGACACATAGAAAGGTGGAGGCTTCATGTTTCTACTTGGTTGACCCTCCTTTTGATTGCATTGCATTGGTAAGAACTTTCTCTTGATCTTTAGATGGCTCATTTGGGATAGGAAAATTAGCCATGAACTGACTTGTAAGAAGATCCCTTTGGCTTGGAATTGCAAATGATTCCCACATAGATATGCTCACATTTGTTTTCTTCATCTGCTCAAGGATGTTGAAAGGAGTAAGATTATCCTTTTGTTACACCCTACTTGCAATAGCCTTTTCTTTCACTTGGGCTGACGTGGAAGAGCACCTTAGGCTGATTTTACACTTTTGGAACTACATTTGAACTTACCACCTCTTTGAGGTGTCAAAGAAGGTTGAGAAGGCCTACATTTATAGACTATCCCTCCTCAATAGCTCTTTTCTTGGATCTGGTATTGGCAGCCACACCTTGAGGGAGAGTTTTATTCATTCCACAAAACTCCTCTGATTTCCAATTCACAAGTGAAGTGTCACTTTGAGGTGCCTCTTGAGTGACCAACTGTTGTTGATTTTCTTCTGATGGTGTCTCTTGAGAAACAAATGCACTTTGCACCATCAAATCTTTGTTAAAAATGCCATTAGGGAATGTTGCTTGATTGTGTGGGAGATGAAAAGGGAAACACCACTCATAATCTTACACAAGATTGTTTTGAACAGGAACCAAAGCTTGGAGATGAGCTAATTACATTGGGATTATATGGTTGAAATGGCCTAGTAGAAGGAAATTCATTTTGTTTTTTATTTGTATCTTGGGCTGGAGGCTTGTTTGGCTAGTAAGGGGATTTATTTGGTTGGTATGGAGGTTGATAAGGTTTAAAATTTTGGGCTTGCTACCTCTTAAGGGATACCAACTCATTCCCAAAACTTTTCAATTGTTTCATTACTTCCTACAATTTAGTTGAAGCACTTGAGGAAGTAGATGCTTCACTAGAGCTCTAGTTTCTTGGTGTTGGGATAGGTGCTAATTCAGGGGTTCAATTAGGATTTTCAATTTCTGGGTAAATAGGCATGGGAGGCCTGGGATTAAGTTTCCTAGTCTGAATCAAACAATTTTCAGCCCTAATGGCCATGACATAAGCACTAGGAAATGTTACATAACCCCCATAGATTGAATCATTACATCAATATTATAATTTAAACCTCTTAGGAAGTAAAGAGAAACACCTTCTGCAGTTAGTCTGATAAGGGCCAGAATCCTCTCCCAAGTCTTCTAAAACTTGAAGTTGAAGTCTATTGATGCAGGAGCATCAAGAGAATTAAATGGCATAGGATCATAGGGCCTATTTTAGTACATTTTTTATAATAAGACTAAGTGACTTTGCTTAGACAAGTCAATGTAAAAAGAAAAGTAATTATGCTTGTAAAGATGAAGTCTTAGATGTGTTAGAGGTGGAAATTAGTTGTCATAAGCCTAATTAAGGTTATTTTTAAGGTGTTTCAGGATATAGAAGTGGTTGATGACGAGTTTAGAAGGTTTAGGGATGATATTTGATCCTATTCTAGAGTTAGTAAGGTTGTTGAGCTTATATAAGAGCTGAATAGTCCATTTGGGAGGCTAGACTAGAGGAGAATAGTAGTGAGTCAGCTAGATCAGTCATGAAATGAAGATTTTGTAAGAAAACAAAAATTATGGAACAAGATGTAATGGGTACTGGAAATGAATAAGAAGGATTTAATATCATATGTTACAGGCATTGGAATGAGTCTTTTCATGATTTCATAGTTAAATGTATGGACTGTATGTGGTGATCCATGTTCTGACCAAGGCTTAGAGAGGTGTCAGTCTTGAAATGATGACTTTGGAAGCTCTGTGAAAGCATTTACACATGAAGGAAGGTAAGAAGATATATCTAGAATTTTTCCAGCCTTTGAAACCTTTAAAATTGTCCTGTAGCTCAAAATACATGCTCTTGGGCCCAAACTAGGGCATCAAGCCATTTGAATTATAACAATCCAAAAATTGTAAAAACCTTGTGAACACCTCTATTTTGATGAGGCATAAAGGTTGGTGAAGTTTCAGGGTATGATTCACACGTGTGGAAGAGTTTCATGGGGTTTTACAGGCTGACTATGACTGTGCATAGATTTGGAAGGAAAAGGAGTTGCATGGTGGATCAAAGCAAGGATTCAAGCCACTGAAATTTATAATCACTTTATTGGAGACATTATAAAAGTGGATCCCTCAAAATTTGGGTGAGTGCATAGCTAAAAGTGCTTACTGTCACCTAAAGGAGTCAAAATAGGCCTAATTTACCTAGGACAGGGGTCTAGAGGTCTAAATTTGTACAATGGAACACAAAGTGAAACTTGGGCATTTTCAAGAACCTCATAAAGGGTCTCCAGATCACTAATGAAGTGGTATAGTTGTTTAAGGAAATCGTGAGATACAATAGGGTTTGCTTGGTGGAAGGGTTGGTAGGTTAACAACGCCTAATTGGAGAACTAGTATGAAATGCAAGTGTAAAGTGAAATGAAGGGTCAAAACACCTTATAATAGGTCAGAAAAAGTACCTTAGGAGTGTTGAGGGTGGTGTGAAACCTACATGTTGTTTTTAGTACCTAGACCTAAGAGGCCTATCTAGGTCTAGCTATGTGTTCATGAAGAGGATGCATGCATAGTTATTGTATGAAGAATTTAGTGTGTGTAATGGACTAATGGTTCAAGAAAGGTGTTGGAGAGGTGATGGATGTATGTGAAGAATGGAGTTATGACTCCTAGCCAAGGTACAACTATATTATGCTTTCTTTCATATCAATGCATGTATGGAATGGGATTGTGGAGAACTAGTATTGTCTTGGCAAATGTTACATGTCTAACCAGAGCATATGAGTGGGTGATGATCCTTAGTTGCAAGGGAGGTATGATTCAACTCTAATAAGCTAGGAAATCTTGAAGGAAAGGTAAGGCATACAAAGAAGGTAAGCTTTCTAAGCAAAAAATATAGAGAAATTGAATATAACCCTTGCACCATCTGTTATGAGCTCATTAGGATCCCTCTTTATGGTCGTCAACTACTCTAACTAAGAAAGATTATCTTCCTTCTCTCTGAAATGGTTATAAAGGGTTGTCCCCAACTGATTCCATCTTTGAATTTATCTTGTTGTCAAGCTTTTGAACCATTGCAAATCTCTCCCCTTGAATGAAGAGGTTAACAACCTAATAGCTACATCTTGTTCAAAAATTTGATGGATAACATAGAAATTTGTAATGTCTTAAATATGATCAACCAAAGTGGTTTGATTCTCCCCAGTGAAGAAAGGGATGCTATTAAGTGTAGATGTTAGAATGGGATTGTTGGTAAGGGTTGGAATCCTCTCCCAGGTCTTATGAAACATGAAGTTGAAGTCTGCCATGAGCTCATTGGGATCCCTCTTTATGGCCATTAACTTCTCTAACAAATAAAGATTATATGCCTTCTCTCCGAATTGGTTACAAAGGGTTGTGCCCTAGTTGATTCCAATTTTGAATTGATCATGTTGTCAAGCTTCTAAACCACTGCAAATCTCTCCACTTGAATGAAGAAGCTAACAACCTAATAGCTACATCTTGTTCAAAAATTTTATGGATAATACAAACATTTCCAATGTCTTGAATATGATCAACTGGAGTGGTCTGATTCTCCCTAGTGAAGAAAGGGATGCTCTTACGTGTAGATGCTAGAATGGGATTGTTGGTATTAAGAGCAAGAGGACTGCTACCAGTAAAATTGACAAACCCCTAGATTTGTTTGTGTTACCATTATGATAGGCTATGATAACTCTTGTAGAATCCAAGAAATGTCTACCAAGAGGTGGTGTGGACAAAGTTCTATTTAGCGTTTTGAGATGGTGATCTCTGAACCATCTTCCTCTTCTTCCCCTCCTAGGTGATAGTTGTAGGTACTCAAACACTCCTCCTTTTTATGTTATGGATCTTGTCTGAATTCTTCTCATGAACCTGAGGCACTTTAGCACTATTGAAACCAAAATATTTTCTTCTTAGAGTCACCAGATGTGTTGAAAAATGGGGCCTTCAAGGGTTGAAATTCTACCAAGATACACACCAAAACTTGGAAAAATTGAAATATTGACTTCTGTCCCACTGGGCGATGCCAAAATTGTTGAGCTCCAAAAAATAACACCCTTTGATATGTCATTAATTATGGATGAGCATATAGTGTTTCTAGGGTAACATGGGATAGTCTCAAGGCATGGTACCCTTGCAAATGAGACAACCCTCCTAGAGAAGGTTGGTTCCTCTACCTAATCTAATGCTAAAACTACACCTAGAAAGGGAAATGAAACTACCTAACACTAACCTAAAATTTTAAGGGACCAAGGAGAGAAGAGATACATGAAATTAAAATCCTAAACTAAGTGAGGAGATAACACCAAGAACAAGGGTGGAGATATTCTAAGTGAATGAAAATAGAAAGAAAATGAAGTAGGAGAGGATAGACAGATGTGCCACAGTTCAAACAACATTTAGATTTCCATTTTTTTGGAACACAATAGATTTGAATCCTACAAGATGGAAAAAATATGCACAATATACCTACAAATGCAATGGAAGAAAAGAGATGTAATATAACACAAGCTAGGCCAGGAAAAATCCACAAAACATGAATTTTATTACTCAAAAGATGCATAATCCATTACAAATTAGACATAAGGCAAGAATCCTTTGCAAAATGCTCAAATTCAATGCCTGCAACTCACAAAATATCTAGAACAATTTTGACAGAGTTCCTTTATATTCCAAAATTATCCCCCCTCACAAACGAGGATAATTTACATTATATAGAGATAAATCCTTGAATTTTCCTCACCAACTGATATAACCTGCATTAACTCTCTAAAAAGAGGTATGGGTAGACATGCAAATTCACTTCCCAAGGGTATCTTTTCTTACAGGAGGAAACATGGATGCCATGCCTCATTAAATTGGTTGTTGAGTATACTATTGTACCATGTTCATTAATACCTATACCTGTCGATGATGTTCCTGTATTATAGTATGACTGTATGCATTTTTTCCCCCTGAGAAGGTAGCATTCTATCTCCAAATGACTGATTGCATTATTTTCATGGTGACAATCGGGAGCAAGATTTCACCTGTCGTCCAGTTGCATTTCTTTACTTGTATTCATGTTGTCGGTCCGGTTGTGTATTTCCTTGCAATCGGCTCAGTAGCATATTTCCTTGCAACCGGTCGGTAGCAATCGTACCGTCACTTGCTTCATTACCTTGATTTGATCTACCTTCACTACCGACCGGTATCACACTTTTACTATCAGTTGGTAGCATGAACTTGCTATGCAGACCGGTAGCATCCATGCATACTACTAGTGCCCCTCACATCACCGCCTAACCGGCCACTGCTTCGATCATCGTGCTACTGAACTTGTAGCACAGAACATGCTACCAACCGGTAGCAATACTTTTGTTTTCGGCAGGTAGCATGAACTTGCTACTAGGCCGGTAGCATCCGTGTGTACTACCATGGGTACCCCTCACATCACCACCTAACTATGTTGCTATCTTCGGCCACCGTGAACATACCACTTGTAGCACCGAACATGCTACTAAGTGGTAGCATCTAAAGATGTTACCAACTGAATAGCATCCGGACCATGCTACCAACCGATAACATCTAAAGATACTACCAGCATGCCCTTGCATTTCTCACTTGTGACTTGCGTCATCCTTTGTCACTTGTTTGCTCCTATTTATTTGACCGAAACTTGACCATCTCGACATATGACCCGGTCGTCATGACTCACTTGACTTGTCACATCCAGACTCAACTCAGTTGAGCTACTCACAAGTTACCATATTCTCAAAAATACATGCACTCCATTTTCATTACCAACGCCTAGGTTCGCAGGTTAGTCCATTTTGCATGGGGGTGCAAAAATGGATAACACAAACAATAGTATAAAACCAAGTGTGTAATATGAAAGTATAATCAATGATGTAATAATTAATGAAAGAAGCAATAATGTATAATGAAATTTCATAATCCATGAAATATGGTGATAAATGTGCATGGAACAATGTGTAACAAACACTGTCTGATAATCATGAAGTATAATAATCAACGTGCATGGTTAAGCAATGTGTAACAAAAAATTCTCTGAATCGTAATGTGTAACCAGTCCAAAATGCCATGAGAAAAGTATAACATCCGATTATGTATCACTTAAGATGTTCAAAATCTAATGTGTAATAAGTGATGCCAACAAGAAATTATCATAGTGTACATCAAGTGTAAGGCCTAAAGCCAAAACTATAATAAAATAATGTCTCAATTAATGTGTACAATATGCATTGTGTAATAAAACAATGTATGTCAATATAATTATGTTGTAACAATGTGTATCCAATGACAATAACTCAAGCAAGTGATCCTATCAAATATATAACAATAATGTGTCATTTTATGCTTTATTTTAATATAAGAAAATTTAATCTAAATGAAATTAAACTTTTATTTATGAGTAACTACTGTAACAATGATATTCTGATAATTATGTACAATATTCACAAGCAAAAAGCATTCAAAGAAGTCAAACCCTAAGCAAATAAGGAAGGAAAGATGACTTAGCTGATATCATGCAACCTGGGAGTGATTGGGACTATGTGTATACTGGATTTGGCTGGAAACATTGTTGCGAGGGCTCGATGAGGGTTTGATAACTCATGAATGTGTTGGATAAAAGTGCCCACAGGAAGACAGGAGCTCTTCGGGTGCTAGTGACTGGTCTGGGAACTTGTGTCTACTCAGATGCTTAAATTTTGAATTTTTCTAGATTAGAAGGTCTTTGCTCCATTATTCTATTTGTCACTCCAGTTTCATTTTTAGGGTTCCAGCTACACCTGTAAACTGTAAAATAGATAACTATCTGCACATTCCCAGAAACCACATCAAATCTAATAAAAAGGATGCATACTGTAGAGTTGGGCTGAACCCAACAGTCACTCTGAAGAGTGAGACTTATGCCCGAGCACTGCACTACATCTCAGAATTCATGTTGTTATTTGTGTATGTGTGTGTATCTAGGTCTTGTGCCCTAGGATGCCCTTATGCAAGTTATACAATGATAACGGGCTGGATCTAGATTTTCACGAGTATGAAAAATGTGTGCAATGGAATAGAATGAACTCCCCTCCTATATTGTGTATGTAGACGGATTCATCCTTTTTCCCTTATATGGATGTGTTAGATGTAGGCATTGTAATGGTCTTATGCCTTTGTGCAAGCTTAGGTGATGATAGATAATGCTTATAATGCTTGGCCCCTTATTTGAGAGAAGTAACTAAGTATATATATGATTCCTTTGTTTAAATTTCGTAATTGACAACTAGAAGGCCGACCCAAAGTGTTAAAAGGTGACCAAGAAGATAAAATGACCCAAAAGGGGGAAAAGAAGATAGAGAAGGGTAAGAGCACCCAGAAGGGACATGGACACTTAGGCACTTTTGTCCTAACTGGGCACTAGTGTCCGAGGCCATCAAAAGATAAATACGTCAAGTGACGACAAAGATGTGAGATGTGTAAATCCAAAAGGATACTTAGAAACAATGAAGTACAAGGGATAAAGAGACCAAGAGGCCAAAAGGAGTTGTCAACCACTAGTTTTCTTGCTTAGGAATCATGTATACATTAGCATGCTTTAGGACGTAGAAATGTACCCAAGTGCACAGATTTTGTGTCTACATCTGCTCCCACTTTATGTTGTTGAGTGAATACTTGATAACATAAATTAGATACAAGATGTGTACCTTGCAATCTATAGAGGAGTGTAGTCGATAGCCTGCTGAATGGACAAGTGGTCATGTAAAGCGTGAAGTGATCACAATGTGAAGCATGACAACTAAGAAAGGGAGGTAGACCCTAGAGGTGAAACATGTGCGTAGTATCATGTTGTTGGATCTTTTTCTTGTTGAAGTGATCTTCTTCTTACTACTTATAAGGATGAACCTGCAAAAGAAGAGCAAAAGAGTAGTCAAATTCCTATATACAAAAAGTGTATTTATAAGTAAGTAAAGAGAGTGTAAAAAGTAGTAGCTAAGGAAAGAGTGCACCTGATGTATGAGAGAGTATAAGATAGAAATTTTTATTATTTGTCTTAGAGATGTTGTTGAATGGGGTTAGGAGTGATTGATTCCCAACCAAGAAAGCATTGAGCCATGAATTTGAGCATCATGTAGCTAAGAGTGAGGTTTTTGGGCAATCTCATACCAAGAGTGAGTATTTTGGGAAAACTCACGCCAATAACAACTTTTTTGGGCAATCTCACGCAAAGAAAAAGTTTTTTGGGAAATATCATGCCAAAAGAAGAGTGTTGGGAAGAGAGGTCTATTTTTCTCTCCTTCCATGATGCTTCTCAAAGTGCCACTGCAGATAGGCATGTCCTGACTTGTAACCGATTTGTAACCAAATTTGTACTGATATGTAGCCAAAATTGTAATTAAATTATAACTAGATTGTAACTGAATTGTAACTGAATTTCTAAATATTATGGTTGAAGCCAAGTGTCTGATAATGTAGATCTATTCTATAAATTGTTGGAAACTGTGATGAACTGAGAAACTGTCTATTTTTGCCCCCAAAACACAAGCACCCATCATTCTTGTCTGATAATAGGTGCTAGTGTTTGCTCTGTGTTTGTGATCCAAGTCTGATTTTGTACCACTATGTAACTGTGTGCCTTTGCCATTTCTTTATCATTATATTTTATCCTGGAGTTTTGTGTTGTTGGAAGGGTGATTTTTTCACCCAATAGTTACCCCCCCTTGTTTGGGATGCACGTGAGGAATGTAGGAAGAGTCAGACCAAACAAGAGGATCTGAATTTGATATGCATATTGTATGTTGAATACCTATAGGGGGTAATGGATGTGCATGGTAGAAACTAAGGCATATGCAAACAATGTAGGGTAAAAGCAAATGTTAGTGTAAAGAAGCTAACATGCAATAGAAGACAATGTAGTAAGCACATATGAAGATAAGAGGTACCGTGAAAATTGGGTTGCATACATGAGACATCGCTCACAATGTCAAAAGGCAATCAGATCCGAAGATACCATACGTAAACAATGATCAAACAAGACGTAGGGTGTACCTTGTAAACAATAGTAAACTATAGTAACAAGAAGTAACAGATAACCATGGTTATATGTAATCTTGTAAGGAAAATGCTACACATGAAGCACCCGTTATCATGTGAGAAAGGTAAGTAATATGTCAAAGCATGTATAAAGCATTGAAAAGTAAGTGACAAGAAGTAGTAACTATTGTAACAATAAGACATGTGAGTGTGGAATATGATAGTAGAAAAAGTATATTCCCTAGGAGCATCAGTGGGACTGGTAAATAGTAGTGTTGAGCATCATGTATCATGTAAGAATATGTAAAATTCCTACGTTTACCTCAAGATACCAAGTGAGCACACATGTGTGTATATAAAAAGAGATAATGACATACTAAGTATCCAACTAGCATAAAAAACAAAGTGCAATACGTAAGTAGTATAGGCTAACAAGAGTAAAGAAAACTAAGGTGTGAAGATGCCTTGAGTGATGGTGTGCTATGATGTGTAAAATGTGTAGATGGGAGGGATCGCGTTTCCCCCTAACAGATGTGTGTTATGTGAGGTTCATGTAAGAATTTCTCCCTTAATAGTTACGTATGAACCATAGAACAAGAGTGCATGATTAGGTAATGAAGGTAAAGTATGTGTATCATAGGTGTGGAAATGATTAAAAAGGTAATCATGAAGCACAGAGCATGAGAGATAGAGATGCATTTTCTAATTTTTGACAAGTGAAGTTCATGTAGGAGTTGTGCCCTCGACAGTCAAGTATGAACCGTAGAACAAGAGTGTGTCATCGGGTAATGAAGGTAAAGTATGTGTACCAAAGATATGGAAATGCTCATAAATGTAGCCATGAAGCACGAAACATGAGAGATAGAGATAGATTTGATTGCTTTCAAAAAGTGAGGTTCATGTAGGAGTTGTGCCCTCGACAATCAAGTATGAATCGTAAAACAAGAGTGCATCATCAGGTAACAAACAAGAGAGGGTGTTTATGCGTAATATCATTTGAGGTGCATGACATTAAGTGATTTCTTGAGTGGTTTTTCAAGAAGAGTAAAAATATGATAGAATCCATGCCCTAACTTAGAAGTAATGACATAAGGCCCGAGCTAATTAGGCTTAAATTTCCCTTTTTCTTGAGCATTGACATTAGTATTTTTTGGTTTTATTTTAGAACAAGATTGCTAATATTGAATTCACATGGGCACACCTTGTTATTATAAGCTTGTGTGATGCATTCCTGATACACACAAATATGTTTCAAGGCTTGTACCCAGTGAGAGTCAAGCATTTCAATCTCATGTAATCAGTTTTCATGATACTCGTTATCCTTAAAACATCCTTTGAGTGAGACTCATAATGAAGGAATTTCAAGCTCAAAGGGAATGAAAACCTTAGTGTCGTAGACTAGTGAAAAAGGTGTAGCATTAGTGGGTGTACATATGCTTGTACAGTAAGCCCAAATAGCATATAATATTTCATTATGCCAATCATTTCCACTAGTATCTACATTTTTATGCAATATTTTGACAATTCTCTTATTAGTGGCTTTTGCTTGACCATTGCCCATGGATAATAAGGGGTAGAAAATGTTTGCTTGATCTTGGACTTTGCACAAAGATTTTTGACATCCTTTTTAAAAAAATAAGATCCATTATTAGTGAGAATGGTCGAGGGAATGTCGAAGCGGGTGATGATGTGGGTAGTAATAAATCCACATATGTCAGCACTAGTAGTTGTTTACAATGGTGCAACTTCAAACCATTTGGTGATATATTCGATAACAATAATAATGCATTTATGGCCATTAGTCGATTCGAGATTAATTTTACTAATGAGGTCAAAATCCCATAAAGAAAATGACCATGATGAGGTGATGGGTTGGAGTTCATATGTGGGTGCATGATGGAGGTTGTTATGATTTTGGCATTTATCACCAATGTTGTGGTGTATTCCAAACATTCTTGTTCCATAGTAGGCCAATAATAACCTTGTGATAGGAGTTTATGAGACATATATTTTCTAGAGAAGTTTCCTCCACATAGGTTGTCATGGATCTAAGATACAACCAAAGGGATGTCATCGATACCTAAACAACATAAGCAATCATCCATCGAAATCCCATTTGAATAATGAGGTGCCAATAATGACATATCGTGTGGCTTCCCATCATAAAGGATGGGCTTTGTGGGGTGGGAGGTCAACAGGGATGACTTATCAATATAAATAATTATAGATTCGTGTGAACCATTCTGGATGATCATTGATGCGTGTAACAATGGAAGCTTCCAAATTCAAACTATTTAAATGATTGTTGTAAGTGATGAATTATAAAAGTGGCATGCTCATGGGTAATGTCCTATGGAACGAGGGAGGAAATGCTAGCCATGAAATCAGCATGGTGATTATCTTTGCAAGGGATTGCGGTAATATAATCGAATGCAAATGTAGCCAACATGGATTTTACAAGGTTGTGATAAGGAATGAGACATTCTTATTTGGTTTGATATGTGTCATTGAATTGTTTGACAATGAGCTGAGAGTCACCATGAATATGAATATTTCAAATAAGTAACTTACGGGTGATAGTGAGGTTAAGATTGAGAGCTTCATACTAGGCAATATTATTTTTACAAAGAGAAACCTAGCCGTTAAGCAAAGGGGAGATACTCACCATGTGGGGTGATAAAGACAATTTTGTCCCTGACACTTGAGGTGTAACGAGATCTATCGAATTACATTGTCCAAGTGTCGGTATTGATTGCGTAAGTGATGAAGTCATCACAAAAAGTGTCATAAACGAGAGAAGGTTAAGAGAGAGGGGCATTAACTAGCTGGTCAGAGATGACTTGGCCCTTGAAGAATTTCTGTAGGATGAATTCGAGATTAAATTTTGTGAGTAACATAACCCATCACGCAAGGTGTCTAGAGAGGTAGGTGCGAGGTAAGCCATATCATAAGGGATCTACCTTGGTAATGATGTAATCTAAATGGAATTAAACCTTTATTTCAAAGTAACTATTGTAACAAATGATATTCTAATAATTATGTACAATTTGCACAAACAATAATCATTCAAAGATGTAAAACCCTAAGCAAATGAGGAAGGAAAGATGACTTAGCTAATTTTGTGTGACTTGGGAGTGATTAGGATTGTGTGTCTGTTGGATCTGGCTAGAAACAATGTCACAAAATCTTGATGAGGGTTTGAGAACTCAGGACTGTGCTGGACAGAAGTTCCCACGGGAGGAAAGGAGCACCCCAAGAACTAGTGACTAGTCTGGATTCATGTGTCTACTCAGATGCTCAAATTTTGGATTTTTCTAGGTCGTAAGGTCTTTGCTCCAATATTCACTTTATCACTCTGACTTCGTTGTTAGGTTTCTAGTCACACTCGTAACCTACAAAATAGATAACTAGTTGCACATGCCCACAAACGACATCAAATCTAATAAAAAGTATGCAGAATGTGGAGTTGAACTGACCCTGAAGGTCACCTGAAGAGTGATCTTATGACCGAGCATTACTATACATGTTAGAATCCGCGTAGTTCTTTGTGTATGTGTATGTATCCATGTCTTGTGCCCTAGGATGCCCTTGTGCAAGTTACATGATGATAGTGGGCTAGATCTAGATTGTCCCGAGTATACAAAATGTGTGCAATGTAATAGAATGAAATCCCCTCCTATGTTGTGTATGTAGATAGATGCAACCCTTGTCACTTGTATGGATGTGCTAGATATATGCCTTGTAATGTTCTTTTGCCTTTGTGCAAGCTTGGGTGATGATAAATAGTGCTTAGGAAGTTTGGACACTTATTTGAGAGAAGTAACTAAGTATATATATGATTCCCTTGTTTGAATTTCGTAATTGACAACTGAAATTCTGATCAAAAGTGTTAAAATATTCCCAAGAGGCCAAAATGACCCAAAAGAGTAAGAAGAAGGAAGAGTGGGACATAAGCGCCCAAGTGGGACAGAAGCACCTGGGCATTTCTATCCTAACTGAATGCTAGTGTCCGAGGCCATCAAAAAATAAATCAGTCAAGTGTCGGCAAAGCTTTAAGATGTATAAAGCCAAAAAAAAACTCATAAATAATAAAGTGCAAGAAATAAAGAGACCAAGAGGCCAAAAGGATTTTTCAACTAATAGTTTTCTTGCTAAGGAATCATGTATAAATTAGCATGCTTTAAGACCTACAAATGTACCCAAGTGCATAGATTTTATGTCTACATAAGGATATATCGAGTGATGTATCATAGGAATGTAGGAGGGGTAGTATGCCCCCAATTTGAATGAGCATATAACAAACAAGCATTGGAAATCATGCATAAATATCCATTGTATATAAGCAAGCTAAGCATAAAGCATACAATTGTACCAAGAAACATTGCATAGAGCACATAAGTGTATAGAGAAACACACTATAAAACATAAAATCATAGAGAAAACAAAACATATAACATAAAATAACATGGATAAGTCATAAAAGACAATATCACAACATAAAAAATCATCTAAAGCAATAAATGAAGACTAAATAGTATAGTAATAGGAATATCGAGTGATGTATGATAGGAATGTAGGAGGGTAGTATGCCCCCAATCTGAATGAGCATATAACAAACAAGAATTGGAAATCATGCATTAATATCCATTGTATATAAGCAAGTAGATCATAAAGCATACAATTGTACCAAGAAACATTGCATAGAGCACACAAGTGTATAGAGAAACACACCATATAACATAAAATCATAGAGAAAACAAAACATATAACATAAAATAACATGGATAAGTCATAAAAGACAATATCACAACATAAAAAAGCAGTCTAAAGCAATAAATGAAGACTAAATAGTATAGTAATAGGAATATCGAGTGATGTATCATAGGAATGTAGGAGGGGTGGTATGCCCCCAATATGAATGAGCATATAACAAACAAGCATTAGAAATCATGCATAAATATCCATTGTATATAAGCAAGCTGAGCCTAAAGCATACAATTGTAGCAAGAAACATTGCATAGAGCACACAAGGGTATAGAGAAACACACTATAGAACATAAAATCATAGAGAAAACAAAACATATAACATAAAATAACGTGGATAAGTCATAAAAGACAATATCACAACATAAAAAAGCATCTAAAGCAATAAATGAAGACTAAATAGTATAGTAATAGGAATATCGAGTGATGTATGATAGGAATGTAGGAGGGTAGTATGCCCCCAATCTGAATGAGCATATAACAAACAAGCATTGGAAATCATGCATTAATATCCATTGTATATAAGCAAGCAGATCATAAAGCATACACTTGTACCAAGAAACATTGCATAGAGCACACAAGTGTATAGAGAAACACACTACAGAACATAAAATCATAGAGAAAACAAAACATATAACATAAAATAACATGGATAAGTCATAAAATACAATATCACAACATAAAAAAGCGTCTAAAGCAATAAATGAAGACTAAATAGTATAGTAATCACACAAGTGCACATAACATTCAATGTTAATCAATTTCATACAAAAATCAAGGAATATAACACACAACATGGAGTAGTGAAATCAACCAATGTCATATAAAAATCAACGAATTGAACATGTGTAGACACAAAATCTATGCACTTGGGTACATTTCTACGTCTTAAAGCATTATACATGATTCCTAAGCAAGAAAACTAGTGGTTGACAACTCATTTTGGCCTTTTGGTTGCTTTAATTCTTACACTTTAAGGATTTTGAGCTTGACTCAACATCCTTTTAGATTTGCACATCTTACAATTTTGCCTGCACTTTACAAATTTACCTTTTAATGGCCTCAGACACTAGTGCACTAGTTAGGATAGAAGTGCCCAAACACTCTTGTCCCACCTAAGTGCTCTTGTCCCTCTCTTTCTTCTTCTTACTCTTTTGGGTCTCTTTTCACTTCTTAGTCACCTTTTAACACTTTGGGTCGGCCTTTCAGTTGTTAATTATGAAAATCAAACAAGGGAATCATATGTATATACTTAGTTACTTCTTTTAAATAAGGGATCAATACACTATAAGCATTATCTATCAACACTTAAGCTTGCAAAAAGGCACAAGAGCACTACAAAGTATATATCTAGCATATCCATACAAGGGTCAAGGGACTGCATTGGTCTGCATACACTACATAAGATGGAAGTTTATTCTATTCCATCATACACATTTTTCATATTCAAGGGACAATATATATCTATCCCGCTATCATCATTCAACTTACACAAGGGAAACATTGGGCATGGGACACAGATACACACACACATAGAGATAACTACATGGAGTCTGAGATGTAGTGTAGTGCTTGGTTATAAGTTTAGTCTTCATGTGACCGCCGAGGTCACTTATAACTCCCCATTCTGTCATATTTTTGTATTAGATTTGATGTGGTTTATTGGGCATGTATAGGTAGTCATTTGTTTTGTAGGTTACAAGTGTAACCGACGACCTAACAACAAAACTGAAGTGATGAAGAGAGAGCAAAAACAAATACCTTCTGACCCAAAAAATACCTGATTCTGAGCATCTAAGCAGAAACATGCACCCAAATTACTCATTAACGTCGGGGACACTTTTTTCCTTCTGAGGGTTCTTCTTTCCAATATAATCTTGAGTTCTTTAACTCTTTGCAAGCCATTTTTCCATTATGTCTAGCCGGTTCTAGCAGATACATAGTCACAGTCACTACTAGGTTGCACATAATCAATTAAGTCATATTTATCCATTCATTTGCTTATAGTGTTATATCCTTGAATGCTTATTGCTTGCACATTACTGTACTTAATTACCTAAATATAATTTGCTACAATAAGTTCCTTTGAAATACAGTTTAATTCAAATTATATTGAATCATTGGGTGAACCCATTCAATCCAACCCTACCTTCTACACATGCATCAAATTCTCTCTCCTTTTGAATTTTTGGACCAATCCTCTTACCCATCCTATGAACCCACTAGGGTTTGTTGCACGGATGCCATTATTGCTGATTTTATGCAAGTATGTACCTGACACCATCCCCGCTTCAACCCTCCAATTCTTGACCCAAGTATTAATGTGGTCACCACTCGACACAATAAGCAACCCATGGCTCCACCCATCTTTATTCCACCACATATCACCTCTACATTTCCTACCGATACCTCCAAAGGTTATGATATCATTGAGCAATTAGAGAATACATTAACCAAAATATCCCTTTATGATCTTTTATGCAATGTACCAAATTATCGTCATACGTTAGAGGCTTGATTTAATCTAAATTGAATTAAATCTTTATTTTAGAGTAACTTACTTTAACTAATGATATGAAGAAAATAAAGTACAATAGTACATAAGCAATAAGCATTCAATGATGTGACACCATAAATGAATGAGAAAGGGAGATGCCTTAGTTATTTCTATGCAACCTAGAAGTGGTTAGGTCTGAGTATCTACTGGAACGGGCTGGGAACAACATCGTAATGGTTCGATGAATATTAAGGAGAACAAAAATATGAAGGACATAAGCACCCATAGGAGGACAGGAATGCCCCAAGCGCTGGTGAACAATTTGGGTGTTAGTGTTCTCGTAGATCCTCAAGTTCAATTTTTTTGGGTTGAAAGGTCTTCGCTCCAATATTCGTTTTATCACTCCGACTTTGCTATTAAGGTTCTGATTGCACATGTAACCTGTAAAATAGATTACTAGTTGCACATGCCCATAAAATACATCAAATCTAATAAAAAAATGTAGAATGGGGAGTTGGATTAACCCCGATGGTCACCCAAAGAGTAAACTTATGACCAAACACTGCACTACATCGCAAACTCCATGTAGTTCTTCATGTGTGTGTGTAATGATTCCCTAGGTTACCCTTGTGCAAGTTACACGATATTAACAAGATAGATCTATATTGTTCCAAGTATGTAGAATGTGTGTGATGGAATATAATGAACTCCACTCGTATGTTGTGTATGTAGATAGATGCAAAATTTGTCCCTTGGATGAATGTGTTAGATGTATTCCTTTGTAATGCTCTTTTGCCTTTGTGAAAGCTTAGGTGGTGATATATAATGCTTATAGTGTTTGGCCCCTTATTTGATAGCAATAAATAAGTATATATTTATATATATGATTCCCTTGTTTGAATTTTGTAATTGACAACTAGAAGGCCGACCTAAATTGTAAAAAGGTGAGCAAGAAGCGAAAAGGACCCAAAAGGGGAAAAAGAAGATAAAGAAGGGTAGGAGCACCCAAAAGGGATAGGAGTGCCTAAGATCTTCTATCCTATATGGGCGCTAGTGTCCATGGTCATCAAAAGATAAATCAGTGAAGGTTAGATAGAGTTGTAAGATGTGTAAAGTTAGTAAAGTGCAAGAGATAAAGTAATCAAAGAACCAAAAGGAGTTGTCAATCACTATTTTTCTTGCTTAGGAATCATGTATACATTAGTATACATTAGGACCTAGAAATGTACCCTAGTGCATAGATTTTTTGTCTACATTTTCCCCCACTTATGATGTTGATTGAATACTCGATAACATAAATTAGATAGAAGATGTGCACCTGATAATCCAGAGAGGAGTGTAGTTGATAGTGTGTCGAGTGGACAAGTAACGTGAAGCGTGGCAACTAGGAAAGGGAAGTTGTCTCTAGGGGTGAAGTGAATGCATAGTAGCGTGCTAAAAAATCTTGTGCTTGTTGATGTGAGAAGCTTCTTATAAGGAGGGACCTGCACAAAAAGAGTAAAAGAGTAGTCAGAGTCCCATATATGAAAATTTAAAGTAATGAATGTATAAGTAAGTAAAGAGCTAAGGAAAGAGTGCACCTAATATATGAGAGAGTAAAGGATAAAAATTTGTCCTGTTTTGATTTAGAGATGTTTTTGGTTTTGAGTTTCTTGTTGCCAAAGGTTGAGTTTTTTGGGAGATCTCACGCCAAGAGAAGAATGTTGGGGAAAGAGGTTTTTTTCTCTCCTTCCATGATGCTTCTCAAATAAGTGTCACTGCATATTGACACGTCCTAATTTGTAACTAATTGTAACCGAATTGTAACCAATTGACTAAACTTTGTAACTGAAGAGAAGTGTATGATATTATAGCATTGTAATGAAACTCCTGGAAACTGTGTTGAATTGAGAAACTTTCAGTTTTTCCCCAGGACATAAGCACCCAGGTGTGACACAAACATTCACATTTATTATCTGATCCTGGGTGCTAGTGTCTACTCTGTGTTTGTGATCCAAGTCTAATTATTGACCACTCTGTGACTTTTTGTGTTTTCCATTTTTGTGTTGCGTTGTTCTGTTCATGAGCTCTAAGCTACTAAAAGGGTGATTTTTTCATCCAATAGTTTCCCCCCTCGTTTGGGGTGCATGTGAAAAATGTAGGAGGATGTGTCCCAAATGAGAGGACCTAAAATTGATACGCATATCATGAATTGGGTACCTGTAGGGGGTAGGGGATGTGCATGGTGGAAACCAAGGAACATGCAAACAATATAGGCTAGAAACAAGTGTTAGTGTAAAAGAGATAACATGTAATAGAATACAATGTAGAAAGTAACTATGAAGACAAGAGGTACCGTGAAAAGTGGGTTGCGTACATGGGACATCACTCACAATGTCACAAGACAATCATGGCCAAACCAGCCATAAGTAAATAATGATCAAACATGATATAGGGCATAGCCCACAAAAAGTGAGAAATAATAGTAAAAAAAAGTAAAAGATAAATATGGCTATATAGGATTATGTAAGGAAAATGCTACACATGAAGCACCTGTAAGCATGTTAGAAAGATAAGTAGTAGGCCAAAGCAATGTATAGATTAGTGAAGAATAAAGTGATAATAATGAGAAGTAGTAAATATCCTAATGATAAGAACTGTGATGTGTAGAGAATGAAAGTAGGAAAAGGTAGATTCCCCCAGGATCCTAGGTAGGAATGGTAAAGAGTAATGTCGAGTACCATGTATTGTGTAAGAATTTTTAAAAATCCAACATTCACCTCAAGATACTACATGCACGCGCATAAGTATATAAAAAAATATAATGACATACTAAATATCTAACTAGAATAGGAAACAAAGTGCAACATGTAAATAATATAAGCTAACAAGAGTAAATGAGACCAAGATGTGTAGATGATGTGTGCAAGTGATAATGTGCTATGATATGTAAGATATGTAGATGAAGGGAGTTGTGTTTCACCCCAGCGGATGTGTGTGAGATGAGGTTTATTTAGGAATGATCCCTCAACAGTCAAGTATGAACCATAAAACAGGAGCGCATCATCGGGTAATGATGGTACAATGTGTGTACCATAGATGTGAGAATGCTTGGAAAGGTTTATCGTGAAGCACAAAGCGTATATGATGTGAGGTTCATTTAATCATTGCACCCTCAATAGTCAAGTATGAACCATGGAACTAGAGTGTGTCATTGGGTAATGATGGTAAAGTGTGTGTACCAGAGATGTGAGAATGCTTGGAAAAATTTATCGTGAAGCACAAAGTGTAGATGATGTGAGGTTCATTTAATAATTTCCCCTTCAACAGTAAAGTATGAACCGTGGAACTATAGTGTGTCATCAGGTAGTGAGGTAGAGTATGTAGTAGCAATATTATGTTGCACAGATAGGAAGAAGTAATAATATAAGAATCAAGCAAGGAGGGGGAAGTCTGATGCCCCCCAAGTGTATATATCTGGAGCTATTGGTTAATAGATGTGATCATTATGGGTAAGAATAACCAAAGTATGTATAGTGATGAAAGCATGTATATATAAAGTAGTATGTGTATCATGAATAGAAAGATTTCTAAGTAAGCGTGAGGATTAAATCATGTATGGAGTGACATAGATACGGAAATGGAAGCCATAAGCACATATAGATGTAGCAAGGTATGCTCATAGTGTAGATAGGAGAAAGTGTGTCTAGATAGATTTACTTGAACTGTAAAGAAAAAGGTATAGGTGTGTATGTGACTAGTATGTATAATAAATTGTTGATTAGAACGTGTATTTATGGGGGGGAGGTTCGATGCCCCCCAAGTGTGTGAGTGATGGAGGTCTATCTAATGATGGGAGAGAGACCATGCCATGGTGGTAAATGTGGTAATGTGTTAGGAGTATCAATATTTGTGTTAGGAGGATCATGTTTGCCAAAGTAAGTTGTTGTATTAAGAATGGATGGAAAATGCTTTTTGTGATGGAAAGGGGGGAATGGTCATAAGTTCTCATGTATTATAATAAAACATCATTAGTAAGGAATGTATCTAACTCAAAATAAGTGGGAGAAGTTGGATCACTAATAAGCTCAGGGCATAGTAGAGGAATATTATGAGTATGTGAAGTAGTGTAAACCTCAGGAGAAGACGTGGCATGTATAAAAGTAGCAAGGGGAAGGAGATATATGATGAAAATTTTGGGTGATTGTATGGGAATGGAAAGAGGCTCTATGACTCCCTTTCCATCTTTTCCTAGTCTAGTATCAATGAAACCTTAATGAAGCATATACCGATACCCAACACCATACTTTGTGAAATTAGGAGGAGATGTTGCCGAAGTAGGGGCTTCAAGTGAATGATCAATAATGTTGCAAAAGGTAAATGGGGAAGGATCTGTTAAGGTCTCATAAACCACACCATGGTATAGGAATTTAAGACATGCATGAAGGGTTTAAGGGACTACATGCATGAAATGGATCCAAGGTCATATGAGAAGAATATTATAATTAAGATTATTAGGCATTACATGGCATGGGACGGGAAAAGTGCATGGCCCCAAAGTAATGGGAAGTGTGATTGTACTATTATCTAAATTCCACAGCCAGGAGGATTCCTACATTATTTGAAGCCCATTCGGAGTTGAATCTTCGCCAAATAAAAAGACTTAACCAAATAAAAAAGAAAGCAACAGGCTCATGGACGTGCCAAGTGTCTAACTGATGCAACTTCAAGAGTCAAAGCAGGGAATAAAGTCTCCGAATCCCATGGAGTTTCCACGTGGAACCTGGTATAGGGGCCCCCACCTGAAAGGGGGTTTTTACATTATATACAACATGGTCCTTTACTTTCCCAAAGGAACAAAACAACGCACTCACGAATGATGCCAAGTGTCGGCACAATGCATTCCCAAAACCCAGAGGAAAAGTAGAAATCTTAAGGATGCACGGGCCTTCCATGTGGATCTTGCAACAAATGGACTCGAGGTTTGAAGTAGGTCACAAAAGGTGAAAGCCATGTATCACGTATGAGTGATCATTGGACTTATCTGCAAGTTTTAAATGCTCAAGACTTTTTCAAAAGATCAGAAGTAAAGGGTCATTTGGCTTGTCACTTCAGTAACAAAGTTAATGCATAGTCTCGTGTGAAGAGTGCTAACCTGTGAATACTCAAGTTATTTACCAACATTCAAAGGGTCATTCCAATAGAATGACAAAACATGCGCCGCTTGAATCATGAGCCCAGGAATGAATACACAAAGAGATTGGGAGATTTGGTTATGTAATAAAGAGTTTAAGGGATGTTCCTCAAAAGGTGATTCCATCTCAAAAGAGTCGGTCATAGAATAGTTAAAGATGCATTAAATAGGCATGGCTCTCACTCTTTAGAAAGGGAAAATAATGGGAAAGCGTGAGAAAGATCTCTAAAAATTTGTTCTTGTCACTTTGCTTCATTTATCATAATTAAAAGCAGTTCGAAAGGAGTAAAGGATGGATTCTTATCTCCTCCTCCTCCTCCTATATATATTGTAATCAACATACAAAGAAAGAGAAAAGGATATAGAGAGAGAATATATTAGTTTTCTTTTCTGTCTCAGTCCCTCTTCTGTAAAAGGCAAAGGCCTGGAGCTCTAGCCTTCTTCCTGGGTTTTGTAATAGCAATCTTGCCTCTTTTCTATTGTAACACTGTGCACAATTTTTGGAGTAATATAGCCTTGTGGTGAATTTTGTCCATCCTTCACATATATTTGTTGTCTCTAATCACCTTTATTTTTGTATAGAAACTGTGCATTTTTACAATGTTGTTACTATCTTCGAAGTTGTGCTTGAGTAGTTTAAGGTAGTGTTCCGTGTGATCTTCCATGCCCTATGGTGCAATTTCATCCACCCTTTTCAGTCGTTCATCATTTTCCCTTTTTTAGACAGTTGCGTTCTCGATTGATTTCTTAGAAGGCTAGTTTGGCGCATCGTCCCCATTAAAATTAAATTTTTGTTTCACTTTTCTAACCCTCATCTTGCACTGCAGAGAAGAACCAACTTCTTAAAAATCTGGAGGTCTCCTTAGGGCACACGTCCCACTAACCTAAGGTTTCCCATGACTCTGATGGTCCAATCTGCCAAGGATGATCGTTAACATGTACCTAAGAAAATTTTAGGATTATTATCAAATTCGCGAATACAAATAGATGAGGGTGTTAAGGGAGCTTCAGAAAGGCCCATTTATTGAAGGAATGATAGATTAAAAATGTTAAGGCTATATCCATTATCAACTAAAGTCTGTTTAACCCCCTATATTATGGATGCAAAATTGAATATAAAGGGGTGTATTATTATCTAAAACAGATTGAGAAGACATATCAACAAATCTAAAGGTAATATGGTCTTCATTAAAAGAGAATGTCATAATGAATGTATGATAAACATATTGGGGAGAAGTGTTAGGATGAATGCAAAAATTAGAAAAAAAAAATTGTACCTTGCACGCACATTTGGGATTGGCCTACAAGAAAGAAGTGAGAGAGACACTCGTGTTGGTGAAAATAGAAGAATCCAATGGTATCTAGGGTGACAAAAAATATGGAGGTAATATGCAAGACAAATATCTAGTGTTCGACTAAGAATTCAAGTTGTCGATCACGAGTTAGGGTTCACTAAATGATTTAATCTAAATTGAATTAAATATTTATTTCAGAGTAACTTATTGTAACTAAATATATGTAGAAAATAAAGTATAGTAATGCACCAACAATAAGCATTTAATGACATAAAACCTTAAGTGAATGAGAAAAGAGAGATGATTTAGTTGTTTATGTGCAACCTAGAAGTGGTCATGATTGACTATCTACTAGAACAGGCTAAGAAAAATGTCGTAATGGCTCGATGAAGAATTGGGAGTATAGAAATATAATGGACAGAAGTGTCTGCAGGAGGATAGGAGTGCCCCAGGTGCTAGTGACCGATCTGGGCACTAGTGTCTGCTTAGATGCTCTAGTTCTGATTTTTTCTGAGTCAGAAGGTCTTTGCTCCAATATTTTTTTTGTCACTTTTACTTCATTGTTAGGGTTCCGATCACACTCGTAACTAAAAAAAATAGATGACTTACTGCACATGCCCACAAACTACATCAAATATAATAAAAAAGATGCAGAATGGGGAGTCAGATTGACTCTGATGGACACCTAAAGTGTGAAATTACGACGAGTGTTGCACTACATCTTAGAATCCTTGTAGTTCTCTATGTTTGTGTGTGTAATGATGCCCTAGGTTTCCCTTGTGCAAGTTACACAATGAAAGCAAGCTAGATTTAGATTGTTCTGAGTATGAAAAATGTGTGTGATGGAATAGAATTAACTCCCCTCCTATCTTGTGTATGTTGATAGATGCAACCCTTTTCCCTTGTATGGATGTGCTAGATGTATCTCTTCTAATGCTTTTGTGCCTTTATGCAAACTTAGGTGGTGATAGATAATGCTTATAGAGTTTGGTCCCTTATTTGAGAGCAATAACTAAGTATGTATATATATATGATTCTCTTGTTTTAATTTTGTAATTGATAATTGGAAGGCCGCCCTAAAGTGTAAAAAGGTGACCAAGGAGCGAAAAAGAAACAAAAGGGGAAAAAGACGGTAGGGAAGGGGAGGAGCACCTAGAAGGGACAAGAGTGCCTAGGTGCTTCTTTCCTAGCTTGGTACTAGTGTCCAAGGTCATCAAAAGATAAATTAGTGAAGTGTCAATAAAGATGTAAGATGTGTAAACCCAATAAAGTGCAAGAGATATAGCAATGAAAGAGCCAAAAAGAGTTGTCAACACTAGTTTTCTTGCTTATGAATCATATATACATTAGTATGATTTAGGACATAGAAATGTACCCAAGTGCATAGATTTTGTGTCTACGAGGCTGCCCTATGTTCTATTCAAATTGCAAGTGATAATTCCCCTATTGCCTTCGCCCATATTATTCAATCCCTCAAAAACCTACCATATGTCATATCATTAAGTAATGAGGATATCCCTCCTACCGTCGTTGGTGATAATTCATCACCTTTGCTCATTATAACTACTATCTATTGTCGTCATATCAAGTGCATACTAATTAACAATGGCTACGCTGTAAATCTATGTTCCCTATCATTACTTGCACAACTGTAAATTCTTGTAAGTCAGATCACCAAATCCTCTGCCCTTATTCGTGGCTATGATTATACTACTCAAACATGCATCGAAAACATCACCTTACCTTTATAGGTTGGGCCTAAAACCCTTCCCATTTTGTTCTATATCATTGATACATCATTTTAATTCAATTGTTTACTTTGTAGACCATGGATCCACGCTATGCATGTTATTCCTTCTACGGTAAATCGATAACTTAAATTCTTACATGATGGATATGAGCATATTATTTCCACCAACCCTGAACCTTCTGTCAAATAGACCTAGTCACTATCATGCCTATAACCCCACTTAATCCAATTCCCTACCTTATTATTGATACATACGATGTCGGTGAATTCAGTTCTTTCATTACCTCTTCTACCTCCACATTCACCCCTTCCATCCCTACACATATCACTGATCTTATTTTCCCTATAATAGCTCCCTCCATCAGTACCACTATTCCACCCTTTACTACTTCTCATAGTCCTACATCCACCACCCTTCCTTCTAATATCCCTGATAATACTATGCAACAAGATACTGTCCACACCGACGATTTTGATGATGAGGTCAATTTTGTAGAACTTACCAATGAAAAGTTGCACAACCTTAAATTTACTCCTCTTGAGGTAGATGAATCCTATTTCCAAAACACCTTCATTGCTATTAGTACGGGTGAGTACCAATTCAAACAACCTCCTCCCTTTACTACAACCATGATTCTTTTCTAGGAAATTGTACATACATTGGACCTTATGCCACTTCCTCCATCTCCACTGGTCACCAATGGTCTGCAACTTGATCTATTCACATGCACCTTACTCATACATGACTCTTATTGGCCTCATATTCCATTTGATCCCACTTTCCTGACACTATTTACACACATGAAGGATTAACAAAATTAGTATTCACACTTACTGATCTTCTCCCCCCTCATTCTCCCCACCTGTATAACAGATATGTATTCATTACTACTACATATGGCCTCCATGTCTTCCATTTATCAGTATTCCTTGAACGTACACTTTTTTCCTCTCTGTTCACCCTCAAAAAATATTGGCTTGACTATATTAGTGGTACCCTTGACCCTAACCATATTTTTATTACCTTTCCTATGCCTTTTGGCCACATCTCTATTTACAATGATTCCTTCCTTGGTTATGCCCAAAACGTAACTTGCTGGTATGCACATGATTGTTTGTAACCCCCTTTTATTGATGAAGAATATGTTATGGGAATGTATAATTTACGCCACATAGAATATTTCTATGATCAACCTCACACTATTGCATACGATGTCTCTAATCTAAATCCTATCAGTTATGTCCCTGACATTGATGACCTATTTGACAAGTTTACTTGACTCCCCACCCTATGCATAATCAGGAGGCACTCGACCCCCCCTCCACTAGTCATATCCTTGTGACTTTCTCTCTCTCACAAACTATGTGCTTCATGTCTACCTTACCAAGAATTGCCACATCTTCGGTACACATACTTTACCTTTACTACCCAATGACGCACTCGTGTTCAACGGTTCATAGAATATTGAGGGCGCAATTCCTAAATGAACCTCACATCACACACATCTATTGGGGGAAATGTGGCCCCTCTCATCCACACATCTTGCACATCGTAGAACACCATCACATTCACATAATGTCTACTTGTAGTGGTTGTATTTACTCTTGTTAGCTTATAATACATAGATGTTGTACTTTGTTCCTATGTTAGCTGGATTCTTAGTATGTCATTATCTTTTTCTATATACACATACACATTCACATGGTATCTTGAGGTGAATGTAGGAATTTATAGATTCTTACATGATGCATGATGTTTGACACTTCTATTTACCAGTCCCACTGAGGCTCCTGGGGGCATCTACCTTTATTATTATCCCGCTCCACATTAAATGTCCTATAGTTACAATATTTACTATTTTTTGTTACTATCAGTTACTTTTCACTCATCTATACATGCTTTGACATACTATTTATCTTTCTAACATGCTAATAGGTGCTTTATGTGTAATATTTTCCTTGCAAGATTCTATATTATTGCTTGTTGACTATTGTTTGCTATTGTTTGTGGGCTATGCCCTATGTGTTGCTTAATCATTATTTAATTATGGTCACTTTGGCCCTGATTATCTTGTGACATTGTGAGTGATGTACCATGTATGAAACTCACTTTTCATGGTCCCTCTTTTCTTCATAGTTACTTGATACATTATATTTTATTGCATGCAATCTCTTTTACAATAACACTTATTTCTAGCCTATATTGTTTGCATGTGCCTTAGTTTCTACCATGCACATCTCCTACCCCGTACAGGTATCCAATCTACAATATGTGTATCACTCTATGGTCCTCTCATTCACGTTGCATCTTCCTACATTGGTAACATGCACCCCAAACGATGGGGACAACTATTGTGTGAACAAATCACCCTTCTAACAACACAAAATTCTAGAGTAGAATAACATAGTACAAAATTGGAAAAGGCACATAGTTACAAAGTGGTCAAGAATCAGACTTAGGTCACAAACACTAAGAAGACACTAGCTCCTAGTATTAAACATGAATGATGGGTGCTTGTGTCCCACTTGGGTGTTTGTGTCCCACTTGGGTGCTTGCGTCGTGGGAAAACAATAGACAATTTCTTAGTTTAGCATAATTTCTAGAAAATTACAGTATGGATCTACAGTATCAGATATTTATCTTCAATTACAGAATTTGTAGTCACAAGAAATGCACTTTAGACATTTATTTATCCTAGTCTCATATTACTATTTAGAAGGTTATTGAGTGAAGAAAGTACTAATTAACCTCATCTTTTGGCCATCTTGTTTTATTTTATTACGTCATTACCAACCTCTTGCACCCATATGCCCAATTAGATTCTATCATCCCATGTTATTTTAGACATGACTAGGGTTCCTAGATTAGTATTGGGGTGTCCGTATGCACCTTGGTCCCACCATGGTCGTCCCAATCCTTCTAGAGTTTTCCTGCCTCTTTTTGGGCTCTTTCTAGCTATTTGAGATCTTTATCTTTCTTATGGTCAGCCTTTTCAGGTTTAATTACAAAATTAGACCAAGAGAACCCTAAAAATATAAAGTTATGAGACCATAATGAGGGACCTAGCATCACTTACTACTATCACTCCATTTAGAGTTACATCCATCTATTGCATTGGAGATCACTTGCATCCACATAGCTCCATCATCAAGACACAATGATAGGACATCTGCATCACACTTCATAAGGGGATGGGTTCTATTCTATTCCATGCACACATTCTATTACATTTTCTACACGTAGTTATCACTCGCTACTTCACAAAGTGTGACTGGAACAAGAGCAACCTAGGGCATGTTCACACACACTTGCACATAGAACTACATCGGGTCTGAGATTTAGTGCAATTCTCTATTAGTAAGTCCACCATTGTGGCAGGTAGCTTTAGTCTGACCCCTTCATATGCATTTTTATTTTTTAGGGTTTTATTCTTGTTTTGTTGTCTTGCAGGTCTTTCTTCCAACTTGAGTTATTAGTGACATTCAACACGGGACAACGAAGTTGATGTGACAAGAAGCAAGGGTTTTAGATTAACTTTCGGCCCTGTGAAGATCAGATTCAAAGATTTTACACAAACCAGGGTGCCCATATTACAGAAAAAAGCACCCATAGTTTCCCCAGTCCTCTTCTAAGCACTCCAGTCCAGTTAGATCCTTCAGATCCATCCTTTTCGGGACTTCTACATAGTCGTGTCCACCTCTAGATTTTCCAGTCATCACTACGAAACTATCCTACGAGCATCTTCTATTTAGTTGAGTTCTTTCCTCTTCCTTCTTGCACATTAGGGTTAACATTTCCTTTTGCATAGTTAGATCATTTACATGTTGTCCTTACTGAATTTATTTACTTTATTATAGTTGTTTATAACTTAGATTAACTATCCCTACACTACCTAGTTAGTTAATTTTAGTTAATCATTTTTTTGAACCCAACCTCTTATCATGGCTAAAGATACTTCTTCTATATCTCCAACCATTCTATAGTTTGATAGTTTTGGCCATGCCTTTGCTAACACTCTGATTGATTCCTCTGGTTATCAACCTTGCCCTTCACTTATTCATTTTCCATCTTCTGACATAGATCACAAATCTCTAGATGATGGTATTGTTTCTTATATGTGTACCATCAATCCTCATACTTTAACACAGGTCCTAAACGAGGCACACTATCCTCAACCTGATTACACAACTACGTCTCCTATCATTTCCGAACCAGAAGTGCTTCTCACTCAAATTCACCTAATAGTCCTCCTGCCTCATATATAGATGATTCTCTTGACACAATCTTTGCTCCTGCATCTCCCTCTTGTGTTATTGGGCCACAATATATTGAAGCTTCACATAACTCTAAAGCTACTATCTATATGGTTGATGTTGTTCCTTCCACTTCGTCACCATCCCCGACTGTTACAAACGCTAGAGTAATTTATACGGGATCCATTCCAGACCAATGTGTTGCTTCACCTACTCGTCCATCATGTGTGCCTCGTCCACTATCATTTCCTCCCTTCACCTACACATTTTTTATAAATGATTCTTATTAGGAACACATACCACTTAACACTTTCTACAACACCGCCACCTGTTCATACGAAGGTCTTCTTTGGCTTGGTTTTTCCTTTGAGGACCTTTATTCTCCCTTATACGATCCACATTTGTATCATGGATATATTATTCTCATAGCTCCATATGGAATTCGTATTTTCCATCTTGTTGTTTACCTTGCATGTTATCATACTTCTTCTCCACTTACTCTCAACCGCTCTTTGCTAGATTATATTAGAGGCACACTTGACCCCCGCTCATACTAATATAGCTTTTCCTATGTCATTTGGTATTGTGTGTATTTGTAATAGTTATTTTCTTTTTTACTCGCCTAATTTTACTATCTAGTATGCTCATGGATGTCCATTGCCTCACTTTACTGATGTGATATATGCCATGGCAATGTATAACTTTCAAGTTCATGGTTATCTGAATGACCAACTAGAGATGATTTCTTATCAGGTTTCATGCGTTGTTTCATATTATTTCGATAATGACCATGACAATCTTCTTGATGAATTTACATGACCATATTACTCATCTTGTGTACACTAGGGGGCATAGTACTAACACATCCCCCCATCATCATCGCATTAGCATAGGTGCATACATCATTTGGACATTACCACACATTCACATATTCACCACATAATCACATCGGTCATTACCTGATGACACACACTTGTGCTTCGGTTCACACTTAACTATTGAGGCATTACTATTACACTGAACCCCACACAATGCACTCTAGGCATTACATACCACATGTCATCATAAATTATGTGTCATAAACCATATATTCTACATTTAGTCTACAACGTTTTGATATTTGTGCATTTATAAAACATACATCATCCTAGTCATCATTACGCATACACCATTTTCTACGTATCGTACATCCTACACTATTTAACCTACATACTGCATTACATTTTTCTACATACCATGCATATTACACAACGCATTTTCACACATATTATCCTAGTCTTCATTACATATGAGTTTAGCATTACATCATCTTACATCCTACATTACTAGCATATATGTACATATATTCTATACATTACATTTTACACATTCTACACTTTTTACGTTACATCTTACACATCACGTATTTACATATTCCACTCATCACACGGTCATATTTTATTGTTACATACACTACATTGTCTTCTACGCGCTGCACTCACTACCAGATGACGCACTTTAGTTCCTCGGTCCATATTCGATTGTCGAGGGTTTACAAATCAAATGGACCTTACATATTTACTTCTTGACCTTTCACCATGCGACACTCCTAGGCTAGTGACATACACTTTAGGCTAAATCATCACCTATTCCATCCTTTTTTAGTGGTATACACCTTAGGTTACATCACCACTCCCTACTATTCATGTAGTAGTGACATACGCTTTAGGCTAAATCGCCACCTATTCTATCATTTTCTAGTGTTCTACACCTTACATTACACCACCACTCCCTACTATTCATCTAGTAGTGACATACGCTTTAGAATAAATCATCACATATTCTATCATTTTGTAGTGGTCTACACCTTAGGTTACATCACCACTCCCTACTATTCATATAGTAGTGACATACACTTTAGGCCAAATCGTCACCTATTCTATCATTTTCTAGTGGTCTACACCTTAGGTTACATCACCAATCCCTCCTTACATTTTGTAGTGATATACACTTAGTGCTAAATCATCACTCATCTATTCATCTTATAGTGATATACGCTTAGGCTACATCATCGCTCTTACATTCCTTTAGTTATGATATACGCTTTAGATATAAGGTTCACACACATTGTCGCTAGGTCGCATCTCATCACTACACCTACACATTTCCCACAACGCATTAAACACAACACACACTACTCGACCATTTCTAGATGATACAATCTCGTTTACGGTACATTTTTGACTGCTGAGGGGGAAAACAAAATTAACCTCACTGTATACATTCCCATCCACTCAGGGGGCATATGGCTCCTATCATTCCATCTTGCATTCCATTCCATCCATCCACAACATACTGCATATTATGGTTGCTTTTATTCTAATTTAATTTTTCTTGTTTAGGGTCACTTTATTACACGTGCTAGTTAGCTTACTTGTATGTCATTTATCTATATCATACAAACATGCGTGTTCACATATTTTTATAGTTGTGATCACAGATACGAGTCTCTTACATGCAACACAGATGCTCGCCTTCTACCCTTCCTACACTATTCAATGTGGACATCCACATTCATATCTTCCAGGTGTTATTGTTTCATCTTATACTTAGCACTTTACATTACTTGCTTATACATGCTTTTGACATACTAGTTATATTCATAGCATGCTAACATGCGCTTCATGTGCAACATTTGTTATGCAGGGATATTGGCTTCCATTCTTATTTGTTACATTGTTTTCTATTGTTTGATAACCTTTCCCTATGTTTGGTGTGCACACTTGTTTGCTTGTTTGCAGCCATGATGGCCTTAAGTGTCTTGCGACATTGTGAGTGATGTCCCATTTTTGTATCCCACTTTGTGTAGCTTACTTGCATTCTTGCATGTTTACATTACTTTTCTTGGTAGCTTACCCATTGTTTGCATAGCTTAAACACTATTTTCTACATGTATGTGTGTCTACACTTGTTTTTTGTTAACCTTCTTGTTTGTGTGTGCCTTGGTTTCTACCAATAAACTTTTAGGGTTACAATCTACATGTAGTTGGTCATATTTTGAGCCTACATTTCTCCTATCAGTGATGTCACATGCGTCCCCAAAGAGGGGGGGCATCATTTGGGATTTTTACATACTAACATAGATATTCTACACTGGTTCAGTTAAGTTATATTCAGTGACTAGGTTTAGACTAGTCTACGAACCCCATACACAATGGATTTTATAGGACATAGTGTCCTTAACATTCTGGGAACCAGTTACAGGCTTGGAGGTTACAATGGGTGTGTCTCTCTACACTACTTCGGCCAGTGGCATCGGATCACCCAAAAAACTAGGATGATACAGAGATTTTTACACACAGTTCAGGGAAGCAGTTAGAGCTTGGAGGGTAGATATCATTTCCTCCCTACACTTCTTCGGCCTATGGCGTGAGATCACCCTTAAAAATTGTAGTACATGATATCCTTCTACACTCTACTTTCTTGACATGGATCAAGTGCACATGTTCCATTTACATTTACATTTACATTTTTCATTTACATTTGTGTATTTTACATTTACTTACACATACATATTTTACATAGCATTTTTACAATTACATACATACATATTTGAATAGTTTATCGTTTTCTCCTTGTAGATCTAGGCGTATGAGAAACAAGTAGTCAAATGATTGTAACAACAACAATAGCATCAACAACAACACTCTGCGACAACACACATGCGTTACTAACCATGTAGGTACACTACACACCACAATAGCTACACACGCATTTCACCCTAGGTTCACTCTCATCACTTTTTATTTGTGCATTTTTCATCTTTAGTTTGGACGCTCATCCATAGTTTTTGTCATTCCACGCTTTATCTAGTCCTTCGTCACACCTTCTTCATCACTCTACATTGATATCAAGTACGCATATCTATCTACTTTATGTTAACAATTTTTCCGCTCACCAGAAAAAAGTTGGGGCAAAATGTAGTCACAAAATCATGCACTTTAGACATTTATTTATCCCGGTCTCATACTGTTATTTAGAAGGTTCTTGAGTGAAGAAAGTACTAATTAACCCACATATTTTGGCCATCTTGTTTTATTTTATTGCATCATTACCAACCTCTTGCACCCATATGCCTAGTCAAATTCTATCATCACGCACTATTTTAGCCTTGAATGGGGTGCCCAAATTAGTATTGGGGCACCCGTGAGCACCATGGTCCCACCATGGGATGTTTGAGATCTTTATCTTTCTTGTGGCTGGCCTTTTCAGAGTTAATCATGAAATTAGACTAAGAGAACCCTATAAATATAAAGTTATAAGACCATAATGAGGGACCTAGAATCACTTACTACTATCACTTCATCTATAGTTACATCCATCTATTGCATTTGAGATCACTTGCATCCACATAGCTCCATCATCAAGGCACAAGAATATGACATCTACATCAAACTTCATAGGCGGAGGGATTCTATTCTATTCCATACACACATTCTATTGCATTTTCTACACGTAATTATCACTCGCTACTTCACAAAGTGTGACTGAAACAAGAGCAACCTAGGGCATGTTCACACAAACTTGCACATAGAACTACACTAGGTTTGGGATGTAGTGCAACGCTAAGTTAGTAAGTCCACCATTGTGGCAGCTGAGGTCAGTCTGACCCCTTCATATGCATTTTTCTTTTTTAGGGTTTGATGTTTGTTTTGGGGTCTTGTAGGTCTTTCTTCCATCTTGAGTTATTGGTGACATCTGGGGACAACAAAGTTGATGTGATAGACAACAAGGGTTTCAGATTACCTTTTGGCCCTGTGAAGATTAGATTAAGAGATTTTGCATAGACTAGGGCACCCTGATTACATATTAGAGTGCCCCAGTCCTCTTTCAGACGCTCCAGTACAATTAGATCCTCTAGATCCATCCTTTTTGGGACTTCTACACAGTTTTTGCCACCTCCAGATTTTCCAGTCATCACTATGACACTGTCCTACGAGCATCTTCTATTCAGCCGAGTTCTTTCCTCTTCCTTCTTGCACATTAGGGTTAGCATTTCCTTTTGAATAGTTACTTAGATCAGTTACATATTATCCTTACTACATTTATTTACTTTATTACATTTGTTTATAATTTATATTAACTATCCCTACACTACCTAGTTAGTTAATTTTAGTTAATCAAAACTCATTTAATCGGTTACAAATTCAATTCGGGACGTGCCAATCTGTAGTAGCACTTATCATTTAAGAAGTGTCATGGAAGGAGAGAAAACTAGAAATCTCTCCGTAGCACTCTTCTCCTTGGTATGAGATTAGCCAAAAAACTCATCCTTGACATGAGATCACCCAAAAACCTTATACTTAGTGGTAGGATGCTCAAATCTATAGCTCGACATTTTATTGGTTGGGAATTTATCACTCTTAACCCCATCTCAAAACATCTCCAAGACAAATAGGACAATTTTCTGTCTTATACCCTCTTATACATTAGGTGCACTCTTTCCTTAGCTACTAATTTCTACTTCTTTTACGTAATTATACATACGTTTTCTTTGATCTTTCACATACGAGAATTTGACTAATCTCTTGCTCTTATTTTGTAGCTTTGTCCTTACAAGCAATAAGAAGCAACTCACATCAGCAAGAAAAATATCCAATAGCACACTACTACACATATGATTCACCCCTAGGGTCTACCTCCCTTTCCTAGATACAAATATTCACATTACGATCACTTCACATGGCTACTTGTCTATTTGACAAACTATCGGCTACACTCCTCTCCAATTTACAAGGTACACATCTTCTATCTACTTTATTCTATAAATTATTCACTCAACAACATAAAGTGGGAGGAAATTTAGACATAAAATCTATGCACTTGGGTACACTTCTAATTCCTAAAGCATATTAATATAAACATGATTCCTAAACAAGAAAACTAGTGGTTGAAAACTCCTTTTGGCCTTTTGACTACTTTATCTCTTGCACTTTACTATTTCTGAGCTTGACAGAGCATCCTTTTGGCTTTGCACATCTTACAATTCTGCTAACACTTGACTGATTTACCTTCTGATGGCCTCGGAAACTAGCACCCAATTAGGATAGAAGCACCTAGGTGCTCTTGTCCCTCGTATTCACTCATGTCCCTCTCTTTCTTTTTCTTACTCTTTTGGGTCCTTTATGCTTCTTGGTCACATTTTAACACTTGGGTCATCCTTTTAGTTGTCAATTACAAAATTCAAGTAAGGAAATCATATATATACTTAGTTACTTCTTCTAAATAAGGGGCCAAGTACTATAAGCATTATCTATCACCACCTAATCTTGCACAAAGACACAAGAGTACTACAATGTACATATCTAGCACATACATACAAGGGTCAAGTATTGCATTGGTCTGTAAAATCTGCATAGGATGGGAGTTTATTCTATTCCATTACACACATTTTGCACATTCGGGAGAATCTAGATCTATCCTGATATCATCGTTGAAATTGCACAAGGGAAACTTAGGAAATGGATACACACACATACAAAGAACCACATGGAGTCTGAGATGTAGTATAACGAACAGTTGTAAAATCACTCTTTGGGTGACTACCAGGATCAGTCGAACTCCCCATTTTGTATAGTTTTATTAGATTTGATGTGGTTTGTGGGCGTGTGTAGCTAGTCATTTGTTTTACAGGTTATAGGTACGACTGATGACCTAATAGAAAAATTAGAGTAACAAAGAGTGAGTAACAATGAATACCTTTCGACCCAGGAAAGACCATAATTTGAGTGTCTGAGCAGACAAAGCCACCCAGATCCGTCATTCATTTCAGGGGCACTTTTTTCATTCTACAGGTGCTTCTTTGTAGTACAGTCATGCGTTCTTAAACCCTCAACAAGCCATTTTTCCATTATTTCCAGCCAGTTCCAACAGATACACAACCCTGATCACTCCCAAGTTACACAGAATCAGCTGAGTCATCTTTCCCCATTCATTTTCTTAGAGTGTTACATCCTTTAATACTTATTACTTACGCGTTACTGTACTTAATTACCTGAATATCATTTGTTACATTAAGTTACTCTAAAATACGATTTAATTCAAATTATATTAAATCAACATGAAAGTACAAGAAGTATTCAATTCAATTAATGGCATACAATAAGGAATACAACACGTAAGTACATGGAACATTTGATTTAATCAATGTCTGGAAGAAATCAATTGTGAAAGGAAATAATGTAGTGTGAGAAAATAATGGTGTAAGAACATAGTGTAGTGTTGATTTAACAAAAAATAAATCTTAATCAAAGGAATAGAATAAATTAGATATATCAGAAACACACAATATGTCAAAGTTGAATGATAAAAAAGTGTAACCGAAAAGAGGATAATAGTGACTTAGCTAATATTTGGCTATCTGCAATAGATTTAGGTTGGACTAATGGTGGAACAAGCTGAATCTAGACTGTGTATGCTTCGTCTAGAAAGTAGTGACCTGGAAGTTATTTTGGTTAGTACTGCCTAGAAGGGGACATGATCACCCAGGTAATAATGTTTGAATTAGGTGTTAGTGTCTTGGTAAAGTGTGTAGATTTTTTTCTTTCAGTGTTTGATAATGCTACCTTCACTTCGCTCTATGTCACATCCACTTTGCTATAGGGTTCTCCTATCACACTTGTACCTCAAAAATAAACCCTAACTACCTATACAAGACTCAAGCACACATTAAACTAAATAAATATGTAAATTCTTGAGTTGGACTGACCTTGATGGTCACCCCAATGTGATTGTCATTGAGCACTACAATACATTTCAGACTCAATGTAGTTCTAGTGTGTGTGTGTGTGTGATAGAAATCATGTCCCTTGAAGTTAGGTTGCCCTTATGCAAGTTACACCAAGATAGTGAGTTGTAACTACCTTCCCCCCAAGATAATGTGTGTCATGGAATTCAAAATATTCCCTTCGTATGAAGTAAATGATGCAACCCAAATGCAGTCCTGAATTTGTTTATTTTTTCCTACGTAGTATATTGAGAATAATAGCCTTGTGTCGTTTATAATAGTTAGTAGGTTTCATATATAGATGATTCTTATGCTTGAAGTTTGACATTAGCAACACTAGACGTTGACCGAAGGTGATCAATACAAGTTTAGGAAATATAAACAAGTGACGGGTAATTTTAATATATAAGAACACAAGAGAAGGAACAGGAGCACCCACATGGGGACACTAGCATCAACCATTATTATCCCCTACTGCGCAGTTATGTCTAGAAATCTCCAAAGATAAATAAGGAAATGCTCAACTGAGTAAAACATAGTGTGTTTCTAAAAGTAAAGGAATAATTCCATAAAAGCATAGGATGAAATCACAGAAAGATAAAACAATGTCAATGTAAAGCAAAATAAGTGTTATCAATGTCTAGTTTTCTTGCTTAGGAATCATGCATATAATGACATACTAGATGTACAATGTAATAACAATAGTGCATAATTTTGTCTCTACATTTACCCCCAATTTATGTTGGTGAATGAATATTCAATAACATAAAGTAGATAAGAAGAGTGTACCTTGTGGAGATTCGAAGAAGATTATAACTAATAATGTGTCGAAAAGAAATTTTAGGATGTGTATCATGGTGTCTAAGAGGGCATAAGAACCCTAGGGGTGACTTGAGCATGTAGTGAAAAGGATACATGTCTTTGTGACTGAATATTGCCTTTTCATGAGCATTTTGTGCTTGATATTGCTCCTTATTCCATTTGTGTTTCCTTTTATCAGGATAAGGATGAACCTATAAAATAAGAAAAGTGTAGTCAATGTTCACAGTATATGAAAATGAACTTTAACATAAAGAAATTAGAATAGAAATGTGTAAGATAAATAAGTGAATCAAGGATAGAGTACACCTAAATGTTGAGAGAGAAAGGATATAATGTCCGTGTGTATTGTTTCCTTGGAGAACTTTACCTTGGAGATGGTTGGAGGGGTGGGGAGTGATCAATCCTAGAACCAATGTGAATACTCTTAGGATTTAGGTGTCTTGTCACTAGTGAAAGTGTTAGGAGAGCGGTCAATTTTACCCTCCAACCATGACACTTCCCCAAAAACCACAAATACGTGCCACTACAGATGGTCACCAACCAAATAGTAACTGGCCAACAATGACACTTCATTCTAGACATATCATTGTCCCTGCATATGCCCTAGGTATCTATTAGCAGAGGTTCCTGGATTATGGCATCAAAAATTGCAACAAGTTGCAATCTAGATTAAGAGTTAGGATGTAACTAAGTGTTCAATTATGCAAATGAAAACATACCAATAATTAAGAAAAATAACCATATCACGGGAATTTTATAAATAAATTTTAATGAAACATATCTATTTTAGAACACATGGAAAAAGGTACTATACTGAAATACTTTCTATTAGGATCCAATATCGACCTCTTGTAAATAGGATTACATAGTTTTATAAAAAATAAGGTGACTTTTGAGTTACCATTCCTCTCATCTCCTTCTTGTATATTTAGAGGCTTTTCATATTCTCTACCTATGCACAAAGAAGATATACATTCTAGATTTTGTTTATATTAACTATATACATATAAAAGGATTTTGGAATCATGAATTATATCTATGTCGGCTTACTATTACATTTTACTATCCAACACTTCATTAAACTTAATAGTTGTCTCGTTCTGAGATAAAAATTACTTCGATCTACTGGGGACTTGACTCTTTTTCTGCTTCTGTCTAGTGCCGAATGGTGATTATACGACTCTATAAGTGACTTTGTTCGCAGTTAGCATAGAGGAACCCATTTACTAGTTTTGAACCTATGTGCATTACTTAACTACCCTTTCAGGTTTTCAATTAAGTAAACTTCCCAATAGGCTTCCCTTTCATGTTTTCAATCTATGGAAACTCCCTCATAGAATGCCCTTGTGGGTTTTTAGACTATGCATGCCTGCTTACAAATAAAACAAAATTTACTATCTTCCAAAAAATTGTGGTGTTCCCTATGTATTTCTTTTTCTTAGGTTATTTTTACCACCCCATGTATTTGGGTTGACTACAAGGGGTGAATGGTGGGGGTGGCATTATCATTAAAAACTTATCTCTTCGAAGAAGTATATGCAGAAGAATGAACCTTGGAGTGTTATTTATTGCTTGCACAGTTGGGAGAATGACCTCTAGGTCTTCCTTTTATGTATTTTAAATTTGCAAAGGCTTCATTTATTCTGTTGTAATACATCTATAATTGTGCTAGTACCTGCATAAATTCATACAGTTGATCATATTTGGCATATTGGGAAGCTTGATCATGAATTGGGATAATGGTCTAGATACCCTAAATAAGTGTCTCTAGTTGTTCTCTCATTCATTGTGCTTGAACCCCTGTAAAAGTGTTCCTCGTCACATTTTATTCCCATTCTCACAATCGTTCACTGACATTATCCATGGCTTGTAATGATGACAACAAATTCATTTCAAGCTTTTGAATCTCTACCTCTATCAACATCTGTTGGTGTAGTTTTGTCCCCACTCCAACATCATTTTTATTGTCTCACATGAGATCCTACAATTGTTTATTCCAATCAAGGAGCTCAAATGTTAGCTGGTTTTCCTGAGCTTCAACTTGCTTCAACTCTATGATATACTCTTTGATTATCAATATTGCTTCTTTTACTTCATGTTTCGGATTTGCTACTTATGTTGTGAGACTTTTTCTACTTCATTTTCCTTCTAGTTATCCACCATCTTATCAATAGGGAGTGTTATATGCATTTATTCACTCATAAATTGGTCACCTATGATATGTGTGACCAACTTAGGACAATGGTGTATGACATATGACCTTATATTACATAGTGTCTTCTCCAAGTCCTCCTTTTGTTGGGCCATGTGTAGTGTGGTTGCTCATATATTGGCTTGCAATGTGTGTACTCATTCAATCTATGTTTACAATGAAAATTACTCCAAATCTACTTTCATTATGCTAACTTTAGACTTAAAAGTTGTAGCTTATGCACTTATCTGAGCAATTTGTGGCAGTACGGTGAAAACATGGGATGAAGGAAGAATTAGCTTACACTTTCATGTTAGCACTATTGATTGCAATGTCCACCCAAACACTTGCACATCCCCCTTATCCACTTATTTTGCATCTATTGTTGTGTTGAGTCTCTCAGACTCTATTTTTTCACGTGCTTCCTTTTCCTTCACAGTTATTTGTTCTTATAGATTTTGTTCTTCTTCTTCTATCATATCTTTCTCTTTCTTTCTTATTTATTCTTATACTTTCTTTTGTTTCCATTTATTTCTCCTATGCTTCTACCTTAGCTTATGATTCCTCTTCTTCTCTTTGTTTTTCCTCTCTCTACTTCTTTTCTTCTTCTTTCTTCCACTTCATATCCATGGTATTCTATGCTTTGGCATGCACAATTTTTTATTTATTTTTCTCTTCATATTGTTGCTTGTGCACTCTCTCTTCCTCTTGTGTTTGTTGCTCTTCAGCCTATTGTTTGACCAAACTCTCCTCTACAGCCTTATGTTGTTTGTGTTGTTGCTCAATTGCATCCTATTATTGTATGTCTTTTTGCATTGGTTCCTCCACTTGTTGCACATTGTTCTCCATGATGGCTTATTGTTATTGCATTGCTTGTGTGCATAGTATTTCCATTGTACTCATTTTAGATAGAGTGCTAACATCATGCAAAGATGGAGGAGGAGACGGTGTTCCCGATACTTGAGCTAAAAATTTGGGTATTGTTCTTTTAGTCATTTTTTTATCCTTGACTTCATGTGTCTTCTACATTCTTTTCTCCTTGCCGTCAACATGATTTTCTTGCACCTGATGTGTAGTCATCTTCTTTTGTTGTATGTCCTCTTGTGTAAGCAAGGATCTTCTGTTGGTAAAATTGTTAGCTCTCCCTGTGGGATTTGTGACATGGTCTAACCACCTCCCATGGATTCATTAACTGTAGCACGTATATTGTAAATTCATGGGTCAAAACTTTGGTTTAACTGAAATTGCTTCCAAAAATTGGTATCCGAGCAAAAGGTCATAGGTTCGAATCCCCCCAGGTAACACTGGGGGGATTTTTTTGGAAAAAATTTCAGTGCTCCCCGTGGGATTCATGACATGAACTAACCACCTCTGATGGATTCATTAACTCTAGCGCTTGTATCAAAAATTAATGGGTCGACCTTTTGGTTTAACGATAATCACTTCCAACATCTTATGCGCATGCTGACACCCCCTCTTGAGATATATAGCTCTTTGACTATATGTAGTCACACTACTATGAAAGGAATTATTTTAGTTATTTTTTATTGGGTGGAGAAACTATGAATTCTTCCGCAAATGTGGCTACATCGAGCTCCTAGTCCTTTAGGCCTTTGCTTATGTTTTTTTACCAATTGTGCTTATGTCGCATCCTCCTGCCCTGCACTAATCATGAGAGATTTTGGAATATTAGGGAGTACAACCTTGTCTTCTCGTGTTAAAATTTTGTTTACAACATGCTTCATTGTGACAGCTTTCCAAGTTTACCATTCCCTTTCATCAAGAAGATATATTTTCATGCACATTTCCGCAATTGCAATTACACATGTTATCTCTCTGTCAATTAGCATTTTCTGAAAATCCAGACTAGTGAACCAACTAGGTAGTCTGGAGTTTGTCTCTACCCTTGGTGACTGTCTTTGTGTTGGTACATTGATCGCATGCTTACTTATTTTCTGTTTAACCTCCCTTGATGACTCTTCTCCTTCAAATTATGTTGTAGGTTGATCTTAGCCAACTTCTTCCATCTGTAGCTCTCTCATTACCATTTGCTCTGGTCCTTATGTACACAATGGTTGGACACTCGTTGAGATCATTACATATTGTCTGATAGATTTAGCCTTAGCTATCTTCATGTTGATGAAGAATGGGAGTGGTTTTGGATGTTTGGCATTAGTGCCCTTTGATCGTAGTATGACCCCATCATATAACATTGTGATCTTGGAAAATGGGACTATATAAGTTCTTACTTCCCTAGGTACACGGGGATTTGCGTTGATATTTTCTCTTATTCGTAGTAGCCAATTTCCCAATACTTGTGTATCATTAAAAGTTGTGTAGGTTTTTGTTGGAATGAGTTGTGCAATTATCTCCTGTGGGAGGTAATTATTTTCTACTTCTCTAACACCTTTAGGGGCCTTGTAGTGTGTAAAACATAGCAAAATAATCGACCATTGGTACTGAAATTTTTTTCCTCCTTCCTGTGTGATCCTTTGTGAATTTGTGTTGATTTTGTGTGCAAGAAATTCAAGCCAGTTAAACTTTGTGTTGTCGTCCCACATTCTGGTGATAATTTCCACAACTCCAAGGATGCTTGCTTACTCCCCCTAATCATCTGCCAATATCGTTCAACTATGATCTTTGTTAGAACTCTAACTGGTTGACTTGTGATGGCTCCTAATGGAATGCCTAGACCTTTGTACAAATGACCATAGATAGTCACAATTGTTGGATTTACAGGATGTTTGGTAGTTTTGTATGACAAGATAGGCATGCCCCAGTTTGGGAGACATGTAGCTCGAGAAACTATGGCTATGTTGATGGGAACAACGTCATGTGCAAAAAAATAGATGACATCATTCAAGGTATCTACTCATGATTATCTACATGAACTCGAGATGATCTCCTTGGTAGGGTAGTGTTGCAAGCCTGTGCACAATAATTCCTTGAACTAGGTCCTTTGGCACTATCTACCCTTGTGCAGTTTCTTCTTGGGATTTTGGCTTCTCTATGCCCCAAATCATTAGTGCACGCTCTAACTAGCTTGTAGTGAGGTGAATCACTCCATTTGGTCTATCTGAGCATTGTAGAGATCCCCAAATTTTTCTTATTCTACGTTTGATAATGAAAGGAATGTAAACCCTTATTCTTGCATCATTCCTTAGATTGTTGGACGAAGAGGTTTGTTGAATGGATCCATTTCTTTGTCTAATTACTTTGCTTAATTTTTCCTTGCACTTTCTCTTTATTAGCAATGTAATGTTGTTTCTTATTTTATTTTGTATGAAAATGACTTATTACTAAGTTGTTTTCACTTGTTTATACCTTTGATAATTTCTAAGTGGCCTTTTTTAAGTCATTGATTTGTATCCTTATTTGCTTTTATCCGTTGGAGATTTCATTTGTTGTGAGATCTTAGGCCTTTGATGCATCATCCATACTGCTAGCTAAATTGTCGATTTTGTTATTTTCAAATCTTTTAAATTTGGATTTTGACTTCCGTTGATTTCTTGTTTATCATACATGTTTCCTGGGCTTATTTGATTCATCCCTTTTTTCCATTTTTTGCTTTGCGCACTACTTGTCACACCCCGTAATTAATTGGATTTTTTTTCGTTACGTTTGATGGTTGAATTACTAAATTAATTGTAAAAGTTGATTTAATATTTATATTTATATTGTTGTATATACAAATATATACATATATGTATATGTGAAAACATATACATATGCACATATAGATGCATATATGTATATGTGTGAAAATATTTTGTTGTATGATTGTTTTGATTCAATAACCATTTTCTTGTTTGCATGATTGTTCGACGTTGATTTGTTGGATTTGTTAGACTATCATTGTCTAGTTAACATCGTTGCATGATAATGATTTGAACTGACTTCATTACCGGATTGCAAGTGTTATCGATATTTGGAAATAGGTTTTAAATGTATACGTTACGGAAAACTTATTCTTGGAACTTATTGCATTATTCTGGATTAATGTTTATGAGCCTCCTTGGCATCGAGAGCATGGTCATGGACCATTTATAAGGTAATGCGTTACATTTTAGTTATATTTAAAATGGTCATAGACCAGGGGGGAATTATATTTGTTTCATTAAATGGGTCATATAACACATTACTTGCAATGACAACATTTAAAGGGTTTTAGGTTATTGATTTTTGTTTATATGGCCATCGATCATACCACAAGGTAAAGAGATAAAGGTTAAAAAGTTTATAAACAATGGCCATCGATCATTATGTGAGTAAAAAGGGAAATATATTGATTGTTTAATGTTATGTGGACCCATGGTCACATACCATACACATTACATGAAGTATTTGGAGGGAATGGCAAGTGGACTATCATGCATTGAATGAATCTAATAAAATAATATTAATTTTGGGAATTGGAAGATTTTGAAGCAAGCTATTGCATGCCTACTCTCTCCCCAAGTCGTATTTTTTGGGTTTATTATTTAGTTTTGTTTATTGGGTGATTGCATGAGGTTTTTGGCATGAGAAAACAATGAAGAATTGTGGGGGGCACGACTACATGCATGAAAGAGATATATTTAAATGACGAGATGTGTTTATTATTGTTGTTTTGTCTTCAAAATCTTGGGAGCTTTGTTGGAAATGCAAGTTTTATGGTTTTAAGAGGAAAGTGGAAAAATGAAATAAAAATAAAAACATTATCAAGCATGTGTTATTCTTTCTCATATATTTTTTATCTTTATGTTGAAATTTGAGAAAGTATCTTGGGTTTTTAATCTGATTTTTAAAGCAAAAAATATGGGTATTTTGTGCAAATCTATTTGCTGATTTATTTAGAAATTTGGGCATGATTTTAATGATTTTTTGGGACTATTTTTCTTGTTGGTTAATACATGTTTCTCTCTCTTTGAATCATCTCTATTTGAGCTTGTTTATGGTCAATTTGACACAAAAATTACTTGTAATGAGATTGTTGTTTTAATATTGGAAGTTTTCATTTACTTTATCAATGAAAATTTTAGTAAATAAATAAGGAAAAGGAATAAAATCATTGTAGGGTTGTTGAAAAATAACAGATATGAAGTTTTTTTTGTTTTGGGCATTTGGGTTTATAGAAAATGTAAGTTCATACTTGGTACATTAGTGAGTTATTGTTAGACGTCTTGTATTGGGAACAGTGTTTGATTAATCATTTTTTAAAAACGTATTCTTTGTTTGATTATTATGTTGTTCCAAATTTGAAATGATTTCATCATTCTTAATATAATAATTTTTAAAGGGCATTCAGGAAAAAGTAGGGGAAGAAATGGGTTCTCTTGAAATTGTGAGTTTTGTGTTGTCAGTCGATTTTGTATGAATTTGGGGATTAGTCTAAAAACTTGTCATTATTGGTTAAAAACACATTTTATTTACTAAGAGCTCACTTGGAGCTAGTTGTTTCAATGTGTTTTAATTTATGACATCCTTGTGAACTGAAAGGTCGACTTGAAACTAGTTTATGTGTGACATGACTATTTTTATAAACCTGGTTGTTTGGATTGAAACTCCATTTCCCGTAAGTTGTATTAAGACTTGATATTGGTAAATTTTTGTTCTATAGGATAGGTTGTATGATAAGGTTAGATTCTTTGTAATTTCCGCTGCCTCCTCTTGAAATATAGATTATTGGGTTTGGATGCAAAGAAATTTGTAGAAAGTAACCTACCTTTAGATATTGTTGAGAATGAATATTTAGGGGATTCTTAGCTTGAATAAATTATTAGTTGAATGTTTCATGTGAATGATTGATATCATGTATTGATTGGAAGTTTACCATATTAAAACTCTACCATGGTCTTTTCTGTAGCAATGATTATGTTAGAAATCATGATTGTTGACTTTTGCTTTTAGTAATGATAGCGAACAAGTGTCAAAAATGAATGATTTATTTAAAAAGCATGACTATGTTTAGCTCCCTCTCCATAATAACATAAATGATTGATGAAATAGTAAGAGTCGTCTGATTTTGTATGTTGAGTATTTAAGAATTCTTCCTTGTTGATTTATTTCATAAGAGATGAACTTGGGGAGTAGATTATTGCTTGTTCATGGTAATAATATTTTGCATTTGTAAGTTGTTCAAATGGTTTAAAGATATACTTACGAGTTGGATTCTTGGATTTTTTGATAACATAACTTACTTTTGTAGTATCATTCTATTTAAGCAATGATATGTAAGCGTTATTAATGAGTTACGAAGTTAGTAAGTTATTGGTTAAGTTAATCTTAACATATTCTTTTATTTCAATTAAAGACAAAAATCACATGAGTTGGGAAACTCATGCCAGTTCATAAAATTAGCCATGTATACATTTATATCTCCTACAGTGTGTAGGATGAAATGATATTTTGAAGTGAATAATTGGATTGTATACACATGATTTCTCATTAACATTGTTTAAAAATCCGTTCCAAATTATTGTATTTAATTGAAATGTGAAAGTATTTTTTTTTTTCAAGTTGACAGAGGGCATTTTCCTATTGTACTATTCTAAAAATTTGTATGTCATCATTTTGGAAAATAAGGATTTATCCTTACGAAGTTAAATTAAATTACTTGTTTCGTATCACATTTTGTGAGCTATAAACATGTTTTTAATGTTGTTTTACAACAAAGTATAAATTAAATTTAATGATGGTATTCTATGAAACTATATCTAGTTTATTGAATCATTATAGCTGAACATATATGACGATATACAAACAACGGTTAGATAAGGATAGAGATACAACGAAAACAATGCTTATATCCTTTTGTACATTATTAAATTAAAATGTTTGAGTGTTGATTTAACATCAGTGTATAAATATAAGTTGTTTATATTTTTTAAATAAATATAACTAATTTTTATAGTTCGTTATGAATGAAAATATGTGTCATTAACGAACATGGTACGTTATGGCAAACGATACAACGTAAACTATGTTACATTAAGCTTGTACCTTATTAAATTAGTTATACAATTCATATAGATTGACAATTAAATGAAATAAAGTGAACTAATCATATTAAATGATGTACTTATGTGAATGAGAACAATATTAACTATGAAGTGATTGGATCATTTAGATGTAATATATGGTTAAATTAATCTATTTTGAATGACAACACTGAGGTTGTGATATCATGATAAGAGACACTCATTAAAGATATTAACACATAAAGTTACTATAATCCTCTATTGTGACTAAGATAACATGTTATGAAAACATAATATCATATCGTATGAACATACCTAGTACTAACTCAAGTAGATTGATAATAGAGTAAATGAAGTGTGGGTGTTATGACCCTCTGTTCCATTCAATAGAAACCTACGCATACCAACTTAGGATGGCTACAGGAAGGGTAGTGAGTACTTAATGAAGAAATGCATTATGTGATCATTATATTTCCCATAGGGATCCTAAGAAGAGACTGATAATGTCCTCTCAAATAGAATGGTGAGTCCTAGTTCTTACTTCTTTGGAATAGAAACTAAATTTCTTAACAACAAAATGGGATATAGATAAGTGTGTAGAGATGGTTGTGCGGTGACGGAGACAAGTTTCGCTGACTTGTGTGCAGTCATGAAACTGAAGCTTGCGTTGTCCGCTTGAAAACTTGGGTAAATAGTGTAGCTAGTTGATTACACTATTTTTTCACCAAACCCCTAACTTGTTGTGTTATATATCGGATGGATTACAATGTCTGATTTCCAAGTTGACACTTAGGAGTTGCACATAGTTCTCAATACATGTTATAAAGGTTTAACCAAAAGTATAAAAGTTATACTCACCTGGTTAGAGTGAACTAAGGGGGATCAGGTAGATCCAGTTGACCCTTACAACTACACATGGTTATCATTTGTTATCAGATGGATTGTAAACATTTAATTATGCTATATTTTAAGTGATGTAAGTTGAAAATCATTGAAGGCATTATTTGTGATTAAGGGGTTCATTTTTTAAAAAATCCCTTAATTTGGATGATTAATAACATGGGTGTTACACTTGAGGGTAATCTTGTTTGAATCCTTGCTATATTACAGACACTCACACACAACTGTTTAATTATGTAAACATCTATTCTATGAAAATTCAAAATTTGAACAATTTCCTACTCTAACCACTATGTCGAAAGCACTTATTATCTTGTTTGATACTTTGTGCAATTACACATTGTAGGATTTCAGCCTACATCCATTTATTCTTCTGGGAAATATGTTTCCTTGAGATCTATACAACATTATAATTCCTTAATTCTATGATGTGATGGATGATATACGGGACTTTCCATCTTATGTGAAATTTTTCTAGGTGTGCTTTCAACCCTACTTTCATACACCAAAACCATTTGGTTCTGTTTGGAACTCCTTACTATGTAGATTGCGGTCATGCCATACTTTCTAGATCTATTTGTTTGCTTCTTGATTCCATTGCATTATTTCCATGTATTCCTCCATTTTTTCCAATGTAACAATCTATTTTCAATAGAGTTGTCTCCTAATTAGAGTAACTATTGTGATGTGAAGGCTTGGTATAATATATTCTATTGGTATTATTGCTTCAATTCCACAAACCAAATAGAATAGTGTCTATCCATGTACTTCTCTTGTAGTTGGTTATGTATACCCATAGAAATGTGGGTATTAAATCTTCCCAGTCATCCCTTTGACACATTATAGATATTCGTTGTTAAGAATTTTTTCAGTCAATTTGTTTGTATATTCCACTTGTCCATTTTCTTATAGGTGATATGTTGTATGTTTTTGGTGTGACAATCATAAATTAAATCTATGAGGATTTTGATGGTATTGTTTAAAAAAGTGTGTTTCCCTATCACTTACTAGTTTTCACAGACATCCAAATCTAGTTATTATGTTTTCATATAGGAATTTAGTTGTATCCCTTGCTGCATAATGCAATGTGGCTGCATCTTAATTTTGTAAAAGAGTTGGTTGTAACTTCTACTCATTTTGTAATATATTAGTTGTTATAATTATATATATCATTCTGGACCTTCTTGATGGAGGGTGAATTGGCCCAATGAAAGTCTATTCCCCATTTTTAAAATGGCTGTCATTGCTAACACAAGATTAAGGATCATTTCATCCTTTTGATTTGGTTTCCCCACTCATTGACAAATGTCATCAATGTTTTTCATATGATGTGCATCCTGAAACAAGGTTGACCACAAAATTTGCTCCACAATATTTTTTACATTGTGAGTTCCCCTGTAAAATTTCCCTCTGGAAATGCTTTCATGAGCTTCACACAATAATAATTTTCTTTTCATGTTCTAGTGCAAATTTTACAATACTTCATCCTTTCCTAGTTTGTACAAAAATCCATTTATGATAGTATATGGTAGGGCATTTGTAATTAATTATTTTTTTTCTTTTTCTATATAGTGTTGTGGAAAATTTCCTTATCTGTAGAACTACATAATTTCTTCCAATTGATCTAGTATTACGATGACCCGAAATAAGTGTGCATCTAGAGTCATCTTCATCTAATTCCTTTGTTTCTTCTCCTTGTGTTTATGTGACTCAATTGATATTGGTCCTACATTTTCTCTTCTAGTTTTCACATTTATTTTAAACTTTTACTCTTGAAATAACATCAACCATCTTGATATCCTACCTCCCAAGAGTGGCTTATTCACACATATCGCAATGTCTGGTGATCTCTGAAAAATTCAAATTCAATTACTAACAAATATTACCTGAAATTTTGGAGTGTGAAAAATCATAGCTAAAGCTTCTTTCTTCTGTAGTTGTGTAGTTTCTCTCTACATGGGATAATCAATTTCTTGCTTGCAAAGTGGATTGGATGGTTTATGCCTCCTTCCCTTGGTTGAGCTAGAATTTTGCAAATTGCACTACCTGATGCATCAACATATGCACATGGAAAATATTTGACCAATCTGGAAATACTAGTATCAATGCACTAACTAATTTCCATTTTAACTGCATGAATACATTTTGACATTTAGTTGTCATTCAAAATTTTCACCCTTAAGTAAAAACTTCTCCATTGGTTATACTATGCTTACATATCCCTTGATAAATTTCTTGTAATACATATGTATGTCCCAGGAATGCACGGAGATTTGAGGGTGTTGTTGGTGGTTTGAGTCTAATTATGACAATCTATTTTTGCTTGATCAACCAAAATTCATTTTTTACATACTATGTGCCCAAGTAGAACTCCAAATGGTGTAAAGACATATTTTTTTCAAATTAAATGCAATTCATGAATCTCTACATCTTTCTAACATTAAATGTGCCTTAGGATACATGTTTTCTTTAAATAAGGAGAATATAACCCAACCATCTAGGTATACTTCTAGGAAGTCATGAATGAAATATTTGAATGCAATGACAATAACTCTGGGAAAATACTATGGGGGTGCATTTTTTAGTCCAAATGGCATGATCTTATATGAAAAGCTTCCCCATTTGTTGCAAAATTGGTTTTAGTCCTTGATCTTCTTGTATAATTAGGATTTGATGGTAGCCATTAAATCCATATGTAATGAGAAGTATACTTCATGTCCTGCTACTGCTTCCAATATTTCATCTGTGAATGGAGTTGGGAAGGGGTCATTAACACATGCATCATTCAAATCCCTATAGTCTCCACAGATTCTAATTTCTCTCATTTTCTTGGGTTGGGTCACCTATAAAACTTACCTAATCTGATTTTTTTATTGGGTATATTATACCTACTTCTATCATCCAATCCAATTCCACCTTTACCTTTGCTTTCATATTCAAATTCAATTTTTATGGACCATTTCTTTATAGGTTTTTCTCCTTCTTTCAACTCGATGTGCATTTCACCAATTGATGGATCCACTCCTTTTATTTCACTAAATTTGGTAAGGAACATGTGTTCATAGTCTTGCAATAATCACAATATTTTTACATCTCCTTTTCCATCCAGTAATCTCCAACAATAGCTAATTTTATTGTCCCTGTTGGTCAATTTCTTCTACCCTCTTGTGCATTGGTTCATCATATATTTTATCCTTCCCCTTATTATGGGTCTCTATAACCAACCTATGATCCTTCTTTTTCTTCTATGTTTAGATTGCACAATTGTGCTTCTTCTTTATCGTGCACTTATTTTTCTACTGGTATTGGTTCAAGGCGTTCTAGTTTGAATATTTCACTCAATTTCGTTATCCTCTTCATTTTTGGTTATTATTGTCTTCATTAGTTATCCCCCACTTTGTTGCAACTTTTCACTTTGCATTCTTCTTTGTTCTTTATCGTAGTTTCTTTCTTGTACCCTACGTAGTTTTTCCTTGTTGTTTCCTCTGGGATCTGGAAATTCTACTCCTCCTTCTGAGTCAATAGTTCTATAGTAGAGGAATGTTTTAATTCTGTGAAGAGTAATATCAACCATAGGATTACTATCTTCAAAAGTGAAAGTTTGAATAAAATCATATTGTATTTATCCCCAATTTTGTGTTTCTCTTCTTCTTTCTTGATGAACATACCATGCTTTTGGTAATGGTGTCAATGTTTTTGGGAATATATGCACCCACCATTTTGGCTCTATCTCTTGAATTTTCCAAGCTTCGATGCATTCTTGGATATGTATTTCTGGGCATTCTTCCAAACAATACTTAGGTCATTTCTTAGTGATCCTGTCTTCTAGTGCAAATCTTGATCACAACATTTTTGTGACTTCCTTCCAGGTTAGAGTTTTTGACTTATGCACAACCCACCATGATGCAACTATTCCTTTGAGTGCATAATCCAATGCGCTTATTCTTAGTTCTTTCTGAGGCACATGTTTTTGTAATTCTACCAAGAATGTATCTAAATTTGAAGTTCCAAATTATTGCACGGAATACATTTTTCTTCAACATGTACCATCCTCATTGGTCTTATCTCATGTTCCCTTCTCATCCAATGGTTCAAATTTATATCTAAGTCACCACCAATTGAGGATTCCATTTCCCATGGGATATGAATTTCTCCATTTGGCTTTGTATAGTCTTGATCATGTTGTGGAAAGTTATAGAGCTGGATATCTCTGATTTTGTTAGGGACCAAATATTATAACTTGGTTCTTCTCCTATAAATGGATTCTTGGTGTGGGTTTGAATCAGATTTGGATCCATTCTGGAACTCTTCCTTTCTTATTTTGGCATGCATCACAAGATGGAAATCATTTTCCTTGATGTCCCACCTTAAACCAACTTTTCAACATCATGTGCATATGGAGGGAAATGGTTCTTTAGGAATGGTATATGGATTTTGTTCAGTCCTGTTCATTGGAATTACAATAATAGAATCATCAAGATGTGCTTCCATTTGATTGGTAACTGTATTGATCATCATATTACCATCATATGCCCACTTCTTTCTAATCAACACTAGATAGTGTGTTTCATTTTTTTTCATATCTATGAATTCAAAATATCCTTTCAAACATAAGTATCCTACCTATGTATTTCAATGTCTTCTAATCAACCAATTGGATCTACTCTTCCATAGTCTATGAGTGTAACAAGACTATATGCCAAAGAAGGAGCTCCCATTACTTCCCAAGTGGATCTTGGCATCATGTTAATAGTGCTTCCAAAATCAAACATTGTGTCTCTTATTTCATAGTCTCCCAAAGTTACATTTATTCATAGGTGTCCACATCCTAGGGCTTCTTAGTTTTTACATACCAGACTAGTTTCTTCACCTACACGAATTTGTCTGATACACTTTCTAATAAGGTTATGAGAAGATTGGATATGTTTTGTGAGATATATTCATTACACAATACATTCACCATGTTCAAAAAATCCTACAGAGTTGCAACTACTCCTTCCTATTTTAATATTCTAATCATTTATCCATAAATTTGAGCTTTTGTTGCACTTGTGTTTTGCATAGTACCCTCCCTATTTTGAATTGATTAGAGTAACCTTTTAGCTTCTTCCAACAAAACCTTTTATTTTCTTGGGTTAGGATAGGTATCTTTTTGTGCATGACATATGTGGGGCTCCATAAGAATCTCCTCATGTTCCAATCCTTGTTCTTTCCTTTGTGCTCATGTAACAACTTGAAGACTACCTATTTCTCTAAGTACCACATTGATCATCTTGACATTGCACATTTATTTTTCTTTTCTTTGTTTTCTCCAATATGGGACAATTTTGTATTTGTGTTGCGCTTGCACCCTGCATTAAGCATAATAAATGTCACATTCAGGATTTGAAGGGAAATTTTGTGCAATGTGGTTTGGCTCTCCAAAGGTAGCAAATCACTCCTTGTCGTTGGGGTCTAGGTCATGTCCTCCTTTTTTATACCCACCTTGGTAGCCTCCTTATGTGCTCTTTATGGTCTCAGTGGTGGTGCATTTTAATTTTGATTTTGGCCTTGATATCCTCCATATTGTTCTTGTGGTGAAGGAATATTCCACCCAGGTGATTGCTGAGGTGAAGGAGGTGCCCACCCCATGTTGTTTTGTGGAGATGGTGGTGCCCAACTCAGAATTGGCTTGAGGATATTATAGATCCATTATGGATTTGTTTGCGGTGAGGTCTGGAACTCATTGTGTAATTGGCTTTAATGATGCAACCATTTATCTTTTTGCTACAACATTTTGTGCCTTAGGTTCCATTTGAGATTGTACTATAAAAACATTCCTAGTAATTTTCCTCCTTTACATCCATCAATGCTCAACAATATTTAGTTTCATGAGTCATGGCCTTGCAAAAAGAACATACCACATTTTGAGGGTACCTCACATAGTGTTGCAACAAAGGAAAATTGTTAATTGTGTCTCCAAATATTTTATAAACATCACAAAATTCGCTTCACCCTCTAGATTTCATATTTTGGCATTCATTCTTATGATGTTCCTTCTTCCCCATAATCTGTGCACCATATACTGAGTCTAGGTTTCTTTCTTCCTGTAGTTCCTCTAATATTCACATTACTTCATTAAGCTTTGTTTCTGTTTTTGAAACCAACGGGGTGATTACTACTATCTCCATAATCTTCAATTTTTTCCACTCTAATAGATTGCTTTAATGGATTTTGTTTTGGTTGAAAATTTTGTCACAATCAGATTTTATTGTGCAATCTTTCTACAAAAAAAAACTTTATTTGAATCATCAAAATTGAAATTTTCTTTATTCATGACATCTAAGAATCTCAAGTCATATTCTGATGACTGTTTCTCTTAGTCTTTTTTTATTTCTTTCAGATACTGAATTGTCTCCCTAACACACTTGTTTCTTTTGAATTCCTGATCTTAGAGCTTTGAGGACATCCTGTAAATTTTGTAACTGAACTTTCTTGAGTAAATGAATTCCAAGGATCTTCCATAAAGTTGAACCTATTAGTTCACATTTCTTGGTATTGTCATCAATGACTCCTTTTGTGCCCCATCACATGTCACAAGTCAAAAAGTAATGTTTAGGGTTTGTAGTTCCATCATACAATTGTAAGCTTATATATGGGTTAGAATAATGAGCCATTGTGCTTCCTATTCCCAACTGATATCCTGGTTGAATTTGCATGTAGTTGAAAGCTCAAATTATGTCTTGAAATCAAGTGCATTTCATGTTGTAAAATTGTTCACTCCAATACTTGTCTTGCATGCTAGATTCAAGGGTTTTCTTCTTCTGATTCTTCAAACTTTGGGAAACTGACCATGTAATTTGGGCTAATGGAACTATGATTACTATCTTCTCCACTTCTTTCAAAATTTCCTCTTAGGAAAATTCTCCACAATGAAGGACTATATAATGAAAATTATACTTCTCTTGTATTTCTCCTACTCCAATTTCTTCTACTCTTGATTTTAATACCAATGTGTTTCAGAATTTTGTTCTAACCTTCTTCAAAATTCTTGTAAAATTTTGAATTTTTCTATGTCATTTAGACAATCCCAAGTAATCAATTCTCTATTTAGATCTAGGGATATATATCCTAGAAGAGGGTTACTATCATCTTCTATGGGCCTCTGAGGATCTTGTTGTATTATTTCCTCATATTCTATGCTTGTTTGATTCTCGCAATACCATGTTTTCCATGATGGTTTCTCTTTGGGTTCAACATCCAATGCTTACTAAATCTACTTCTAACTACTTCCAATTGATTGTCCTTGGTTTCCTTTTCTTTTTCCTCAGTTTCTCCTTCAACTTCCATCTGGTTCCTCGGTTCCTCTTTTGTTTCCTCCTCAGGGTCTACACCTCATTGGACACCATCTTGTTCACTTCTGTTCTTTTCTTCCTTAGTTCCTTTAAGTCTCTAGGGGAGGCTTTGTTCCTCCTCCTCAGACAACTCTTCCTACTTTACTTCCTACTCACAGTTGGTTTCTTAATTTCCCCAAAATTATTTCCACTTCCCTGTCTATTATGAAGCCTTATTTAAATCTCTATAGCTTTCCATTCTTCTCTTTTCTTCATTGTCTGATCCTTCTTGGATCCTTCCATATTACTCTTTAGCTCTGGCCCCTTCCCCTTCATCTTCCTCTTCTAGGATTACATCCCCTTAGTGCCTACCCTGACTACTCCATACTGTGTGGAATCGACACCATGGCCTTTTCCAAAGCCAACATTTTGACCACAAATGGTAATTGTCTAAAAAAGTTTCCTCTTAGTCTAAATAGAAAGTGTGCTTCAACATAATCAAATGAACAATAATTTTGAACATCAATCCTCAGTTACATACCCATCAATAATAGTTATTCATCCAATGATCAACAACATGGGTCCACAAAACATCCAAATTGCACAATTTTTCCTCTTTTTCCTTCATCCATTCGTATTCCTCCTTAGGATTCGTATCTAAAATCAATAGAATTATAACCGAGATAACCAGGTGAGCTAACTACTCTGGAAGCTCACACTAGAAAATATCATGAATTTCTCTCATAGATATGTTCTAAATGGATTATTTCAGTTAGAGATTCATGTCACCGTCTCTTCATCTTTCAGTAAAATGTTTATCTTCTCCTCTAGCCATCTTTCTACATCTCTTTGGCCTGGTATCCATCTTAGCATTTTTGGGTCCTCGCAACGGAACCATTGTTAGTAAAGTATCCTGGATTATGACATTAGAACTTGCAACAATTTATACTTTAGATTAAGACTTAGGATATAACTAAGGGTTCAATTCCGCAATGGACTACATACCAAGATTTTTTTAATCTAATTTAATTAAATCGTATTTCAAAGTAACTTACTATAAAAAATGATATTGCGGTAATTAAGTACACTAACGTGCAAACAATAAGCATTTAAGGATGTAACACTCTAAGCAAATGATTGGAGAAAGATGACATAGTTGATTTTGTGCAACCTGGGATTGATCGGGACTATGTATTTGCTGGAACCGGCTAGAAACAATGTCAAAAAGGCTTGCCAAGGGTTTTGGAACTCAGGATTGTACTGGATAGAAGCACCCGCAGGAGAGAAAGAGCGTCCTAGGCGTTAATGACTTATCTGTGCACATGTGTCTGTTTAGATACTTGGAATTTGGTCTTTTCTAGGTCGGAAGGTCTTTGTTGTTGCTTGTTCCTTATCTCTTTGGTTTCATTGTTAGGTCGTCGGTCGCACCTGTAACCTGCAAAATAAATGACTAGCTATGTACATACCCACAAACCACATCAAATGTAACAAAAATATGTATAATGGGGAGTCAAATTGACTCCGGCGGTCACCTGAAGAGGGAACTTATGACTGAGTGTCGCACTACATCTCAGACTCCATATAGTTCTCTTTCTCTCTCTCTATGTGTGTGTGTGTGCATGCGCGCCCTAGGTTACCCTTGTGCAAGTTACATGATGATAACGGGATAGATCTAGACTTGTCATGAGTATGCAAAATGTGTGTGATGGAATATAATGAACTCACCTCTTATGTAGTCTATGCAAACCAATGCAACCCTTGTCCCTTGTATGAATGTGCTAGATGTATTCCTTGTAGTGCTCTTGCTCCTTTGTGCAAGATTAAGTGGTGATAGATAATGTTTATAGTATTTGGCCCTTATTTAGACAAAGCATATATATGATTCCCTTGATTAAATTTCTTAATTGACAACTGAAAGGCCGATCCAAAGTACTAAAAGGTGACCAAGAAGCGAAAGGGACTCAAAAAAGTAAAATTAAGAAAGAGAGGGACATGCGTGCTAAGGAGGGACATGAGTTCCTGGGTGCTCGTGTCCAAGGCCGTCAAAATATATGTAGTGCCAACTATACAAAACATATATATATATATATAAAGGGAAGGGATGGTTAGGTGAAGGCGTGGGCAAGTGGGTGAGTGGGGTAGTTAACCCCCCCATGTGAAGGCATGTAGGCAATTGGAAGAATCCAAACCCGTCCCTTTCCTTGTCAATTAATGCAAATAATTATTTTTTTGAGAATCCGAAGGCCAAATCCACCCACTGCACATTGTAAATTTTGCAGTGATCGGATAGTTATAGCGATTTCAGGGCGCAAAGAATGGGTTTGTTGAAAATGATCAGAAACGTTAGAACAAATGCTTTTGGCAGGTGTAAATCCAACATCCACGGATCTTGCTAGCATTTCCCATCCTGCGCCAAAATGAGAGATTTATTTTAATGGGAAGATCTAAAAAAAAATATGTTTTCAGATCTGCTGCAATGAGTATTCGAGGGAGGAGTTGAAATTATAAAATAAAGAAATGAATACTCGTCCTCATGAATGATGACATGTTATTCCCAAAAGAAGAAGTTGAAAAAACCTTGAAAGTTTTGAGAAAATACAATTGGAAGGGGTGTATGAAAAACGTGGAAGCTTCATTGTTTAAAATAGAAAATGCCCTTCTTGTTATCCCACGTATGTCTGTGCAGGATTTGTCTCTTTCACTATTTCTCTGCTTGAAGCCCACTGTTGTACTTTCTTTGCATCCTCCCAGTCTATGTCCAATGGGATATTTGAAGCAAGGTATGTATATCAACAAAAGCATATAGAATAGAGGAATAATGTCAAATGTTGTAGTTACAAATGCCTTAATAGGCTTGTATGCAAAATGAGGAACCTTACACAAGATAGGTGAATTGTTTAAAATATTGTCTTTTAAAAAAAAGGATTTGTATCTACATTTGAAATTTCTATCATCCCTGAGAGGAAACTAGACTACTACATCATGTTGTTTTGATTTTGTATGGAAAAGATGAATAATAAATAGGATTCTAAACCCATCATTGGTCTAGCTGTAGCAGAGAAAGATGAAAATGTGTAAATTACAATTTTTTTCCCCCACAAGAACAACAAAGTCTTGTTGATTCAGCCATTGGGGGAGATAGAAATCTCTCCAAAACATGTATTTTGGTACATGAGCTTCCGGATCAAGTGAATGGCATTGGAGTTGCGACTACAGACAGGGTTAAAGAAAGAGTTACTTTAGTAATGTCTGAATGAAGCAATGATAGAATGGTGGAAACATTTGTGTAGTTTCAGACTTGGGATTCATGCCCTTACGACCCTATACCTACATTACCCAGTGCTTATCACACAGATAGATGAAAAAAAGGTGGATATAGGTTGGTTGATGATAAAGTAATACATCATTCAGATGTGCAAAATTACCTTCACAGCCGTGGATTCACCTATAGATCCTCGTGTCCATTCTTCTAGGGGCATATGAACTGTGTGACTAAATGCCTGAAGTGTGGCGTCGTGGATAACGATGATAGGAGGATATGTACAAAATGGATTTGTCAAAAAGCCCTTGGAACCTTTCAAGAAAATGCAAAATGGTGGAGTTGAGGATGCTCCCGAACTGTTTGACAAAATGCTAAAAGAGAGTTGAAAGCTTGTGGAGTGTGGGCGAAACCACCTATCTTCTATCGTCGATTAATTCCAGGCATGGTTCATCTCTCCCTGTCTTCTATAATTTTTGTTCTTTAGTGGTTCATTTGCAGCAAAATAAAATTTTAAAATGTGGCATTATCATATAATTGATAGTTTTAAATAAACTTATTTTCAAAACAAAAAGATGTCATACCGTAGCTTGCGCAATTAAAATATTCCTTGGTAGACAAACATAAACTCAAACCCTCATTTTGAGATGATCTAACAAGCTTCCAGATGAAACTAGATTGTATCAGTACTCATTTTTATTGACAAGTTGAAGTTGAACCCTTGTAAATATGTTGAGCACTCCCTTGTTAAAACAGATAAATCATGATTTTAGGAGGCTTGCAAAATAAACTTTGTAACTCCAGAATGGAGATGTTAAGTTTCCGACGTGTACCTTGTCATGTGAGGAGTCACTTTAATCCTTGAATCGACATCGAATGATCGTCTGTGATCTTTTCGACACCCTTCTAGGATCCCTGTTACACCGTTTTACAACTGTAGGAAGCTGCTAAAATTTGAAAAGTTGGGTTTCGTATCGGCTTACCATTTGAACCCTGAGCAACAAAATGTTTATCCACCTTCGCAAACCTCTAGTATTTTTACTAGACAATTGCCTGGAACCTTTAGTTTGAGGAAAAACACTTTTATTGATAGTTTGACAAAGCCATTTTGTAGGCCTCTGGTCATTGTTTGACTATGTCAAACTGGACCAATTATGACCAGTGGCTCCAAAAAACTTGTCACCATTGGAAAATCGCTTTCTAGTTCTTTGTCCCATCGACTCTGGTAAATGCTTCATCTATAGGAGAATTTGTAGGAAGTTTCTCGTTGCACGTTCATCCATCAAACGTCAGTTTTAGACATGGTTTTTCTGAGCCCTCGAGCTCACTCTAAATTGTTTGCAACTAGAGCATTGACGACCGATGGCCCTGGAAAACTATTCACCAATCGTAAACCATTCGCCAATTCTGAATTCCGTTAGTTCCTATGAACTATTGGTATATAGGTGGACATGTAGAAATTTAACCGTGGTGTGTTTTCTCATCAGAAGACAACATTTGAAAATGGATTCTTAGCCTTCGAGCCTGATTTGAACATTTTTGACAACCAACAGGAAAATGTAAAAAGGAAGTTGTAGGACCCCCATCGGGTTACCTAACCACCGCAGAAACTTGTTGACACTTTTAAACAATTGTTTGGAACTCTATCTTGTGGGTTGTTGTGTGAAATTTCACTTTTGGAAAAACAGTGTTTCTTTCTCCTTACTTTCTCTTTCTCTCTCCTTGGTTACGAAATGATGTGAAATGAAATGAAATGAATACATGTCTCTAAACTTTTTCCTTTCGAATGTAAATTATTGTTATTATAAAGTAAATGGGAGAGTAGATAACATTAATTATGCTAGATTTGAGTGGATGTCAGGCCAACGATTTATCGTTGATTTCATGCTCACATGTTTTTGCGGGATACAAGTAAGATGGCGGGACGACGTGGGTGTGATTCATTACATGTTGTTAGAATTTATGAATGTTAATAGAAGGAAATTTTTATGTATTGTTATGTTACAACAAAGTTATTTATTTGAAATTTGGTAATTAATATGAGATGCTAGTTTTAGGGATGCCTTAGAAAATTTGCATTTAATCATAGGTACCATTTTGATTTAGATTTACATTTGGTAAAAATGTTGGATGTGTGTGTGTGTGTGTGTGTGTGTGTGTGTGTGTGTGTGTGTTAAATGAATTTGAATTTAATATCTTGTAGTGCATTTCCATTGTGAAAATTGGAATTAAACCAAACCTCGGTTGATTAGGAGGTTAACTTGCGGCGAGAAAATGGTAAGTAACTCATTGCAAATGAAATTGATTTGAAAGATGTTGAATTTAGAGAACCCAAGAAACCAGAATCTTGGTCCCGTAATCCCTTGTTATGCCCTTTTTGACATTAAGAATAAAATAAATTTCACATGCGGAATCGTGAAAAGTTGAAACATGGGATCTTACCTTGAACACAAATCACTTGTGGTTCATGTATAGTTTATAATTCTTCCAATCGTGTACCTCTTCAATATGTTAGACAAATACTTCTGTAACTCCTTTTGTTACAAAACAATGCTAATAATGAGACCATAGTGCGATGTAAGAGTATATCATATAAGATGAAAATGAGATTTGAGGTTAGGATTAAGGTCACTCTTGGAGTCCTTATAACTTAAGCATTTTCATGTGTTACAAAGAATATGAATTGCCTTAGTGTGATCAAACTTTGAGAAAACAAAAAATATATATGGAATTCAACAAGTTATTGAACTATAATAACTATGGTAGGGAAATAACTATACCATGATCGAAGAATGTTTTTGGGAAAAAGCTATCTTGAATCTAAATCTCCCTTAATCCTAAGATTTCTTCTTGATATCACATTAGATTCACTTGTGTAGCAAGGGTAAATTTTAAACATTGAATAAGCATTTGGGAAGCATAATCTTAACATAAGAATGAGAGAATTAGGATCTTTGTATGCTATTTTGAAATATGGAAAATACTTATGTAAATTATGGAGATTATTGCAAGGGATAAAGGGCCAACTTAAATGGTCGAATTGTAAGTTGAATGTGAAATGAATTGAAGAATCTGTATGTGGAAAATGCATAAAATCATCCTTGTATAAAAATGTTCCTGGAATGTTAATCATAACTAAGATGTAATCATGGAAATGATGTGATGTGGGTTATCAATCCTTGGGCCCCTTTCTTTTGGTTGGGTCATTACTAGTATTCATTCTTTTGGGAAAGTGTGGCATCGACATATATATGGTGTTTTCATATGTTTATGTGAGTCGATGAATTATGTAAGCATCTGATGTGTTGTTGAGTTTCTCTTCTTAGAACCCTTGTGGTGTTGTGGAGTGAGTAATGTAAGTAAAAAAAAATTGCTACTGGTAATTTTACTGTTGTTTTTGTGTGTGTAAAATGTGGGCGTTACAAGATAAATCATTCAAGTGTCGGCATAAACTGTAAGATGTGTAAATCCAGTAAAGTGAAAGAGATAAAGCAACCAAAATGTGAAAAGGAGTATGTCTTAGGACCTATAATTGTACCCAATTGCATATATTTCGTGTTTATATTTTCCCCCACTTTATGTTATTGAGTGAATACTCATTATCATAAAGTAGATAGAAGATGTGTACCTTGTAATCCAGAGAGGAGTGTATATGATAGTGTGTTGAGTGAACAAGTAGTCCATGTGAAGCATGAAGTGATTGTAGTGTGAATCGTGGCAACTAAGAAGGGGAGGTAGACCCTAGGGGCGAATTGTGTGTAGTAGCATGTTGTTGGAGCTTGTGCATGTAAGTTGCTTCTTGTTGCTTATAAGGACAGACCTGAAAAAGAAGAGAAAGAGATTAGTCAAAGTCTCGTATATGAAAAATTAGAGTAACGTATGTTATAATCAAGTAAAAAGTGTGTAAAAGTAGTAGTTAAGGAAAGAGTGAACCCCGATGTATAAGAGTATAGGATAGAAAGTTGTCTTGTTTGCTTTAGAGATGTTGTTGGAAGTGATAAATCCCTAACCAATAAATCATCGAGCCACGGATTTGAGCATCTTCTCCGCCAAAGATGAAGTTTTTGGGGTGATCCCACGTCAAGGATGAATTTTTTGGGCGATCTCACACCAAGATAGAGACTTGGAGAGAGGTCTATTTTTCTCTCCTTTCATGATGCTTCTCAAATGATAAGTGATGATGAAGATTGTCATGTCCCGATTTGTAACCAAATCGTAATCAAATTATAGCGAAATTGTAATCGAATGATTGAATTTTTGTAACTAAAGCCAAGTGTCTGATAATGTAGATATGTATTGTAACCTATCGGAAACTTTGTTGAACTAAGAAATTGTCTATTTTTGACCCTAGGACACAAGCACCCAGGTGGGACACAAGCGCCAACCATTCTTATCTAATACTAGGCACTACTGTCTGCTTTGTGTTTGTGGTTAAAGTATGATTCTGGACCACTCTGTAACTATGTGTCTTTGCCATTTTTTTATTGTGTTGTTTTGTTTTTGGAGCTTTGCGTTGCTTAGAAGGGTGATTTGTTCATCCAATAGTTGTCCCACCTCATTTGGGGTGCATGTAACAAATGTAGGAGGAGGTGGCCCAAACAAGAGGACCCTAAAATGGATATGCATATCCTAGATTGGATACCTGCAGGGGGTAGGGGATGTGCATGGTAGAAAACCAAGGCACATGCTAACAAGATAGACTAGAAAACAAGTGTTAGTGTAAAAAGATATAGGATGTAAATAGAATACAGTGTAAACAAACAAATATGAGGACAGGAGGTAACCGTGAAAAGGTGGGTTGTATACATGGGACACTCACTCATAATGTCACAAGACAATCAGGGCCAAAGCGAACATAAACAATGATCAAGCAAAACATAGGGCATAACCCGCAAACAGTAGTAAACAAATAATCAACAAGCAATAAGAGACAACATGCTTGTATATAATCCTGCAAGGAAAATGCTACACATGAAGCACTTGTTAACATGTTAGAAAGATAGTATGTCAAGCATATATAGATCATCGAAAAAGTAAAGTGATATTAAGAAGAAGTAAATATTGTAACAATAAGACATGTGATATGTAGTAGGAGATTAACACAAGCTAAATGTCCCGAGGAACCTCAGTGGGACTAGTAAAGAATGATGTTGAGCACCATGCATCGTGTAAGAATCTATAAAAGCTCTTGCATTCACCTCAAGATACCATGTGAACGGGCATATGTGTATAGAAAAAGATAATGCCATACTAAGTATCCAACTAGCATAGGAAAAAAAGTGTAACATGTAAAATAGTGTAAGCTAACAAGAGAAACTACAACCAAGAACGTGTAGATGCTATGTGAAAGTGGCGGTGTTTTGTGATATTCCATATGTGCAGATGAGGGGAGTCACGTTTCCCCGCGAGTGGATGTGTTTAATGTGATGTTCATTTAGGAATTGTGCCCTCAACATTCAAGTATGAACCGTAGGACAAAAGTGCATCATCGAGGAGCAAGGTAGAGTATGTAGTAGTAACATTGTGTTGTATAGGATAGGAAGAAGTAATGGTACAAGAAGAAAGTGAGGAGGGGGGAAAGTTTGATGCCCCCCCAAGTGTGTATATCAGAAGTTGTTGGAAAATAGATGTGATCATTGTGAGCAAGAATATCCAGAGTATGCTATAGTGAACGAAAGAATTGTATACAATATATAGAAAGTAGCATGTGTATCATGAATAGAAGGATCCATAAGCATGACGAGAAAGGTGTGTATAGAGTGGCATAAGAGTGGAAATGGAATCCATAAGCATAGATAAATTTAGCAAGGTGTGTTAATAGTGTAGATAAGAAAAAGTGTTGCTAGAAAGATTGACTTGAAGTGCAAAGAAAAAGTAAGGTATAGGTGTGTATGTGAGTAGTATGGATAGGCAACTGCTGATTAGAACGTGTGACTATGGGGAGAAAGTTCGATGCCCCAAAGTGTGTGAGTGATGGAGATTTATCCGATGATAAGAGAGATACCATGCCATGGTGGTGGATGTGGAAATGTGTTAGGAGTATCGGTAATGGTGTTAGGAGGATCAGATTCGCCAAAGTAAGTTGTAGCATTGAGAACAGATGGAAAACACTTTTTGTGATGGAAAGGGGGAAATGGTCATAAGTTCCCATGCATTCTAATAGAACATCATCAATAAGGAATGGTATCCAGTTCAGACCAAGTGGGAGAAGCAAGATTGGCTAATAAGCTCAGGGTATAATAAAGGAAGCTTATGAGTATGTGAAGTAGTGTAACCCTGAGGAGAAGATGTGGCGGGGATAAAAGGAGCAGGTGAAGGGAGATATCCAATTGTGATTTTGGTGGAGTGTGTGGGAATGAAAGGAGGATCAGTGACTCCCGTATCCATATTTTCCTAATTTGGTGTCATTGAAACTATAACAAAGCATATGCTGATACCCATGACCATACTTTGTGAATTAGGAGGAGATGTAACGGAAGTAGAGGGTTTGAGGTGAATGATCAAATAGTTGTTGCAAAAGACAAATGAGGAGGGATTTGCTAAGGCCTCATAGGCCACACCCCTGGTATAGGAATTTAAGACGCGCATGAAGGGTTGAAGGGACCGCATGCATGACATGGATCCAAGGTCGTCTAAGAATAATATTATAATTAAAATTATTAAGCATTGCATGGCATGGGACGAGCAAAGTCCATGACCCAACAATAATGGGAAGTGTGATTGTACCTAAGATCCTTTTAGGAATATTATCAAAGTCGTGAATATAAATAAAATGAGGGAGTTAATGAGGGCTTCAGAAAGGCCAATTTATTGAAGAAATCATAGATTACAAATGCAACTAAAGCTTTTTAACCCCTATATTATGGATGTGAACTTGAATATAAACGAGTGTATCATAATCTAAAACAGATTGAGAAGACATTTCAGCAGATGTAAAGGTAATATGCAAGGCTAAGAGATAGTGTTTGAATAAAGGTATGGGTTCACCGAATGATATAATCTAATTGAATATCTTATTTCAGGGTAACTTGTTATAACAAATGATATTCAGGTAATTAAGTACATTAACACGCAAGCAATACTCATTCAAGGATGTAACACTCTAAGAAAATGAATATAGAAAGATGACTTAGCCGATTTTGTGCAACCTATGAGTGATCGAGACTGTGTATCTACTGGAGCCGACTGTAAACAATGTCAAAAGGGGTTTTGGAAACTCATGATTGTACAAGACAGAAGCATCCGCGGGAGGATAGGAGCATCCCAGATGCTAATGACTAATCTAAGTGCTCATGTATGCTCAAATACTCAGAATTTGGTCTTTTTTTGGGTTGGAAGTCCTTCCCTGTTGTTCTCTCCTTGTCGCTCTGATTTTGTTGTCCAGGTCGAAGATCACACATGTAACCTGCAAAATAAATGACTAACTGCACATGCTCACAAACCACAACAAATCTAATAAAAAATATGCAAAATGGGGGAGTCGCAATGACCCCAACGGTCACCAGAAGAGTGAACTTATGACCGAGCATTGCAATACATACTAGACTCCATATAGTTCTTTGTGTGTGTGTGTGTATTTGTGCTCTAGATTTCCCTTGTGTAAGTTGCACAATGATAGCGAGCTAGATCTTAGATTTTTTCCGAGTATGCAAAAGTGTGTGTGATGGAATAGAATGAACTCCCCTCCTATACAGTGTATGCAAACCAATGTAGCTTTGTCCCTTGTATGGAATGCATTAGATGTATGCCTTGTAAGGATTTTGTGTCATTGTGCAATCTTAGGCGATGATAAATAATACTTATAGCGTTTTGGCCCTTATTTAGATGAAGTAACTAAGTATATATATGATTCACTTGTTTGAATTTCATAATTGACAACTGAAATTCTTGACCCAAAGTACTAAAAGGTGACAAAGAAAGAGAAAATAACTCAAAATAGTAAGAAGAAGAAAGAGAGGAACAAGAACGCCCAGGAGGGAGAGAAGCGCCTGGGCGCCTCTGTCCTAGCTGGGCGGTTAGTGTCTGAGGCCATGAAAAAAGTAAATCAGTCAAGTGCCGACAGAACTGTAAGATGTGTAAAGCCAGTAAAGTGTAAGAGATAAAGGAATCAAAAGGCCAAAAAGAATTGTCAACCACTGATTTTCTTTCATAGGAATCATGTATACATTAATATGTTTTAGGACCTAGAAATATACACAAGTGCCTAGATTTTGTGTCTACAAAATTAAGAAAAAAGAGCCATATCACATGAATTACATAAGGTAATTAGAATTAAACATATATATTTTAGAAACACAGATGGAAATATGAACTACATTGAAGTACTTTCTATTAAGATCCACGATCAACCTCTTGTAAATAGGATTACGTAGTTTTATACAACATAAGGTGTACTGTTGAGTTATCAATCCTTTCATCTCCTACTCATATATTCAAATACATATTCTCTACTTATGTGTAGAGAAGATATACATTCTAACTTTTGTCTTAAATTAACTCTATATATACAAAAGGATTGCAGGATCATGAATTTTATCCATGTCGGCTTACTATTACATTTTACTATCCAACAGTGCCACTCCTTATTAGATACCGGTAAGAAAAATGTAAACTGAGAAAGAAAAGTAATTAGTTCCCCTTGCCTAAAGTATGAAATATGTTACTAATTTTGTTCCTTCATTCTAGATAGTAAATTGGAGATGAATGTTTGTAACTACATTATATGCAAAAATGTCACTTTGAACCTATGTCAATTGTCAAATGACTATTTTTTCCCTAGGACAAAACTACCCTGGTGGGACAATAATGGCCGACTGTTACTGTCTGCTCTAGGTGCTTTTTGTCCCTATGTTGTTTCTAGTCCATGTCTAATTTTGAACCATTTTTCTGAGTCTCTATCTTGTCAAATTCTTTTATGTACCATTTTGTCTCTAATTTTTGAACTAGCTGAGAGGGTGAATAATCACCCAATGGTCCCCCCCCTCATTTTAGATGTGGGAGATGGATCAATGTGAGCAATGGCCCAAACGAGAGGACCTAAATATGATGTGCACATTTGGAAGAAGGATTCCTGCAGGGGAATAAAGAATATGCATGGTAACAACCATGACACAAACAAAATAAGGGAAATAAAAATAGCAAGATGTGTTAATGATAAACAATCATGGCATAATGTAATAGAAATAAGTCAAACACGCAATAACATAGCAAAAGGACAACATAGTAGCTAGTGTAAAGCATGGGACACCACTCAGGATGTCACAAGACAATTGAGGCCTTCAAAGCCATGCAAGCAAAAAAATAATCAAGCATGGGGCATAGCCCATAAACAATGGGAAACTAGTCACAATCATAGAATACAAGAGACAGGCAAAGAGCATAAGAAGATGAGCATGGTTGGAATTAAGCATGCAAAACAAATGCTACACATGAAGCACCCGTTAGCATGTTAGGATAATGAATAGTATGTCATAATGTATATATTTGAATGAAAGATAAATGAAAATAGTATTATATTGCAATGATAACCACCTGAATGTGGTAAGGGTAGAGAAAGGTAAATGCCCCCAAGAGCCTCGGTGGGATTGGTAGAGAACAATCTCAAACATCATGCATCCGTGTAATAACCTATATATAACCCTGCATTCACCTCAAAGTATCATGTGAACACACGTGTGTACATGTAAAAATGATAGAACATACTATGAAAAAAGCTAAAATGATAGGTAAAATGCAACATGAAATAGTATAAGCAAGCAAAAGATACATCTAATCAAGATCTAAGCTAATGTTTGTATAGCTTTGTAAATATCTGAATGTTTTTGTATTGTTAGAATATGAGATTATTATTGGAAACACAACCACTATGGGGGGTGAATCACTCATTGTCTGTAAAACTTTTACTTCAATTATGTTGGCTTTGCAATAATCATCAAAACAACCATTCAACATTCATTAACCAATATAAGCTTATTAAGTATGAAACAACCATCCATAAGAACATGAAATGAGAGAGAGATCGCATGAATACGATATATATGTGGGAAACCCTCTAGGGGACAAAAAACCACTTAACTTTGCTTACATATGACAAAATTCAAGATTTAGTGAAGCACTAACTCCACAAGGGGTACCACAACCCCTAAACTATCTAGCACCAACTAGACTAACAAACACCAACCTTGACCACATCTAATTTCATGACATAAATGATGGTAAAAATGGGGTTGTGAGAGATAAGGGAAAGGCCTTTGTAGTTGTGCCCTTCCCTGCGCACAATGAATCTCCCACCCATGTTATATGTAGCAATGCACTGATGATCGTTGAATGTTCCCCTTCCTCTCTGAGATACTCAAATCGTATGGTTTTGGCATGTATGGTGTTGCATACCACAAATTCTGAAGAGTAAACTTGAATAAGGAATCATAGGTTGATAATAATGATAGATGGTGACATAACATCTCCCCCTCCCAAATTTATGGCCCAGCACCATTGCAACCAAAACTAATAAAATGTTAAACAAATATAGACCGTCACAATAAAATAAACCAAATTATAATCTTCAAACCAATCAACTTAATCATAAACTTCAAATTAGAGTGTTCACTATTTTATTATTTTGGATGAGCTAAAGCAGTGAAGACGCACCCAGGGATGCACACAAAAAATTAATTTTTTCTATTTTTCCAATGCCTAAAACACTAATTATGTCAATAGGCATTTCCACAACGAGAGCTTTGTTTGTGTCTGTTATGTGTTGGAAAAATGGATAATCCAGGGTTTATGTCATTGGTGTATTGAAAATGTCATCAAAGAACCCTAAATGCAAAGTATTTTGTATCTAAACATATGTAAAGTTTGAGATTCGAAACGTATACAAGTTTCTTTGTTTGAAGGAGATGGTGAAGTAGAATTTGTGACATGACTCCTGGCCCTGCTATCCGTGCAATACATAGATAGGCGCCACTCAAATACTAATTAGCTCTAATCCTCTATTTCGTCGACCCAAATTCCTCGGTGGTTACTTACCATATGAAGAGCACCAAGTCACGTGTCCAAAACCTTAACAATAACATTGCTAGAGTAAACGACGAAAGTCAACGAAAGAGAAGCAAGTTTAAAAATGTTCCCTGACATAAATACACATTGACAATGCTTCAAATTTAATGTGTTTAAAAACCTGAAATGTTGAGTAGGCAATATCGACTATAGATTCACAAGGTAAACTCTTTTGTCTTATATATATTTATTCCTTGGGAAAAGGTGGACAATGGCCCAAGATACTGGTCAATAAAGATGGTGTGAAATTGCCTCATGGACTATCTTTTGCTATTATGAAACTCAACTACTACATTGAATTGACATGGGATGTTGAACCCACACCACATGTCCCTATTCTTTGAAGTTTCTCAATACATGCGCAAGTGAATTCCCCCTTAAATAAATGTGGGCTCTAGCTACCCACAATTCACAAAGGTTGACAACTGCAAACACAACTATTAACATTGGCAGTATTGATCAACTAATCCTTCTTTTTCAAGATATCTCCAAAGTACATTGCCTTGACGATCTCCACACAACACTACCTTTCTCCTACAAATGATTGACAAAAAATGCCACGTGGTTCATATATACCTAATCGTAAGAAATAACAGTTTCCCCTAATATTTTTCTCCACCCCTCGACTACTCCTCTCCTCCCTCAAAACCCCTTCTTTATCACCAATCTTTCTACTAGCAAATGCTTCACTCTCTCAAATTGAACTTCTTCTACACCCCCTTCGGCATCTCCATTGCACCATTCACGTGCAATTACTAATTTATTACTCAATTTATTGGTGAATATTGAAAACTACCATGGACATTTCCATAGCTCTTCTTTCTTGATAATGGCTGCTCTTCTAGCAGTCTAGAATTTTTTTATAACAAAAAAAAAACGCTGAGCTTCCATTCAGAAACGATCATGAATAAAATAAAAATAGACCGAGTACACATAAAGATACTAAAAACAATGAAGCCCTCGTCATTCCTTTACCAAACCAATCTCTCCCCACAAAGGTGCATAAAACAAACAAAATACCAAAGACACCTCAACTCTTTTCAAATGGCCCGAAGAAAAAACCGAATAAATTTTAAAAATAAATATAAAAACTGCGAAATGAACTCTTTCAGTTTTTATTGTGATTAAAATGTATCACAAAACACAATTCTTAAATGGAGGAATTTAGAAAGTCACATAACTGAATATTTTTTTTAACAAAAAAACTATATGATTAAAAATCCAAAAAACATTATGAAGTCTTGCCCAGAGTAAATGCAAATAGTTCCAAATGGTGGATCCATGTGCCAACATAAGAACCCCCACACATGAGAGCTAAAAAGCGCACTCTGAACACACCGAGGACGCCCAGAGCACATCCGTACGCGCATTTTCATGCATCCACTTGCTCTCGAGGCCGAAAGCTATTCTCCACATAAAATGCACCATATAAAGCTATTTTCATGCCTAAGATCAACCCATAAAAAAACACCATACACATGCATGTGTGTGCATTGGTGGGGACCCAGCGCGGGGACCAGTCACATCATTGTTTTCTTGTTTTTTTTAACAATCTGGTTTGGAATCAAAAAAAGGGGCATGTGGCAGGCAATAGGCAGGTTGGTGGGAAACCTAGGTCACGAGTTGGAGTCCTGTTGCGTCTCTATGCTCACTGTTTAAAAAACACTGTGTTGGTTTGGGATGGTCAGTTCGATGTATGTGGTGCATTTTTGTGGAAAGAATAGCCCTCAAACGCTCTCAAGGCTCTCTCAAGACTCCCTCCATGCCCATCCCGACCGTCAAACAGACTGACATATTTAATGAAATATAATATCATTTTGTGTTCAATAATATATATATATATATATATATATATATATATATATATATATATTGTACTTCTATATAGGCGCCTCTCTGTTCTTTATCTGTTCCATGTGCGGGAGGGGGGGATTCCGGGCACCCTCAAGTCACTATGAAGCACGCTTTCACCCGCTGGATTTTTATTCTATGTGCGGGTTCAGATAAGGTGATATTTCGGAGAAATCATATAACATAACCCTAAAACAGAATTCAAAGATTCCATCTGCCAACTCAGGTAGGATAATAGTTCAGAGAGATCCAATAACACGTAAGGGAGAAGACCCATGTATGTGAACACGTCCCAATACTTGAATAGTATTTTGCATATAAAATATCCAATACTTGATGGAAAAAAAACCAATATTTTGATTATTGAAGTTCAAAAAATTTGTTTTTTTTATATAACCATATGTGCATAGGGTCAACATCTCAGTATTACACAGTACACAATAAATACTGATTGGTACCTTCCATTTTCTACAATAAAAAACTCATTTGTTCAAAATATAAAAACAAACATATCAGTTGACAAACCCATCATATCTATTTAATGGGGTTGAATATTTGTCTTCTCAATTCATCTCTTTCCATATTCCAAGTTGGGCTGTTCAATCACCAGATCTTTCATGTCCAGACATTAATACAAACCTGCCAAAAAAGAGGGAACCTTCTTCTCAAGATTCAAATTCATCCATTAAAAACACAAACAAAATTCTACACTTGAAATTAAAAAAATAAATATGAATATCAAATCAAATAATTTCAGCCACAAGATCATCTCAAAATCAATTTCAACCTTTGATTAAAAAGACCCTACACCTTGATCCATGTCTTACATTTTTTATTGGATACTCCCAAATCAATGTCAGTATTATATATTCACTTTCCTAGTCTTGTTTACTGCTGATTTACTTCTGCAGGGTGCCTGATTAGAGTGGAGTTTATAAGAAGAGATTACTTCTATCAAGGGGGAAAGGAAAGGTCCAGCAAAGCAAAAATTGCAGGTTAGTTTTCATACCTGCTGCAAAAATTACAGGTGGTTCTATTCATGTTTGGTGCTTGTGTTGATATATGGTCATCCGCTGAAGTTAAATGTTGTTGCATTTCAAGTATAATCGCAATTTGAGTGTCAAAAGTAGCCTTTTCTATTGTATAATATCCCATTGAACAGATAGTAAATGAATGTATACTATGAATAACATAACTTATAATCTGAATGGAGAGTTTCTGATGTACAGGCTCTACTGTTTTGCTGCAAGTGAATGTCTCTTATCAAAATTATGTTCTTCAGTTTATTTGGGTATATTAGAGATTGTTTCTATTGCAGAATATCCCATCACATATATAGTAAATGAATGTATACCATAAATAACTTAAAATATGAATGGAGAGTTTCTTATGTTACAACCTCTGCTGTTTTACTGCTAGTAATAATATTAACTTCACAATATAACTAATAACTTCAGAATGTAAATGTGTTTTTTTTAGAGATATTTTATTTGATCGATCATATTGTAAGCAAATAATATTTACAATATGATTCGAAATTAAAAGCTTAGGATAAAAAATTGTTAAATTATAACTAGCTGTCAAATTGGTGATCATACGTGGCAAGGAATTGGCTCCATGGCCTGCGAACTGAGGGTGTTCGCATACTGGCCCTTCTCCCCCTAGAAACATTGCAAATGGTAGACAAACAAGTGGCAAATTGTCCATTTCAGAATGGAGAGTGAGTATATACGGTTAGAGACATACCCCAATACAGAGGAAACGTCCCCTTCCATGTTAGATAATTGTTCTATTCGTGTACATCCCAACGACTATCAGTTTGGTGGTTCTCGTAATGGTAAATCTTAATAACTATATATAACAACACGAAACAATCCTAAAAAGTTCTAAATGCTTAACCACGAAACAATCCCTACAGCCTCGAGCAACCAGTATACTCAACATTATTCTATTAAAAGCCAGGCTTCAGAAAATCCGTCTACCAGATAAAAAACGAAAAAACAAGTCTGGAAGAGTGCGATACCACGCAAATCACAAGGCTTCTGAACAGGTGAAATAAATTCGAAAAAAATAATCTGAAGTGTAATACTTACGAGCAAGTCTTCTGTCCGCCTGATGCTATGAAGCATGACCTCCGAAATGCTAATGAAACGAGTCGCTCTGCCCAGCCCCAACCAGAATGAAAAAATCCAATATTTTATGTAATCCTGCGCAGGAGCCCCGTAAGGCCCGTTAATGAGCTCCGCACAAGGTGGTTTGAACATTTATTTGCTCCTTATCTAAAACGCGCGTGGAGATGGCGGAGGACAGGTTGCGTTTCCCTCTTTTTATTTCCAATTTTAATGCTCAACACCTGTCCTCTTCGGTGGACCACTACTGGTCTCCACAGAGGTAAATGTGTTTTTTTTAAGAGATATTTTATTTGATCGATCATATGGAAGCAAATCATATTAAAATTGGATACGAAATTAAAGGCTTAGGATAAAAAAAAATGTTATTTTATAACTAGCTGTCAAATTGGCGCTCCTACGTGGCAAGGGATTGGCTCCATGGACCTGCGAACTGAGGGGGATAGGCCTTTTCTAAAAAATAAGTCATCTACAGATATATCAAGAATGTGCAAGGACATAATCAATTTGTTTCGTCCTCAACCCATAGACATCTGCAAAATATAGAGAACTGAATTTCTCTCACAAACAACATCCTCTGCATCCTATAAAATTGAAAAACTGAAATTCAAACCATTATCAATATCCATAAAGATTAATGGTAGTGAATATAAATCGGTAGTACAGTGCAGGTAAGAGAGAAATCATCTAACATACGTCAGAATGGCCTAGAAAATCCTTCTCAATTGTACAGTTTTGAATCAGTATAGAACAGGGCAGAATGGCCTATAAACATTATTATAAATGAGATGTCACAGTCCTAACCGTGATTGCTACCTATCTTACTCAGCACACCGTAACAGTCTGAAAGTCTATAAAGCTCGTCTTCAAACCAAGAAAGCTAAAAGTGTACAAGCTACTAAGTTAAGTTTGTTTTACAGTCACATATTGATACAAAAACAGAAATCCTGTAACTCTACGTGAACACTGCCCAATACTAAAGAGATAAGATATTGAGTTTCCCAAACTAAAGAGATAAGATAAAGAAATGTTTATTTATAGCCAGCTGTAAAATTGGTAAACCTACATGGCAAGGAATTGGCCCGATGGACCCATGAACTTAGGGTGTTCACATAATTGCCATTACTCCCAGAAATTAAAGATATAGGAAAGAAAAATGTTTATTCATACCTTTCAACTTAACTATTTATTCTTAACTAATTATAGGAGTGACAGTATGCCAGCTAGGTATAAATAAACATTTTTTTAATCCTATATCTTTAATTATTTATCATATCTTAATGTTATTTGCTTCCATATGATCGATCAAGTAAAATATCTCAAAAAAAAAACACATTTACTGGGTGGAGGATCCCAAGAGGTCCATACCAAGACATTCAGAAGTACAACAGATTTGCTGCCACTATAACAGCATATGTAGTCAAGCTATTACAATTACGATTCTTACATGCATTCACTTCTGAAGATGATTTGATGTCATAAAACATTACATTAACAAGACCTGCGTCAATTGATCAATATGAATTACAATGTCGAAAGGGGTGACTGCATGTTCCAGTGAAACATTCTAATTGATATTGATCAATTACAAAACAAGCCGACGAATGTAGTGTTATTTGATAAGACCTCATCTTTATAAGAGTTTAGGGGAGAAGGGCCAGTATTGCGAACACCCTAACTTCACAGGTTAAGTGAACCAAATCCCTTGCCACGTAGGAGTGACAGTATGCCAGCTAGGTATAAATAAACACTTTTTAATCCTATATCTTTAATTATTTATCATATCTTAATATTATTTGCTTCCATATGATCGATCAAGTAAAAATATCTAAAAAAAAACACATTTACTGGTGGAGATCCGAAGAGGTCCATACCAAGACATTCAAAAGAGGGCCATCCACTTTCAGTAATAACAATGGGTATGTTATTGAATCCCAGAGATTCCATTGCAGAATAAATAGTGTCAACCATGGACTCAAACAAGTTGGTGTAAATACTATCTCCATCAATTACAGTCGGAGCAGTGGACTTGAACAACGCATAATCTATACTAATATTGGGATTTTCAAGGTAAGCAAAATAGGGATAGATATTGGCCATGTAAGGAGAGCCGTGATCATCAAGGAATTGTAGAACAGACCTCATTTTGTTCTTAACTCTATTGTTGATATTGATCAATTACAAACAAGCTTATGAATGTAGTGTTATTTGATAACACCTCAACTTTAGAAGTGTTTATAGATGATCTTATTGATATATTAATTCATATTGTATTAATTTTATATTGTTTCATACTGCGGCGTTTAGAGAAGATGAAGAGAAAGAGTTCACATCGAGCACAACGTATGCCCAAAAAACGAGGTGTACAATTTGAAATTGAAACATCTAACCATGGAACAGATGAACAGGTTGCTACAATAATAAGCAAAGAGGATGGTGCAATAACAAATCAAGGAGATACAAACACAACTTATGATCATCGGCCAGAACCTGCTGGATGTGAACTAAATAGGCATGACCTACAGGAGACTGTGGTTGTTAGAGGCAACACTTTGACCAAGAAGGTTAGAATTTTGTCTAGTTGGTTAAAAGAAGATATCTTAAAGGCCATAGATGATATTGAGTTTCTCGCATTATTCAATTAGAGTTGCTGCACTGAAATATCATGTCATCTGTGACATGATATTTCACTTTAACACTATTCTGCATTTAAAATATCCAATACTTGATGGAATAAGAACCAAAATTTTGATTATTGAAAGACAATAGGGGAGAAGACCCAGTATGTGAACACGTCCCAATACTTGAACAGTATTTTGCATATAAAATATCCAATACTTGATGGAAAAAAACCAAAATTTTGATTAGGGGAGAAGGGCCAGTATGCGAACACCCTAAGTTCGCAGGTCCATGGAGCCAATTCCTTGCCACGTAGGAGCGCCAATTTGACAGCGAGTTATAAAATAACATTTTTTATCCTAAGCCTTTAATTTCGTATCCAATTTTAATATGATTTGCTTCCATATGATCGATCAAATAAAATATCTCAAAAAAAACACATTTACTGGTGGAGACCGGTAGTGGTCCACCGAAGAGGACAAGTGTTGAGCATTAAATTGGAAATAAAAGAGGGAAACGTAACCTGTCCTCCGCCATCTCCACGCACGTTTTAGATAAGGAACAAATAAATGTTCAACCACCTTGTGCGGAGCTCATTAACGGGCCTTACACTGAAATATAATTTACCTCCTACATCTGTTCATTATTGGCTGAATGGTCTAACCCATACAAAAAGGAAGGGCCCTGCCCCTGTTTTGAGTGAAGGAGAGGAGAAAGAGATAGTTGAATGGTGCAAGCAAATGGCAGATTTAGGGCATGGAGTGGGATTTATGCAACAGAGGGCCTGTGTTGCACAAATTTGTGAAACTAGAGAGACTCCATTTCGAGAAGGATTACCTGGAAGATCCTGTGGTGAAGGATTTAGAAAAAGACACCCAGACATAGTCCTTCGGACTGCTGAAGGTCTAGAAAGAGATCGTGCAATAGGTTTACGTCCAGAGGTGGTTAGCAAGTTTTATGAAAAACTAGCTAACATTCATATCAATTCCTATGGTGCAGGCAAAATATGGAATTGTGATGAGACAGGAATCCAAGCAGGGAGAAATTGTGGCATGAGGGTGCTTGCCACCAAGGGTTGCAGGAATGTTCCCAAAATCATTCCTCGTAGCAGAGAATGGATGACAATTCTATGTTGTGTAAATGCTGCAGGGCAATGTATCCCTAACTTTTACTTATTTAAAGGTCAGAAAGTTTCACAAAATTACATCAAGGGATGTGAACCAGGTGCTTGCATTGCTGCACATCCAAGTGCTTGGATGACTAGAGAGCTCTTTATAAGTTGGTTGTATCATTTCAGTAAGTCTGTACCTGGAGGGGTGTGCCTTGAAAATAGGCATTTACTTATATTTGATGGTCATGGAAGCCATGTGGCATTGTCAACTATAGAAGAGGCCAGGCGATTGGGGATTGATTTATTGACATTGCCAGCACATACTACACACAGGTTGCAACCACTGGATGTTAGTGTCTTTGGTCCTTTTAAAGCATATTTCAGATCTGAGAGGATGCAGTGGATGTGTAATAATAAGTACCAAGAAGTCAAACGTTCAGACTTGGCAGAAATAGGTAGTAGAGCTCTCGCAAAGGCCTTGACACCTGCAAATATTTGTGCTGGTTTTAGACGCACAGGTATATGGCCACTTGATCCAAATGCATTACAGAATGACGTGGAATGTAGTAAACTATATATCATTGAAGAAGATGCCAACGAAGATGATGCTGAAAATGTCACAGATGATGATACTACTGAGAACATTATGAATGTTGATGGTACTGAAAACATAATAGATGTTGATGCTGCTGAAAACATCCTAAGTTTGTCAAGAGATATAGCTCCACCAGTTGGTGACAAAATTGGAGAAAAATACTTAATGGAATCAGTTGAGAATCTGTCAACAACATAAGAAGTCCATCCAACCATTGAAACAACGGTTGTTGCTAATACAGAGACAAAGGAACCAAGTATACAGGGAGAAAGCCAAAGTATAATGCAGACCAAAGATTATGAAGTGAACCACATTGTGAATACTCGTGACCAAGGCACATCCAGCTGCAACACTGAGGCCCAGGGATTTGGAGAGGACGATCTCTCATTGCCAAGTGCACCAGAACAACCTACATGGCTGCAAGAGCATATTGCAGAGTTGGGACTTGATCAGATTGGAAACACTGAGGATGAAAGTATATCTTTACCTTCGATGCCAACCAACCTTGTGCCAGCAGACTTTGAACCAGCAAACTTTACTCATTATTATGCTGACGTAGAGGAAATTGAGGTCATTGATAAAGATAAAAATGAGGAAGAGACAACTGGGCATGATGTTGAAAGTGGTATATCAAATGATGGTGTTGCTGCAAATGAGAAGAAATTGGGTAAATTTTTAAGGTTACCGACACAATTTGTACGGGATCCTTCCAAGGGTAAGAGTGATGCTGCACTCCGGATAAGTCGTGCTTCACAATTGTTAACATCTGATGCTTATGTTCAGATGTTAAAAGATACAGAACATAAAAAACAAGAAATATGTGAAGGGAAACAGCGTAAAAAGGAGCATATTGAGGCAAAAAAGCAAGAAAGGTTGGCAGCAAAGGAGCAGAAAAAGGAAGAGAGATTGCAACGCATTAAAGAGAGGCAAGAAAGGGAGCTACAAAAGTTTGTTGAAAGACAGGAGCGCGAGAAACAACGGGAGGTAGCTCGCCAAAAGAAGGAATTGGAATTACAACAGAAGGAAGCCACTCGCCATCAAAGGGAGAAAGAGAAACAAGAAAGAGATAACGAGTTCAACAATCCGCAGGTTTTGTTTCCCATGCATCATCCCATGCCCATACAGAACTCCCTGTTACAAGATATGTTGAAAGTTCCTATCCCAGATTACCACCCTTACTTCCTTGACACCAACAGAATGCAAATAACTTCAACTCCAACTACACACCCCATTATCCCACAACCTCCTACTTCACACACAACCTTTCATACCATATCTGGTTTTCCTATTCCACCATGGGTTCATCCAGTGAACCTCTTGATGACTCCAACAACATCTGTCAATGATACAATCGTCCCTGATAGTCCAAACTAAGGGCAGCATTCGAGGAGAATTCTTTTTGTGTTGCAGAAAAATATGTATCGAAATCAATTGTGCTTGCATTATTGCATTCACGATTATAGGTTATAGTCGGTATATTTTGCTCCGAATGTAATGAATATGGACACATACAGTATAAGTTTATATGTTTTGCTCCTAATGTAAGAAATATAAAGACATGCAGTTTAGATTACTACATTTTGCTCGAAATGTAATCATTGTTTCAGATGAGGAAACCAAATCAGCTCAGAATTTGTTCATAACCTTATTCAAATTGTTGCAGCTTAAAATGAACACCATTAAATAATGTAAATGTATTTTTTTTTTATAAGTATAAAAAGATTTTATTTATTAGGTAAACGGATTAGTGTTTTAAAAGGCTCCCAAAACCTTGTACAAAACAAAAAGATAAAACATTGAAGATCACAACAAACTGACCACAAACAAAATCAAAACAACTTAATACAGCAAAAGCGCCCAAGAACATTTGTTTATACAAAAACCCACTAATTAGAAAAAAACAACATAAAAAATCTGTAAAAGATCCCCCCAATTCTGTATTTCCCTTGAAAATCTTCTTCTTCTCACCCAGCTCGGGAGGTTTCATTTCATCAACTAATCCATGGTTCAATCGAGATAGAAACAAATCCAAGATACAAAGACATATTCAATTAAATACATAGGTGATAGAGAAACACTGAACAAATATGTTAATAACCAACATAAAACCAATCAAGGATCAACATAAAATTAATTTAAAGCGATGCTTGGAATAAAACTTTACTAAAAACAAAAAAATTACATAAACAAAATTGTTTCAGCTTAAAATGAACAACGTTAAATAAAAACTGAAAGACAAGGATTTATTTGAATCTTGGTGAGGTTGAAACCTCACCTCTATATGGCTTAAAAACATAGAACTGTAGGTAACATTTTCCTCGAGTATTAGTAGTGTGAATACACACTGTTTCCACCCTGCTTCAAACGATCTTGCCGAATAAAACCGCCATTCCAAAGTTCTCAGCGCTTGCGCCAACACCGGAGCTCCACAATAAAATACTCCTACACGTCCATCCAAAAACAAAATTTGCTTAATAAATCTCCTTTCTTGTGAGAGCATGCTATTTTTGACTTAAACAACATTGATACAAGACTAAAGATTTGCGGGCATACTCAAAAAAGATTAAGAGAAAGACAATCATCATAGAGAGTGAAATCAATATAATGCCTTTTGCAAACAGAGCCTAAATATAAATAGCAGATGCAAAATATTTAAAAGAAATGATTTTATTAACACCCACGAGACCAAAATAGCGGCATGGGACCACAAGACGAAAACTTTGTTGTGAGGCAAGCCTTAGGTGCACAAAAAATGAATTGCGAGCAGCAATATTAAACTGGGGGTGCTGCAGATTTCATTTTGGAGGGCAGTCCATCAATTGTTAATTTTGACCATAAATTCCCCTGCTTGGGGAGTGGCCTTGCGTAAGTAGGTAAATAAAGTGATTAACGTTTTTGGGCAAGCAAAAAATCTGCCAGTAGGCTTGGTAAGAGGTGACAAATGGTGGGTAAGCCCGAAATCTGACAGTAGGTAGATAAGCAAATAAAGGTCACAAATAAAGGCACGACCTGTAAATATCATGGATTCTCACTACTAGAATGGAAACCCTACTTTGTCATAGAATAATTTTGTGGAAGGACTCGAATCCTATATTGAAATACATAAAATTGATATCAATCACACACAGAAAGCACTGCCAGTAGATATTATGCAAACATCGATCCACTCGAAATCGCGGAGGTAAATATAATGGAAATATTAAGAAAATAAGTTACATTTCTGTAAAGATTTGAGCAGAATTAAAGACTGAGGAAAATATTAAGGAAATCGGTCACATTTCTGAAAAGACACGACGAAGGATAGATAAACAGTGTGAGGGATAGCTTTAAGAGAAAAATAAGGGTTTATAGACGGTGCCGGTGGTCCCTGTGATTGGCGAACTCGTGAACCCTTCCTCGAGTGGAGAAGACGATAACAGCAACTTCCGCGTCGCAGAGGACAGATAACTCGCAGGTCTGGTAAGAGGTGACAAATGGTGGGTAAGCCCGAAATCTGCCAGTAGGTAGATAAGCAAATAAAGGTTGGGGCCAAGGCAGAAGCCTGCGAGTAAGTGGAAAAGTTCAAAGGGACATCAATCGACTTCATTTTTCAGAAGCATAGGTTCTAGAGAAAGAAAAAACGAAAGAGACAGATGGGCAAGGTTATGTGGCCTTGCATGTTCATAGTGATTCTATTCGTGAAAATCCGTCTACCAGATAAAAAACGAAAAACAAGTCTAGAAGAGTGCAATACCACGCAAATCACAAGGCTTCTGAACAGGTGAAATAAATTCGAAAAAATAATATGAAGTGTAATACTTACGAGCAAGTCTTCTGTCCACCTGATGCTGTGAAGCATGACCTCCGAAATGCTAATGAAACGAGTCGCTCTGCCCAGCCCAACCAGAATGAAAAAATCCAATATTTTATGTAATCCTGCGCAGGAGCTCTGTAAGGCCCGTTAATGAGCTCCGCACAAGGTGGTTGAACATTTATTTGTTCCTTATCTAAAACGCGCGTGAAGATGGCGGAGGACAGATTACGTTTCCCTTTTTTATTTCCAATTTAATGCTCAACCCCTGTCCTCTTCGGTGGACCACTACCGGTCTCCACCAGTAAATGTGTTTTTTTTGAGATATTTTATTTGATCGATCACATGGAAGCAAATCATATTAAAATTGGATACGAAATTAAAGACTTAGGATAAAAAAATGTTATTTTATAACTAGCTGTCAAATTGGTGCTCCTACGTGGCAAGGAATTGGCTCCATGGACCTGCGAACGTAGGGTGTTCGCATACTGGCCCTTCTCCCCTAATCCTAAACCAAAATTCATATCATGACCTAAATTTCCCTTCCGTCCTGATCATCCCAGCAAATCCTAAGGCCGTTCCTTCAAAAAAAGGGCCAAAAATATCTAGACAAACAGTGCAGGCACCATAACGTCACATTACCTCAGCTTTGCATCTCAAATCAAATCCTATACGGAGGTCAATATACTAGAAGCTAAAAAAGAAATATCAGCGTTAAGAACCCATATACTTGGTCAGCAAACATGAGGAACTGCCGAAAAAGCAAGGACAGAATTTACTTACTGAAAAAAAGTGGGGGGACCAACTTTGAAAAAATGCCCTTCATTTTCAATAAAAAAAATAAAAAAAATGAATTATATAACTACAGAAGAAAGCCTTTTAAATCAGCCCCTTTATGTTGTTTCCCTAAGATTATACACTTTAAATGCCAATTTTCTGTAACTAAAATGCTCAAGGTTATTTCGGGGCTTCTCATTTTACAACTTCACTAAATTCTAAAAACTTTCAATAATAAAAATGAAATATACATGTGATACTGAAAAAAGTCAAAAACAATGAGGTTTACGGATTCAAATGTTTTAAGTTTTTTTAGAAAGAATGGCATAAAACGCATGAAACACCAAAAAATTCAAAAAAAAAAAAAATCCATTCAAAATTTTCAGATTTTCATTGCATACAACAGAGAGTGAGGTAGTTCTAAAAATATATATTAATAGTATAGCCACACCATGAGTTCTCTACCCATCTTCATTATCTAACTCACTAGGGGCATTAAAAATTAGAAAGAAAAAAATACATTGTACTTTCTAATATATCCGTTGATGGCTCGATAGTGGATTATTCTTACAGTTCACTTGGAAACATGAATGTCATACTGAAAGTTTGTACAGATCATTACCTGCAAACATTTACAGGTAATTTAAAAATTTCAAATAGACTAAAAACCTGAAATCGTGCCACATACCATCAATCTCCAGGGCACTGTTTCACTTTTTCACCAAAACTAGTTCCAAAATTAGGGACCTAGTTACCTGCATTGGTTCCAGACAACACAATGTTCTCTCTATATAATACATTAAATACAGTCTTACCAACAGCAACATGTAGAAGGAACCTTCCTTTGAAGTGGAGTGTTAAGTATTTAGACACCCTGCTATAGATTTGACTGACCAATGAAAAGCCCTTGAATCCTTTTCTCAAGCAAGTAACATGTCGGGTGGAATATCAAAAAGTCAGATTTGATCCATCCGTTTCACAGCAATATATGTCAAAAGACAAATAAACTAAATAGTGATCCAGGCTAAAAACAGGCAAAATGCAACGTACGTTATGATTGAAGAGTATGATTAGGCATGTTTTATGTGTTTTTCTGTTTGAGAAATACAAGGAATGGACTGCCTGCTGTAGGGCTGTTTCTTCAACAAAAAATGGTGCCCAATCAATGTAACCATAGGAGGCGGGCAGTTTGCTTGATGTAATCTTGGGAGAAGTTATACAGTTATGACTTGCAGAACTCCAACACAGAGTATTGGCAAAAACAAGAAACATGAAGTATTGGCGAGTTCAAAGCCAAAGATCTATTACCCTAAAATCATTTATCTACTGGCTTATAACACCACTCCATCTACAATCAGCTAATCCACTGCCTGAAAAAAAAAAGTGAAGAGTTGAGATGTGAGTACAAAGTCAGTGCCTATTAGGACAATAACGACACAACACACATCCACATTAACATTTGGATGATGATGTAGGGACTCGATGAAATGAAGGACTAGAAAGAAATGTTTTTTAAGCGAACCATAAGAATCATTCGTCTTATTTATCATTTTCAATTCTCAATACACGAGTTGTTAGCACAATCCTTTTAAATCTGTGCTTCCTTTAGTTTTCAAACTTCTTCCGGCCACATTTTCTAGACACTAAGTGAATATTAATAATTACACTACACACTCTGCAGAAAAAATTCACTCAGGGTTTTCAAACTTTCCATGATAATGAAGCGCATGAGAATTAAAGTACACTCCCAAATTATTGGATATCTTTGTCTGCACTTACAAAGCATGTTCATAATCCACATGTAAATAATTACAATTACACTTGCTAAAGAATTCCGTAATTATATTCATGCTTTGTATAATAACCAATTAAATAACTTAGAATGTCTGCTAATCAGCCATAATAACCAACTTGGCTTGGTTGATGGTGGGGCAATTCTAGTAAAGGCTTTAACCTACAGCAAATTGGTAAATAAACACAAAGTCCACAAGAGGCGGAAAATGGGAAATGTGACTGAAGAAGAATCAACAGTTGGACAACTGAAAAATAAAGATGGTGCCTGGCACATATCCAATAAAATAACACATAACTGCAACGCAAAGTTTAAAAAATATCCAAGGAAACAAAATCACAAAGCAACAGAACCCTATGCTAAATTGAATAAAAAAACCCAACCAAAGTCAAGGAACTGTTAGCACCACTAGTTTTAAAGAGATGAAATTCAGGCAATTCTAATCTTTGGAGGTTGTTGGTTCAGGAAAACTGAAAATCTACAAAGGCAAACAAATTTGAAGTAAATTCAAACAAATCTGTCCCAGAGACCTCAGGAATCACACCATATTCACAGTAGGTTGGCATTTACAACTACAAAGAAAATATCAAGAATCATGCAATTCCCTTATCTACAGCACTGCCAATTTCTACTGTAGCTGCATACAGCATGCCCTGCACGAGTATAACAATTAACTGTGTCAAGATAGATTGATCTTTGGAGAAGTTGACTACTTTTGGTTTACTGAATTTCAAAGCAGAGTCAATGCCCATAGCCACTGGTTCTGGACAAAAAATGTGCTGCTTATCCAATATATATTATAGCCGACACTCAAATTTGTTGGACAAACTCCTATGGAAAGGTGTGCAAATATGAGACTATTTTGAGCTTCCGCAGTTTAATTTCTCTTGCAATCATAGTGCATAAGCCTGCTAGAGAATCTTTCTGTCACATAGCTTTAGACTAAGACATTAGAAGAGTTGGGATCTGAGACTTCTAGGCTTAAATTATTTGGCTTCTAGAGTTTTAAGTGTTGGGCTTGTTGCTCTTGCAATTAGGTGCATAACCCTACTAGAGAAAAGTCTTCCTAATAAGCCCATGGTAGGCAGCAATTAGAATCTGGGCCTCACTAGCTTAAAACTGAAGGAAAGAAATAATTAATACAAAAAAAGGGGAAAAAAATTGTGTAAAACAGAAATTAAATGATTCATAACAAAATAAACTAGACCATGTTAATTCATCTGAAGCATTCAAGACGCATGGAAAAAACTGAAAACTCTAGCTGACCAATTTACTTATTATAAAGGAACAAATACATTAAAAAATGGGTAGTTCATAGGGTTTTACATGTATACAAGTATGAGAGCATGAGAGCCATTTTGCGCAAAGCACTAACCCTTTCTATAGAAATTGAACATCACATAGCGAAATTGAACATCATGTAGCGAAATTGAACATCAATAAGTAATACATGCCAGCTGATCAATGAGAGGCAGGGAAGAAACTGACAAGTTCTGACTAGTGGATTCACATATTTTATTGGAACAAAAAAGCAATAAACATACAATTCAAGAAAGCAAGACAGTAATTTTTGGGATAAAACAAACCCTTCTTCCACAGAAAATTGAAGCAAAAATGACGTTTACTGCAAAAAATTTAAGGAAAAATACTCCTTGATGCAGAAATTGAACATCACGTAGCAAAATAAAATAAACCAAGTAATACTCCAAAGGCCATCGATAAGATGTATGCAATGAACTGAAAATCATGGCTAGGTAAACCACACTGTTAAAGAAAATATTACCCTTAGCACAGTGATCAACAAGAGGCATGAAAAACACTGAAAACTTGACTAACCAATTCACATTTTTCGAGAAAATATAATGAAAATCATGGCTACGCAATCCACATTATCAAAGAAAATATAACACTACACTGGAATATCACAAGCTGAATTAAATAGGCTAACTATTAAAAATAAGAGGTATGCAAACAACAGAAAATTCTAGAAAATATGTAGATCTTAACATTTTTCCATGTAACTTTAGACAAAGTTCTAACCTTTGCCCAGGGAAAATTTAAGGGGAAATAAATATTAAACTGAGTTTAAACGCAGAAACTTGAAGGAAGTTTAATACTTGCCACAGAAATCTGAAGGAAAAATAATTCTTAAGGAAATATTCAACATCCAATAGCGATGTAAATTGAACCAAGTGATACAAACAAGGCCATCGATAAGACGCATGCAATAAACTATAATTTCTCGCCAACAAATCCATATATTTAAATGGACCAAGAAAGTTAAAATATAGCCAGAGATTACATTTTCCATGCTCAGAAAAGAGAGCAAGACAGTAATTTCAGGAGATAAACAAATCCTCCAGATGTAAATCTTTTATTCATAATTTTAATCAGCTAGCAAACCCGGCATCCGCAAAATCACAGGCGGAGCAAAGAATAAACAATGTTGCCAATATTACTCCGCAAAAGAATAGCACACGAGACGAACCAACAATCATTTCCTCAGCCAAAAAACCCTAGCAACGCCGAAACCAAATCCGAGCCAAAAACACCGCCGTGAAACCCTAGCAACCCTACAAGAAATTAACCCATGAAACCCTATCTATGAGCAGTTACCAGGGTTTCAATAAAGCGGAGCCCATCAAACTTAGGGACGAACTTATCTTCACTGCTTGGTTTACACGGCAATTCCTCACATGGGTATCTCTCCATACTCTTTGCTAGGCCCTGCAAAACACAGATTTCGGGTGAACTCCTGTACCCACAAAATTTAACCTACAAAAACACAACATCAATAACTTCAAAACCCTCCGTAAATGACTCCGGAGATGTAAACTCACCCTTGGCGAAGATGAAGCACTGATCTGAATGCCACGACTTTGAGACGAAACATTCGAGACGGTAGACGCAACTGCTGCAACGGTCGCCATTAAAACTGCTGCTCCCTTCATTTTACACGGCCAAAAGAGCAATTACAGAGTCAGATAACGAGCTGGGGAAAATCTTCCGTCAGACCCGACTTAAATTGGATTCAGGAGCAGAAGAAGTGGCCTTATAACCCCAAAAAACCCTTCCTCCTCCCAAATCGGACGCCAAAATAGTCAATCCTTGAAAAAAACAGCTTGATCGAGGAATTTGTGTGAAGCTAATCGTGGATTTATATGCACGATACGTCAGGATCGAATCCCGTGACCAATTAATTTAAGGATGAAAATTAAACGCGGCCTTGATTCGCTACGCGCAGCCTCAAGTCTCCACTCAAATCAGATTTTTTCGTTTCATGTGGTTGGAATTGTAACTGCGTGTTTCGAACTTTTCAATGAGACCCTCGCCGACTAAATAATTAAAAGCGAGTGGACGCCTTTTCATTTTTGAGAAGACCAACTTAATGACCATCCGATATTATTCCCAACTGCAACTTGCTGCTGATCAAATTTGAACGGCCACCCTTAATTGTATATATATATTATATATATATTCTATTCATTTGATGGTAAGTTGCAAGGGGAGTGTATATATATATATATATATATAACCTTTCGGCGATTAAAAAGTTGATGGAATGGTCTAAAATCAATTCTTTCATGACGAAAAGTTCAAGAAATAATTAAATTTTAAATTGATAAAATGTAAACTACCTATTATTTTTTAATATTTGCAAGCTAATATTGTCCCTTCAAAATGAATAGATAAAATTGTATATATTGGTGAATGAAAGGAGTAGTCAATTTTGCTAGGGTGAGGCTAAAAATATTTGCACAATGTCTTAAACTAGCAATTGCAAATGAGTTGCAAATTACGCCGCAGATAGTAGCAATATTTAGTTTATTTGAGTTGTATTTCGGGTTGATATTGCATGGATGTCTATATGTTGTTGCAAAGATCTTATTTTGCTATTGTCCATATTTTGTAAGACACAATTATGATAGTCGCCAAACTAAATCACGTTTCATCATTTGGTCAAACACCGAACATTTATCTATTAAATCTTTCGAATCTCAAAAACTTTGAACAAAATATATGACCAATATTATTTTCCAAAAAGTAAACTATGGAATTTACTTTATGAAGAATAAAATCAAAATCAGAAAATTTTTGATTCTCAAAAATTTTGAACAAGATATATGACCAATATTATTTTCCAAATAGTAAACAATAGAATTTACTTTATGAAGAATAAAATCAAAATCAAATATCTAGGATAGTAAATATCTAGGACTGTAGAAAAATATCTAAAATCTGGAACCTTTAAAATATCTAAAATCCGGCAAGACAATAAATATTGGAGCCGCCGGAATTTGACACTTTCCAGCAAGGGCATCTTCAAAGTAGACGCCTACCGGCGAAAAATAGAGGATAAATTCAAAAGTTTCTTTTCAAAATTAAGGGTTCTTAATGGAAGACATAAATTATTTTCATAGTTAAAAATATGTAAAATATGAAAATGACCCCAAATGGTTAAGTGTGGGCTCACTAGAATTGAATAAAATATCAATATATATGACCTTCACTTTTTATATAGATCTATATACAAGTTACAGTATATGTATACATATGGAAGAGTTAAAATAAATGAAGGTCACTATTGTAATAATACAATGCCGTGCCAAGTTTCAATGCAATATTAAAAACTTACCAAGAGTGATAAATTGTTTGACATAGTTATTTGTCATATTTGAAGTCTTCTTGTTACCATATGAAAGACCAAATGTATTCATTTTCAACAAATCTTTAGTAAGTGTTTAGTTAAAAACTATGAGATCATATCATGATTCATAGGGAGGTATAAACAATACTTTCATAATATCTACTTCTCATTCAATTGATAATTGCAGTCTTGATATGCAAAATAAGAAACTCAATAAATAATTGTTGGTTGGTTTATAATGGAATAAAAGTTTTGAAAAATAATGTATGATTAATATGTCATGTTGTGAATTAATGATAAATAATGTATTTACCTAATAAATATGCAGCAATTCCCAGGGAAAAGTACAAAATATATGTACATACTAAAATTTTATGGTAAACAATTGTTTAGGTATTTAATTATTTACTCTAGATGTCATCTACTCATTCCATAATATGTATGAAAGATTTCTTAAAAACCTACTATCTTTTTAGATAACAAAAGTATTTTTTACCAATCAACATTAAAATATACTATATGCCAAAATGACATGTTTCCTGCATTAATAACTTTTTTTGACATGTTTGAAAAAAATGGAAGTTTTTGCAGACGGGTTGTAATTGAATAAAGATGTAAAATATATTACCAAGCATGAAATACACCCATGACGCGTCAAATCTCACAATTAATTCCATCGCTAGACCACATGAAGAGCTTTCCTTCTTAAACAATGGAAATAATGCAAAATATTAATTTCGACAAGAACACATTTCAAGGACTTGCATGAGTGTACAATTTTTTTTTTTTAACTCCACTCTTAATTTTCCTATTTTTCACTCTTAAAATTCTCGAGTTTCATCTGACCTTTTCTAATCATCAAGACACCACATACATGAAATGGGTTACAAGTAAAATTCAAGAGGATAAAGACACATCAATATCAATAGTAACCATTCAACTATTTGAACAAAGCATAAATTGGGGGCAAAAAATGGTATTCCACATTACCTGTACAATGCACAGGCAAGATAGTTACAAGTTATTTCATGCCCGCATATCCCTCACCATAACACTTGTTTTCAATATAGCATTTACCCTCGCAATTTCAATAAGCTTTACATTATCTAGATTGTAGTGGAAAAATATAAACATCCAAAATAGTCCACCCCTTTAGGAGACATATTCATCAACAAAAAAACAAACATGTGTCTTCAATCCTTGACAAACACGAGTGGAAATAACATTTTACATACCTAAATGGTGTTTAAAACCCAGGGTTGATTTTGCAATCTATTCATCAAATTGATAATACAAGCTCGTGTACGCACGTCTCTTAACATGACATCGACACTGCTTAAACTCAAGAAAAGACACAGTACAACCTCACTGCAAAAACAAAATGGACATACATATCCATTAATGTCATACGCCTCATTAGTTCACCTCGTGTGGAGGAAGAGAATAGTTGGGATACCATATCGAACACAACATATGAAGAAGCACATATTTTCATGGGGAGGAGCCCACATATTAGCACATGGAAATGATAGAGCAGAAAAATTGAGTGCAATAGAAGGGACGAGCCAAAAAGCAATTGTAAATTATAACAAAGAAGAAAAATACCTTTGAAGATGTGTACAAAACCATTATTCTACTCACCAAACCCATCGTTTCCTTGACCCACATGCAAACAATAAACAAAGCTCATTAAGGGATGGAATTTTTTGCCACGTCCATGGAACCTATACCTCATCCATTTGGAGGAGAAAGCTTGAAGGCTTAAAGTTGTTTGTCCTCCTATCACAATAAGGATTGAGGGCCACCATACTCGCTAAAAAAAGTGCATAATAAATGAGCTTAGGTTTGTATCCATTGCAAAACAAAAAGACATAATCATTGTAACATGACAAAACCATGAGCGGACTTCAAGTGCATGGTACAATGAACACATAGATTTAACTTTTCTCCCCAATGGAAAACTTCCACATAAAATCATCCCTCGTTAAATATACCCGCACAACAATTAATGAAGGCATGATAGCCATATTGTGTCTCCATCAGACACTGGAACAATTCGAATGGTCATCCTCTGCGTAGAAGAGATCCTAAGCACCCATGTTGTTCACAGTTGAATGCATCTTGTAGTGAAACACCTATCAACGTAATTAGTCGATTAATATTTCATAATATATGGGAGAAACACATGTGACAGACCACCAAACTTAGTAGGACATCCATATACGGTAGTCATGGGCATCAACAACCATTTAAAAACCTGAGAAAAGGAAGAAAATATAGACTACATGCTCTGCTTTCAAGCTTCTTTCAAATGTGGCTGTTGCTAACAAACACATGTTTTCAGATCTTCCGCCTGTATAAACCCCATTCGAAAGAGAACTGCAAAAACTCACAAAAATTTGAAGGGTGTATAGGAAGTTCACATAGTCCTCACCGCTCAGATCGTGGATGAGCCTAAGACCGACTTCCTTGTTTGGATCGACATGACCAATGCCCATATCCAAAGGCATTGTCAGACAACCTTTGTTGCCATTGACAAGGTCGATAATGACGTTGTTGGAATTGTCAAGCGTGTAAGAAGTGGTCATGATAGCAAACCTAATCGTCGCAGGCCTCTACTCATTGTGAATTCCTTTCATTAGAACGATTAGCCTGACCACATGCGGACATGACATTGACATGTCGGAGACTAATGCAATTTTCGTTTCCCTTTATGCTATTTGGGAGCCATGCAACAAGGATATTAACACTGGGGGTTGTAACATCTGACTTCAAATAATTATGGCTCAGATCATACGACCCTCGAGAAGAAAAATCCGCCATAGCATGTGCAACTGGGCATAAGTAGCTACCGCCACCCTCCACATTGCAACTAGGCATAATTGAGTCCACCCATTTTCAATGGAGGAAGCACTTAATGTTCAAGTGCACGATATCTGCAATGAACACACATTGATTACCTCTTCCTCCACAATGGAAAACATCCACCCAAAATTGCCCCTCAGTAAATGCACTTGTATTGGAATTAATGATGGACTAGACGCCCATACTGCATCTCCATCGAACAGTTGTAACAATTGCTTAAGTGGGACATGAACCAAAAAAATCTTATACCTGTTGGACGACCAAGATTTTTTCAATGGTCGTCCCATATGTACAACTGGAATCCCAACCATCAATTGACGTACTCCAAGTAAACGAGTCACGTAGTGTGAATGTCTATCGTCGTAATTAAATATATATTATATTAAAAATACGTAAAGATATCGAAATATATGTATTTTTACCATGTCAAAAGGTAGGCATATAGGTATTATTTTCCAACTAATCTTTATTTATTTATATAATTAAATTGCTATATTATTGGTTTGATGATCCATTCATTTGTTCTTCATGTCAATCGAGGCACACAATATTATTACATGAACTATTGTTTAAAATGCATGTAAAACATAAAATGAGTGGATGAAACTTGTCGATATCCTGATTTTATTACAATGCATTGACATGATATTAAAATTATTAGAGACCTCCATTATGTATGGATTGTACAAGGGACGTGTCTGTTTCGGTAGTCTGATGTGTCTATTTTAGAAAATAATGTCATTTATTCCATATCACAACTTTTGGTTCAGTTTGGCCCCACACACTTTATTACCTACACCTTCCACGCGTCAAGTAGATGGTGACGTGGCGTAAGTCTGTGGTGTGGCAAGAACCATTGTCAACCCAAACAAACAAATATAACAAATGATGTTCTCTTTTTAGGCGAGTACTTCGTGCTAGTTGACGGAGATGCATATCCTCAAAGAATAGGAGATAAATTGTATTCAATAAATAGTTAACACGTCATAAAGCTTCGGGGTAAAACAAATAATTATCGGTGGTCTTATTATTGCGCTATGAAATGAACTGAAATATTTTAACGACGTCCATGAGACTGAAGATTCTAAGTAAGGGACCAAAAGAAACTGAGACGTTAAGACGATTTCATACTCTTTGCAATATGAGCTCCCCTACTGTGAATCTTGAGCACAAAACTAACGATCCTTTGAAGTTTTGTTTCTTCAAATAATTCATTTAAGTTGTCCACTTTTAAATCGTTTTCGTACTGGATACGAATATCATCATATGTTGAACACTCCATAATGAAATGCCATTCAATTTCAACAACCCCTTTGCTGCAGAAAAGACAAGTTCCTCCCAATCCTCTTTGGGAATAGTCCATCTACCAGTTTCACAACGAAGATGATGTGATCCGGTCCTCAACTGAGCCATTAGAATCATTGCTTTACCTTTGATAACTGCCCCTAGATAAGCTTTTCCATCATGCTTCCAAGTGGGGTTGAATTCTTTGATATATTGTGCTTTCTTACGACCAATCTGCTCTGTCCACATGGCAGTACCAAACTTCTCCATCACATAATTTTTTATTTCCATGTTGTTGTTAGGACACTCCTAAAAATTGATGCCCCATTTGTTCATCCATTTGTTATTCTGTTTCATCCAAGTTTTCTTTTTGCGCTCTAGATTATCCTCTATAACCATTTTGGGCCAGGGATGATTGTCCATGCTTTCAACTTTTTTCAAATAGTTTATCAGCCGAGTTATTGTCGATGCTTCCATCGGGAAGATACCCGCTTCAGCCAACAAGATCTCATAAGGGACTATTGATTTAACTTTAATAGTGATTGTGATTAGATGTTTATGGATTCTTTCTAATTGTCTCCATCTATGCTTTGACATGCTGCTTCCCCAAACCTCACAACCATAAAGTGGAACCGGAGTAACCAACAATCCAAAGAGGGTTTTCTTAGTTTTCCAATCCCAAAGCTCAACTTTCCTACACCTATTTTGAAGTAGCTAAGATGCTTTCCAACCTCCATGTATCCTTTTTGCTCTACATGTTTCCCAGCTCATCTTATTGTGAAAATCAATCCCAAGATGTTTATATTATGTAACAATTTCTAATGGACTTCCCTAAAAAAGAAAGTTAATTTGCTTCTTTTTCCTTTTTAGGGAAAAAATCATGATTTTTGTTTTGCTAATGTTCACTTGCATCCCGACTTCGTGGCAAAAGAATTTTAAAGCTTTTAGATGCTCCCTCATTCCTTGAGCTATTGTTGAAATTAGGATAAGATCGTCAGCATATAAAAGCAACTTCACCACATACTCAGCCAAGTGTACACCCCCTCCTTCGGATTTAAGTAACCATTCTTCAAGCTTGTCAATGTATAAACCAAACAAAGTGGGAGAAAGAGGGCAACCTTGTTTGACCCTAATGTCACTACCAAAACATTCAAACCATTTGTATTTTCTTTTCAATTTTCAAACCATTAATTGAAATCTCGAACTCAACTCCATTGTCAGTGATTCGGCTCTCTAGTTTTAGGGATAAAAATGCCCAACTATGGTGTTCATGCTAGTTGCCTTTTAAAGATGTTTTTGACTTCTATCATATGCCAGTTTATTTATTTATTTTGGGTTATACATACTTGAGCTTTTTTATTTTATTGTTGAAATCTATATGATTTAGGTACGTTCTTTCCAAACAAATTTGGGTGTTCTATTTTCAATGTAAGTTTGTAGCAGTTTTTAAAATATGTATGGCCAAGTTCCATTGTTACCTGGATAAATGTTTCTCTTTTCTTTACAAAAAATCATTTGTGTGATGTCAAGATATGTAAATTTGGTCATTACAAAAATGACCTTCTCGCAGGATAAACACATATTAGTTTCCCCAAATATGGTGACAACCTCTTCAATCATTGAAAATTATTACCAGATGGAAATATAAATTTTCAAAGACTCGTGTGCTTGCTTAAGTGCAATAGTAAATTTCTTCTACAACTTTAAAGACTCTTGATACTTGCTTAGTGCAATTTAGAATCACTTCTACAACTCTAAAATACCCCATGTTTTCCTATTGCAATTTGGAATTTCTTCTATAGTTATAAGGCGTTGAAAGCCACTAAGTTATTTCTTATTCTTCCGCAACTATGCAGGTGACCATGTGATTTGCCAATTAAATTCTTAGCTATAAAATTTGAACTAACCCTTGTAAGAGTGATATGTCAAACATCTAGAGGGTGACAGAGAAACAAGAAATTAAGCATTTTTTGTGATTTTCGTAATTCATATCTAACTTAAAATTTAATCCAAAGTTAATCCCTCTAATTTTGTCTATTCAAATGCTTCGGTTGTGACCTCTCTAAACACACTAACAATGTCAAATATTTAGTTTATTCCTTTAATATTTCACAACAACCCTATTGTAGCCTTTGTTTTCTTTGTGATTGTGTCTTTTAAGTGTATAAAAAATATTTACATCGATAGGTGTTTCTTCATAGCCAAAATTTTGTTGCATTGTTCATATTAGCAGCCCACCCTTGTTGTTGGGCATTACAAGACCATAGGAATAATTTTCTTCATTGATCTCGTGTTTCACTGTGCATCACATTTGTATTGTTGTTGAAAAAGGCGTTCCCTTCCATTTCGTCGAATAACTGTAGATAAGGGTCCACAATGAGTTATTTTTGCCCATGTGTAGACACCAATTTTTGGTATCTCTTGTCCCTCATCTTGTGTCCGCTCTCCTTCATCGTCATTATTCACACACATACCTCTCTTCCCATTTAAATCCCCCTTTCCCCCCTAAAATCTATTTATCCATTTAACTAGTATTTTCCACTTTAATCTCATCTTAATTACACCCTTAATAAATCTACCCTAATCACCCATAATCACCATTAAATAATCATAAATCATTATTTAATCCATTTATCTTCCCTAAATGTCTCTATTTACCATTGTTAGGCCTTCATTTAATAATTTCACACCCCCTTTACCTTTATTTAATATTTTACACCTCCCATTTACCCATTTATCCATCTAAAGCAACCCTAACCCGTACTTACCACCAAAAACCCTAATCCCGCCTCATGAGGGCTCATTGCCTCAAGCTCTTCCCTCTTCCACTGACCAAATGGATGGACCTTCGTAGTCAGCGGCAACCCATCCGAGTTGCCGTCAACCCTATAAATACGACTATACCCTTCACTTTTTCAAGGATGCAACTTTGGAGACTTGAGCTTTCTTGCAATCTTGCCTTCATTTCTTGCTCATCTTTGCAGTTGTTATCACTATCTTGGAGCTATTTTAGAGATCTTGTGCCCCATCTTTGGAGATTTGGAGTCTTTTTCTCTTTTTGCATGCTTGAATCCATCATTGGCATTCCCTCAATCATCCCCCATTAGTTTTACAGGTTCTTTATTCATTTTAGAGTTTTGCCACTACATCAACTATCTTCAATCTCACTTTGCAAATTATCATTCCCATCCATCAAACCCTAGATCACTCCTAGTCATCATCGACCCTGTCCATTTGTCGTCGACCCAAGTCGCATCTATTTGATTTTCTTTCATCTAGCCCTGTCATCTTTATGTTTTTTGAGGACATAGTCCTTCAGATCTCCAAATCCTTTCATTTTACTCTTTTGCCACTTCAGATCTATTCTGTCAGTTCCAATCGTTGTCGTCGACCAGATCAATGTTCATTACATCCATTATCAGAATTTATAATTTTCTTACGTCCTTTCTGTCAGATCCAGATCTAGATTTTATTACAACTTGTTCCTGTTCCATCTCAGCCTCATCACCAACCCCAGATCTGCATCCAAAGCTTTCAAATATGCATTTTTTTGTCATTGTTTGACTTGGTCTACTCTAGTCATCGTCGAATGGGCTCTGCAACCTTGGGTCACTGTTGACCCACCCAGGTTTGATTTGTTTTACATTTACTTAGATTAGATATGCATTTCTACTTTATCTCTGTCATTTCAGCTTTCTATTTTATCTCAAATTCTGCTGTATTATACTAGATCCATCATTTACGTTACTTATCTTTATCAAAACATGGGTTGACATCCATCCTAGGAAGTTTTCACTTCTTGGGACTTACATTGTCAGACAACCCACCCATCTATCTACCAATATTTTTTTGTTGAGTTCTCTTTGTTGTGCAGATCATCTAGTTCACTGCAAGGAGTTCTCTATTGCGGCCCACATCCATCTGAAAACATGTACAAGAAAATTGGTTATTACTCCATTCAGAGGTATCTTAAACCCTCTCATATTTGGTGTTACTTATTTTATTTTATTTGTTACTTCATTTTGGATCTAAAAAGAACCTTCATATTTTTTTGGCAATGTAGTCTAATTAGGGGGTTAACTCTTTGCATACACTTTATCACGCACATCCAAAATACACACATCAAAACTACACATCTTAAACATCTCCTTCCAGGTGGAACTATTGGGATTTCATCACCCAATAGGAAGCCTGCCATGATGTTCTGGCCAAGTTATAGTTTTTTTGGCTATTGGTATATTGGCTATGTTAGAACATAATATTAAGTGTGTATAATGTCTAGTTTATAATTAAATAATTTAGAATACAATTTATATTCTTAATTATTTAATATAAACTTTATATTATGTTTATTAATTATTTAATAAGTAATTATTTTATAAACTACGGGGCATACCCCGTCACTTAATATTCATAACCCTTGAGGTTATTTAAATATGGTCGTGGGCCATATTTGTGATATTCACTACGGGTGAATTTGTGGGAGAGAAGTGAGGAGATTGGAGTTTTACTGGACTGTAATTTTGTTTCTCTATTAAATGGAAATTCTTACTTCTATGGTTTTTTACCCCCTTAGGGATTTTTCCACATTAAATCCATGTCATGTGTTCTTTAATGTTTTTTTATATTTATTCAATGTTTGGTAAATGACAAATATACTTTAATATGTTTATGTATTAATTCACACCTCGTACTTAACATGGTACCAGAGTGTTTGTAATTAATTATTTGTTTAATTGCCCAATGGTTGTGTCTATTCAGGTGGTTGGTGTTTAGTTCGGTAGAAATATTTATTTAAACCCCCTCATTCCCTTTGGGACACATGTTTGTGAATTTTGTGTGCACAGGTGAAAGGGCCTCCAGAATGATATTTATCTGCGCGTGAAAACCACATACGAGAACATGTAAGGGTTATTAATATTTGAAATATTTCCAATTTCCCTATAGCTTCATGTGTGCAGGTTAAAAGATACTCAAAGTAAATGAGAGAGGAGACAAGCTCCATCGAAATAGGGATTTCATTTTTTCTCATTAGAAGGGTTAAAATTTTTGTCCCCTCTATAAATTCCCAGGTTAATTTTCATGTGGATTCGAATTCTTGTTAACCCGTGGTAAAAAGTTTATGTATTTATTTTAACCTTCCCATGTCCTTTTTTTGACCCCTTTTAACAAAGGTTTTTCAAAATTTTATAATAGTTTATAAGCCAGATACAAACTATAACCTATAGTTTATAAAAAAAGTATATATATATATATATATATATATATATATATATATATATATATATATATATATATATATATATATATTTGAACCAAATGCGATTTGTGGTTTTATCTAAACCTTATAGTAAATTCTATATAGGTTAAATATTTTTTAGCTTTCCTTTTAAACTAATTGTGGTTTAAAATCTTATGTTTAAAACCTATATTTAAGTGACCTATTGGTTATGATCAATAGTTTAAACATTTATAAATTATAACAAACCTTTTAAAACCTTATATATTGTATGGGGAGGTGGCCTCATTCATCGAACCACCCTCATATCATGTAAACACGTGGTGGGCTCAGCACACCCACGCCTCCTTCAATCCCTCCACTTCATGTACTCCTCTGGCCCCCCCTCGGGCCGACAACCTATCCACTATGGCTGCAATTTTGACCGGACGCATACCATTATCTTTTTTGTGTATGTTTTTAGTCCCACATGTGGGCCTCGGCGATGGGATGGTCGGTTTATATACCATTGGTGGGAGGAAGTTAAAAGTGACTGCATTCATGTTGATAGCCTTTTGTTTGAGATCTAATAGGGCTTGGTCATGGTCTCGGCCATGAGATCGCCCACATATTGACCCTTCATGGGTGTAACCCACCCTTGGCATCATTGATAATGTGGTTAAGTTTGTGTATTGGCCCCAACTCGCCAAGTAACTCGGCCACTGTGGTTTGAATGGATTGGTTGGTGATGAATTGCATGGTTTCAATTCGATGTGGCATATAAATAATGAACAATTGTGGCTTGACTCATCTCGCCAAGTTGGGAAACCCAACTCGTCCAAGCCAAACATATACAAAGGAGAAATGCTCCACTATTTTTTTATATATACACATGTTTTTTTGCTTAAATTATTTTTTCTCTTATTTGTTAATTTAATTGAATTTCACTTAATTCTTTTACTTTAAATCTAAGAAAATTAGTTTATTTAAAATGAATTATATGTTTTCGAAATATTGTAGTATTTTACGACACAACGACTAAGTCATTGTCGTCGTTGTTTATAGGAAAAACTTAAAAAAATATAACTTACATTTTGATTAAATACTATTATCGTATGTACATATAGTCTGTCTAACAAGACCTTATTTTCGTCGTGAATTCATAAAATTTCGATTACAAGGCTTAAACAACGACATGGGGATCTTTTTTTAACCTTGATTGTTTTTAATCCTCTTTGCTCTTAATTATTCAAATTTATTTATGTGAAAATGGGGTCTAATCCTTTTACTATTGATAAATCTCAGATGTTGAATGGAAATAATCATAACATTTGGAAAATTTGATTCAGGGTGTAATTCATGGCTCACAAGCTTTTGGAAGTCATGAAAGAAACTGAGAAGGCTCTAACTAAAAGACAAGCAACTGCAGACAACATCAATGCATATCAACAAAAAGTGCAAGAAGTGATGTCCATCATTTTGCGGAGAGTGTAGGAAGATTTTCTCCTTTGTATCAGGAATAAAAAAAGTCTGAGTGAGGCTTGGACTCAACTGGAATTGATGCATGAAGGTACGCAGTTCGAAAATCATTAAATTGATTCTAGAACTAATGACAACTCCTATGGAGGGAGATGAAAACTGAACAAGACATCCTTGATTTACAAACCATTAGTTTTCTCTTGATTCAGGAAGAGCAAGTTAAGAAAAACTTTGATTCAAAAGAGAATGCCACTTAGGAACTTCTCACTCGAAAATAAAAAAGTAGACCTTCTAGGTTCAACAAGAATAAAAAATCAACTTTTAAACCTCCTACTAAAGACAAGAAACTAAGAAAATTAAGAGTTAGTTTTGATGGTAAATGTCATAACTGTGGGAAATTTGGCCATAAGAAAGAAGATTGTAAATTGAAAAATAAGTCGAATTTCAAAAATAAAAAAATGGAATAAATCATATCAAAATCAAGATGAAAATGAAGAGAATAATCATAGAGCTAATGTAGTAACTCTATACACTGCATCTATCACTTCTAAATGAAAAGTATATGTTTTATTTGAATATACTGTTGAAAAAGGAGTTGTTTTTTTCATTCATAAATTAACTCAGATGGTTTATTAAAAATGAACTAGAAGTAACTATAATTGAAAACATACACAAAATGGCTTGTGTGTTTAAGATTTTTCTTCATTTTTTTGGTAGTTTATTCAAAAATAAAAACCATTGTTTTTTTTGGTTTCGTTATACTGAGATCATTTCTTTAGGATCATGTAAGACATGGCTTAAAACCTATGAAATGTGTAAAGGGTACTTACATGGTAAGCTATCACCAAAAACCCTTCCTCAGTCATTTTCTAAAGCAAACTTCACATAAATCCATGAGATGTGTCCATAGTTAATGGATAAGGTTTCAGTGAATGCTGTGATTATTCTTGTATGATTTGATTATCTATTCAGATATGCTATCTATCAAGTCTTGTCTTATTTTTAAGGCTTAGAATAATATAATGAAGATATATATGTTTTTGATAAAACATTCTAAAATTTCTTAGTATGTGATTACTAAAAATATTATTATATGCATATCAAATGACACTTGGGAACACCTTTGTGTTTGTATTGGAGAAGTACAATACTTATTGCATCTAATATATATTTTACAAGAGTAATATTTTCAAAATTTTCAACATATTTTAACATGGTTAGTTGTTAAGCATATTGTTATGTTAGTTGTTATACAACTAGTGTTTAACTTTTACACATTTAAAAGTGAAATTAGTAAAGATTTAGACGCTTATTATGCTTATATGGATATTGTGACTCTAACCATGCTGATGTTGTGTTAGATGTAAAATATATTGGATATGTGTTCGATTTTTTTGGTACAAGTGCCATTACTTGAAGCAATAAAAAGCAACCCACAATCTTCATCTCCTCTAACTGAGGTAGAGTATAGAAGTGTCATGAAAATAGTGAAACAAGCCATGTGGCTAAAGAAGTTATTGAAAGAGATGGACATGGAAGTTGAAGGAAGTACTCCCTCTTCTATGTGATAGTCAGAGTTGATTTGCTAAGAATCCAATTTGGCATTAAATAATGAAGGATATCGAGATACATATTCACTTTATTTGAGAGAAGCTTCTCTGTGGTGATATAGATCTCCAGTACTACCCGAATGAAGATCAAGTTGCAGACATGTTTATGAAGCCATTATGTGTTGTAAAGTTCTACAAGTTTTATGCAATGCTTGGCCTTTCAAAGTTGCCATTGAGGGGGAGTGTGCATGGAAATGTCACCTCCTAAAGCTCAATCGATTGATAACGTGTAGAAGTAGTCCCCAATATTAGGCCTCGTACTGATAGTCATCATAGATTCATGCCTCATGTACCTTCAGGTATATCGAGGACTCCATCCAAAAAAAATTGAAACCACCCATAGTTTGGCCATTTCCTAGGCTCCCTTCAAGCCCATTTTTCTTTTCTACTCACATTTTTCTAATAATCAAGATAATCAAAACTCTACTCCGTGACATGTTTGAAGTAATTAGAAATCAACATAGTTTCTTGTATAATTGTTTGTTTCATGCCTGTTATTACACGTTCCAAAGCAAGAAAAATGAAACAAACCATGTCATCCAACAAAATTCCTACTTTTACTATAATTTCCCAACAAACTTCTGCCCTTACTATCATTTCATCCACCCCTTTAGTTGCCTCTTCCGCGGTTATTGAACCAATGGTTCCAATTCCCCCTCTTCAAGAGTTTCAAGTCATCTAACTTAACACCCATGTTGTAACCATCCCCTTTCTTTATCATCAATTCATCCCATCTAAACCAACTACAACCCCTTCCGCCACCTCTATCAAAGCTTTTGGGCCTCCTACCATCCCTCGTGGATGTGCGGAATTCCAAGAGCTTCTCGATGCTAACCAAGTTTCTCTTCAAGATTACCTTATTAAAAAATCTACCAACCTCCCTCTTGACAGACCCCCTATTCAACAAATTTATGTTTATCATTCCCATCCTGAATCCACTCAAGTCCTCACATCACAACTTGTCGTATTCTTCTCTAGAGATATGAATGAACTTGCCATGGCACAACATGAGCTTGATCCTCACTAATATTCCTCCACAATCCCTCACAATCACCAAACCACTCAATTGGTGGTCCCCATTCCCCCTAACATGTCTTGCATTAACACTACTATCACCTCTTCTATTCCCATCGCCTCCTCATCCACTACGGTTATTAGTGCTTCTATGTAATAATCACAAGAGTCTCATTTTCTCCCTCCTCCACTCGAACAACATAACCCAAATTTACCCCTTATTTCCACTTCCCATGTTCATACAAATTCCCCATCCTTCTGAATCAACCCAAACCCATCAACCTCATCTTCAAGATGATTTTTCATTACATACTTCCTAACTAATCCACTCAAGCGTCCCAACCACCCATTACCTACATCCCAACTCATCCCATACCAAACCAATCCAATGTTTCCATCACTCAACAACCAATATAATCTCATCAATATTATCACGTCCCCATCTCCCAATAACAACCTATATCTCAAGCCATTTAATCACAACCATTCAATTACACTCCCCCTTATCAAGCACCTCCACAAGCACATATTCATCCTCAAACATATCAAACTTATCCCCAACGTAACCCATCTACTTCATAAATACCACAATCTCATACTTCAAATTCTCATCCCCATACATGCGTTATTAAGTAGAATGGCCAACCTTTAAGTTGTTACCTTGGGATCCAAGACCACCTTCTCCTATGAACAAATTTATAATGAACCTATCAATCCATAAGTCCCCATAAAGCCTTATCCCCCACATTGGGAGCTCCTAAAATTCTTTAAGTTTAATAACAAGGAGGATCCACAACAACATCTCTATGCCTTTAGGCATGCATACTATCTCATTGCTCATGATGAAGACCTTATGCTTTGTACATTCCCCATGTCGTTAGTCAGGCCCGCATTGGATTGGTACAACGACATTCCCCAACATTCATTATTTTCCTAAACCAAACTCACACAATTTATCCTAGAGCACTTCTCAATCAATATTATGCGTAAGATCACTATCAAAAACCTCTACGCCATTAGACAATTTAATGACGAATCTATTGTTAGAGTAGGTATTTACCTTAGCTCATGTTCACCTAGGTACTTTATTTACCTTTATTGTAATTATCCTCACCCACTTATGTGTGTGGATATTTATTTTATTTTATTTAGATATTAGGGGGATATTATCTAGTTGTTAGGTATAGTTATTTCCTTGATCTATGGTATTAACTAGATCCTTGATGTCTAGTTCTTTCCTAAATCTATAGTCTTTACTAGTTCTTTGATGACTAGTTCTTTCCTTGATTTATGACTTAATCTACGACCTTGACTGGTTCTTAGATTGTTATTCCTTACCTATATAAGAAAGGCTCATTCTCATTGTATTTCATTGAGTTCCATAATAATATATGATATTGCTGCTCATTTGTTTGCAAAGGTTTTATGTAAAGTTATTTTGGCGAATTGCTTTCATCTTATTGATTGTGGTGTTTGATTAGCATATGAGTTCTTCGCTTGGTATAATCTGGTTATCGTTCCTTTTATCTATCACGGATTTCGTCGCACAATGACATGGCATAATCAACCAACTATCATTCTCTCTTCCACAGACTAAACTAATTAAAATTTTCCCACGGTCTTGTGTGAGGCATATTTCCTCTACTATCCAAAATACAATCATTCCAAACCTTTGAAGAGGCATTTACCATGGCTCATAAAATTGAACTTCATGCCCTTGAATAGGGCCATCTCAAAATTTGACCAAATAAACCCAAGCCTAAATTTACTAAATCATATGTGCATGGTGAAAAATCTAAGAATGTTGCTAACGCCATCATGGTCAAATCTTCCTCCACATCCACTTCTCACACAGAGCCTCCACAAAGATCTCCTAGACCTTATTCTAACTATACCCCTCTCGGGGAATCCTATAGTTCCATATTCAATAAGTTAATGACAACCCATCTTATCCAACTTTCTCCCATCCAACCTTTCGATGACTCGCGACCCAAACCAACATGGTATCGCAAGGAGAATTATTATAAGTATCATCAAGTTCATGGTCATGACATTGAGAAGTGTCACACTTTTAAAGACCTTGTCTAAAAAATCATAGATTATGGTGACCTCCAAGTGGATAATCCCAATGCACCACCTAATCAAGCTCTCGATGTCTTCAAACAACCTTTCCCTAATCATCCACCAACTAATTAAACTCCACCCCCACATCACAGAAACCTAATGCCCATACAATCAATAATATAAAACAAGAGCTAATTCCATCACCTATGTCCATCATCTCTTCATTCGTTGCACCCATGTATATTCCAAACTTTTTTCCCATGCCCACAATTTCATCAACATCTACATTCATCTCTACACTTATTATATCTACATCGACTATGTCCACAACTACCACATCCACATCAATCCTAACTACACCCACTTCCCCATCCATATATTCCACATCCTCACCTATCACATCTATTCCTTCACCTATATCTACCCTAACACCCATCTTAAACTTTTCATCACACACTCTTACATCCACACCCAATTTCACATCAATCACATTTGCTACTATGACCATACCCACATCAAAATCTGGATCTATATCCACATCCATACCATCTCTCGAAATGTCTACTACACAGACACCCCCACTTAATATAACCACAAAATGATACTCTTTCCCCATCTACAAGTCCAATCATTCCTACACCAACAAATCCTAGACCTATACAATCTACAACCCCTTTTGATCTCGTTAAGCGCATCATACAAAAATCACTTCCACCTTCAATATACACATCTACAACACAATATACATTACATGTTTCTACCTCTACAGATCCCCCAATCGAAATCGTCATCATTCCTGCCAAAGGAAAATCCTCACAACCAAAGTCTAAGAACCTTGACGTGCCCACTCAAAAATCCATCACACATCCACACAAAAATTTAGAGCTCCCTCCTCCCAATACTAGCCATCCTAAGCAATATAAGGTCACATCACCACTCTTAAGAGCATCTCCATCCATCTTAGGGAAATTCCCTTCCTCCAAGGCCCCCATTATAAAAAAATCCAAGCCAAAACAATCTGATCCTTCTTCCAAATATGATCTCCCTTTAAAATCATCTGCATCCCCAAATATCAAATCAAAATCCAAGCCATCTAAGCTACCAATCATAAACACTGAAACTAAGACACAATCACCTTCCTCTCCTTCTAAGTCCAAGACAAAATCAAAGGCTTCCATAAAGCCTCATCGAAGAAAACCATCCCTCTTACCTTCATCCATCATTCTCAAATCCACTTCATCTACAACTTCTTCTTCAACAACCCCCATTGGTTCCTACACAAAAATATTCCAGCGCTTATGATGCAACCTATAATTTAGTGACACAAACACTATGAAACTGTATGTGCGCTCACACATCACTCAGCCTAGACTGAGCACTCACCCGAAGCATGTAAAGGTACTAGGTTCCTCTTTAGGGATGCTATAGCAGGATGTTAGCATGACGAAGACTTAACATATATAGTTCCATTACTAATATATCATTCTACAGAGCATACTAGATCTATACCCAAGGAAAAATAGAACTAAGTACTAACCATGATGAGAGAAAAAGTATACTAAAGTCAGGTACTCATAGAACTAATAGTTAGATTCAGTCAATATTCTCCATTATATTCAATGCATTAAGTTATAGAAGCTTCATTACAATATCAAAAGTATGAGCATAGCAACATAACACTGTATGTCCCGATCTCATCTATTATGTTATATCTATTACATAGTCTACTCCATCTATATATAAGGGTGGGGACTTGCCCTTCACCACTTGTCCTTTCCAATAATAGGTCGCATGCTATTCTTAGCCACACACCATTACAACACTAACCACACATGCAAGTGTGCTAATAATTTAATACTACTAGCTAATTGACAATAGCAGATCTATTTTCAGCCTGCGTCCATGCAAATTACTTCATATACAATCCTCCAAAAATAGCCAATGCATGGCGCACACATCTCTGCCTTGTTTGTGTGCTCTGCACGCCATCTCTAAAAATAGACCTTTATGAGTGAAAATGGCTAAGTCCCAAAAACCTGGACTTCTATTCCATGCACGTGCGTTCTCCCTATCCATTCACGCCTTTGCGCATGACTTGCTTTCCCACGTGGACTTCTTGTGTACTTTCTCTGTCAAGTGTCTGTTGATCAACATTACCCCACACTAATTTCATTGTCGCCCCCGACAATGGTTATCTCAAAAACTTGCAGAATCTCCTGGCTAAGGATCAATCCTGTTTTATGAACAACTAATTCAGGATGGTTCCTGGATTTTATTTCAGCCTCCAAGGTCCTGCCATTCAAGTAAGTGCTTGCTCTACTTTTTTTGTGAATGTCCACAGCAATGGACTCCAGTTCATCTCTCACAATCTCCCCTTTTTCATTTTTGCAAGAACTAACACGATGCTGGACATTGAGGTCATTATTCCTCTAGTAAATCCATCTTCTACGCAATCTAACTTCCCAAGCTCTTCCAGCCGAGTCTTGTCTGGTTCTTGTGCTACTGCAAGGGCCTCGCGCTTCTGCTTAACCATTGATAATATTTTTGCGTGGCCCAATGTCTCGTCCTTCATTGCCCTCTTGACCTCATTGTTCTCTTCTAGAGTCTTTATGTTGATAAGCACCTCTGGAGCTGTGAAGATGTTTAAGGAAATTTGTCTCGCTTTCTTCAATTCTTCTTGTAGTGCTTGCAGCAAGTCCTTCATAGGATGTAATCTTCCTCATCATTAAAGCTTTCTCTTATTCTACCTCTTTTGTTGGATCCTTTGGTGCTTGCATGCGCAGAGGCTCATCTTCAAGGACTAGGTCCACCAATTTTCCTACATAATGTATTGCGGATGGAAACATCTATGGTACCATTGGCTCCAAGTGTGGCCTAGCTCTTATGACATTTTCCCCAATTTCCTCTACGATGCTGATAAATACAATGTTCTCCTTTTTATGCTAAGTCCCTCTCTTGTGTTAGGTGCACGATATTTATTTCTCCATTTCCTTAGTTTTAATCTTCCTCCATGAGCTGCCCTGATTGTGGTAGCCTTGTCCACATTCCTCCTTACCACCTCTATTGAAGACTTTCACCAATGCATTACTCACCTACTCATCTATAACATGATGGTAGGCTTTACCGTCATGTGTCTAGCCTGAGGTACATCTTCTTTAACCTCCTTGATACGCATGACTCCTCACATACATCAAAAATTTGGCTCATCCATGTGTGTGTGCATGGACCATGACAACTACTTCCTCAGTGCACACTGTGGCCATATCTTCATCCATGAGCTCCCAGCCATATAAGTCTTTCTTGCGTCAGCATGCTCTGGAAATGGGGCGCGAACAATTTTACCTGCATCCTCTGCATAACCCATGGCTAGTGGAATGTGCTCTCCACTTGTTCTTCTAGACCATTGCACTTAGGAACTTTACCTTCCAAATTTGGGACTTGTGTCTCCATGTCCTGAGCAGTCTCTACAGTTAATCTCCTCTGTTCCCTTTTCTTCCTCTTCTTTTTCCTTCAATTCCTCATTCTTTTGTTCTTCTACGGTTCCTCTGGAAGTGTAGGAGAATTAGGCACGCTTTCCTTTGACTCTTCTGCCTCCTCATTCAACTTCAGTTTCCTCCTTATTTGTGTGGTTATCCTCCTTCTGTGGAGAGAGTCTAGGTGATTTGCACACTATGTTCTGTGGAGTAGCACCTTGGGTCCTTGTTCTCCCTAAACACCCTTTTAAATCTGTGCTCTCCTTGGACTGCATTCAAGTCCTCTTCATCCCCCTCTTGTGGCTGAGGCAGTGTAGTGGCACGCTCAGCTTCATCTCTTATTCGTAGGATGTCTTCTACCTCTATGATCCAAACCACCACTATATTCACAGCTCATCCTCCTCATCCTCCACTTCAACCTGGCTTTATGGGCTTAGGCACTGGGATGTTCTCCATTGTATGATTTCCCTTTGGTGGTGCTGGAAGTGCAAACTCACCTTCCACATACTTGTTATTCTTCATCTTTGGTTTAAGTTGGAGATACACCAATTTTGCCCCAACATCTGCTGATGGCCAAGCTTATTGCGTTTAATGCTCAATAAGGAATTTGAAATGAGTCTTTCTAACATACGTGCAGCCTGCCTTAAGATACACATACTTCTTCCTCAGTGTGTGGTAGTCGTGAACATCTACCTTATTTGTATTGAATCACCAGTTGCTTGTGTGTCCTTGTCAACTGATATGAATGACGCTTATAAATACCTTGCATGTGAATGCGTATGGCAATTGCACCAAGGCCTCCATTTCTCCATTAGCCTTCATTGGCGAACCATGTTATCCAGAAATGCTGATATATTGCAAACTGAAACTTCACCTTTCCCCTACCGACTTCTAGGAAAGTCCTTTGGAATACACCAATCTTCTTCAAATCCTTGCACGTGAGCCTATCATACCACTTCTCATTCCCTCTACTTGTACATGCATCTCATCATGGATCCCTCACTTGCATAGGTAACTTGCTGAAAATGTTTCAGCAGGAGATTTGTAAGTCTCCATTGGGTATTCCCATACTGTTCTCCTTTGGTCCATTAGGTACTCAATCTCCATGAAGACTAGTGATAGTAGAACAACTCCAAAGCTGATCTTCACTCTCCTACACGCATGTGCTTCCTCAACTATTTACTCTTCACAATATAACGTGACAATGTTGTAGACTGCTCCCTTTCAGACATCTTTGTACGCAATATGCATGCCACATAGTGTTTACCTATGACCACCTGTTCTTGATCATTCAACTTAGTAAAAAGATGTGTTGGACATGCTTGCATAACTTAATGATAGGTTATTCAATTTGTCGATGTCCATAATCCATGCGACCCCTTTAGTGTAATCCAACTCTTGTCTGGTCTTCCAATATTGTAGTACTTTAGCTACATAGATCGAGTCTCATAATATCCTTCTCTTGTGGCCTTTCAGGCCTATCACTAATGGAGACAAGCAACTAGCCTGAAATTCATGACTCTCCGTCTTGCAAAGTAGAAAAAATCCTTGTGCACCTTCTCATGAGCCACCTGATACAAGGGGGTCATATTTCCCAGTCAATAAGGGAGCTCATATAGCTATAATAAACTCCTATTTTCTATCAAAATATTCTCACCCACATCGTCATACACCGTAGGCATGTCTAAGCCATCTATGCGCTTGTTTGTCTTTGTGATCAACCTGCATCAAGCTCCTTCATGTTCTCTATGGTCCTGGTGATTGTACTGCACTCACCTTTCTCTTTCCTAATGGGTGAATCCCATTCTTGTCTGATGATTACACCTTTTGGGTATTGCATCTTCTGAAAAATATCTTTCGGGTGCCATCTCTTCTTCCTCAACCACCTTCTTCTTTCCTTTTACTGTTACTGCAATGCCTTCTTTGGTGCCATTTACATACCTTTACTAATGCTTTTATGTCCTCCTCTTCAAATTCTCTGTCCGAAGCAAACCCTAGCATCGATTCAACATCACCCTAGGTGGAAACTTACGTACCCTAGCTCCCTCACTGTCTCCCTCGCTTCACTCAAAACCCTTCACCACTCGAGACACAAGCTCTTTCTGCACACATAGATCTAGTTCAAATCACCACTTGTTTCACACCTTACTTCGCACCTTAATCACACCATCACTCGGTACTTCACACTTGGCTCTTTCTTCAAATACTCTTGAGTCGCAATGGTAAAAATGAACTCCGCATCCCATCCTTATATAGAATTTTCAAAATTTTGATGCATTCATTACTCCTTCACCCTACCAAATATCCCCTAATTCATGGTGACCAAATACATCCGTTTTACAAGGTTACATCTTGTCACCTCAGCTATAACCTTCTAACACGCCTTCCTACCCTCTAGTCACAGAATTCTCTTCATCGCACATCCTTGCACCCGAGTACCTCGTCACTGGCACCTTCTACTGGTAGTTGCTATGGCCTCTGCTTACCTCGCATTATAATGTTTCTTCATTCATCTTCATCTTTGGTCACTTTTTACAGTAATCCTTTGACTTGAAGAACACCCGTAGCAGCTTATTCTTTTCTCCTTTCAATTCCCCCAATCTTGCACCTGGATATCAACAGCCACCCCACACTAAAAGGATGTGCAATTGTCTGTGCATAAACATACTTCATGTAGTAATTAGCTTCATGCACGTAAGCGTGTTTATTTCTCAACACACCAACTAAATTGAAAAAGCATAACGACAAAGAAGGAAACACATTTAGGACATACAAAATTGTAAACCTAATCTAAATGGCAATATTTCCTTATTACAAACACCAAGAAGACTTATTTATAGTAGGGCTTCATCCTACTCCCGTTGAAGTAACCGGGTAGCTGTGTTCCGTCAAGTGATTTTAACTGGCAAGCACCTGTTTCGAGGATGTAAGTGATAACATATGACCCCAACCAATGTACCTTAATTTTGCCTGGATGGCATAAGAAAGTAGAGTCATAAAGAAGTACTATTTGTCCAATCTCAAATTTCTTATCCCTTATGTTTCTATCATGCCATGCTTTCTGTCTGGCCTTTTCTTGCTTCTGACTCCAACATGCTATGGCTCATCACTCATCCAGCTGAATTATCTTCTCACTCCATTCTTCTAGAGCTTGTTCATCAGCTAGACCTCCAGTGCGCACAATACGCAAAGAAGGTAACATAAACTCTATAAGAAGAATGATTTCTACGCCAAACACTAACTGAAATGGTGTGGCCTCATCCAACCTTTTATATGTTGTTTGATATGCCCAAAAGTACTGCAGATACTTTATCATCCCAATCCTTTCTTCCAACATCACATATTTTTGTCATTGTGTGGCTCAAAATTTTGTTGAAAGCCTCAACAGTCCCATTTTCCTGAGGATGATAGGGTGTAGTCTTATGGTGTGCAATCATGAACTCATCCAATAAAATTCTGATTGTCTCCTTAAGAAAATGTGCACCCCTATCACTGGTCAAACTCAAAGGACATCCATACCTTGTAATAATATGCTCCCATAGAAATCAAGTTGTTGTAGCCATTATACAATCCTTGGTAGGTGTTGCTTCTATCCACCTTGTTAGATAGTCTGTGTAATTTATAATATAGCGTGATCCAGTTCTGTACGTAGCTGGGGAAATAGGACCCACAAAATCTATAGCCCATTTCTCAAACGGTTCTGCATTGGTAATAGGTCTAAGAGGCATTTCATCTCGCTGACCCGGTCTTCGAAGATGTTGACAATGATCAAATGCCTTACAAAATTCCTTACAATCTTTATAGAGGGTCTCCCACCATAATCCAACGAGAATAATTTTGTGCACTGTGGCATCACTTGCATAGTGGCCTCCTGCAATTCCACCATGAGCTTCTTCCATAATGCCTGTGCGCTCATGTTCCAATACACAACAACGTAATATTTCATCCCATCCCATTTTATACAAGTCACCACTAATTATTATATAGGGTGCAATGCGTATAACAAGTTGTTTCTTCTTCAAGGATTTCATTCCTTCTGGTGCCATCCCTGTGCATAAAAAGATAGCAATGTCCTCTAGTTCTGATGGTACGCGTTGTAACCTGTAAAATTGTGCATCGGGCATGGTATCCTTAATTGCCTATGCTTCTTCTCATGACTGTATTCTTGATAGATGGTCTAGTCCAGAGTTACTTTTTCCTGGTTTTACCACAATTGTGAAATCAAACTCTTGAAATAGGAGTACCCATCGACATATGCGCCCTTTTAAAATAGGCTTATTTACCAAATATTTCAATGCCATGTGATCTGTATAAAAGATGAATAGTGTAGCTAATAGGTACTGATGAAATTTATGCAACGCGTAAATCATGGAGAAAGCTTCACGCTCTGTAGTTGTGTAATTATGTTCTACAAGAGTCAACTTTCTACTAGCAAAATAGATAGGATGATCTACAATGCCTTCTCCAGGTTGAGCCAGCACCACGCCAATGGCCGTGCTAGAGGCGTCAACATGTACATGGAATGGTTTGTCCCACGAAGGAAAATACAGAATGGGCGTGGTAGTAAGTTTCTCCTTCAATGTCTCAAATGTGCGTTGCTACTGTTCTCCCCAGTAAAACATACCTTTCCCTTTCAGTAACTCTTCTAAGGGTGCATCAACTTTAGCATAGCCTTTGATAAAATTTATGTAATATCCTATATGACCCAAAAATCCACGCACCTCAATTTGACTGGTAGGCTCCCCTAGGCCTATGATGACTACAAATCTTCGCTGGGTCAACCAACAAACCCTCCTTGCAAATTATAAATGCCCTAAAAGTATCCCAAACGGTTGTAGCAAATATGCACTTCTTGATGTTCAAAGATATTTACTCAACTTCATCTTGGGCACACACTGTAGACACTAAAATTAGGTCACACTCTCCTTTCGTCCCTCAACATATAAGCCCCCCTTTATTACATCTACCTAGCCATGACCCCCTTCACCCTACTAATATTAATTTAATTAAATTAATGCAATGCGTTATCCTCACTATATTTATTATTTAAATATCTTATTTAAATAATATCTACACAAACAGTTCACTTAGACACCTCACCAAGCTAACTCAACCTAAGACCTATTCTTAGCAAGTTACCATAACTAACTAAGACTTACCCAAACCCTAAAAATCAATGCCTACATTCCCTCTAACCACATTCCCGCATGCTCACAAGAAGCTCCCAGTCTAATCCATGGGATAATGACACGAGATCCAAGGAAATCAGGAGGATCTCCCTAAGTTTAGTAAACCTAGGAAATCCCACCTTGACCGACGTCGGTTTCCCCTAACCATGTCGCTGGTTAAGCCGGACCACCGTCGGTTACCCCTTTTAACCCAAAACAACCTTATTCTCAAGGTTGGAACTTGGAACTTGGAAAACATTGGGAGAAAAAGTTGACGAGCAAGAACGAAATCTCAGAGAGATAACACATCTTCAGAGAGCCAATTCCAGCAAGAACTGACATCCAAGGAAGGAGATTGAGGATCTTCTCCTGCACAGCCATCCCAGCCACATTCTGATCTATCCAAGAAAAAGAGGAGTGTGCATGCAGCCCATGCAGAAGATTTTCTTTAGTTGGTGATCACTTGCAGCCTTCAAACCCATCATCAGCACCTCCATCCTTCACACATAGACTTCAGGAATGAAATCCAAGTAAGTACAACATCATACTTTCCTGGTTATTTCATTTCATCATTATTTTATCATCCATTGTTTATCTTGCTCCCTATTGACCATCTCCAACATTTTTTACCTCCATAGACCCATCAAAACCTCACAAAAACCTATTCCAGTCACCCAATACCTCATCCTGACCAACCAAATCCTTTGTGTAATCACAAAGGAGACCAAAACCCCATTCTGTGACATTTCCAGATCTCACAGTAACCGGCGCCGGTTATACCTAACCACGGTCGGTCACCCCTGACCGACGCCGGTCTCTGTGTTTGCCCACACAACCTTAAACAGAGACCTATCCACCTAATTTTACCTCACCCTCACTCACTTGTGACCTACCCGAGACCTTTATCAGACCTGTAGAACCCAAAACCAACCATTTGACCTGTGGATTCTATTCTAGCTTAGCATGTTAGATTAGATCTATTTTCTTATTGTGTTTTTAAGTGAGATACCTAAATCATTTCAAAATAACAATAGGATTTACCTTGTTTTCAGCATTAATTTGTTTAAAACAGTGGACTGACAGCCATCTAGGAAGTATCATGCTTCCCGGATCTAGCTCACGCTAGGCAGTTCACTGCCCATATTGTTTAATTCTTTCTGGTGGTCTTGCTTTCATTACAGGTAGTTCCTCCTAGCCAAAAGGAAGCTCTCACGGTCAGCTGTGGATTCGGAAGTCATACACGCACAACAACCCATCAACCGACATTTGAACAGGTATTCCTCCTATGCCCGTTACCCTATTTGTTTCGTCAACAATTCAAAGAAACAATCTAAGAAAAAGGTGAAACATTTTGGCACGCCCAGGTGGGACCCATCTGGGGTTCCTTGCATTTCATTCATTCCTAGGAAAAAATTGTGTGTTTGTTTCCCTTCTAAAAGCATACACACTAATTTTCTTCCCTGGTAATCCACTTCTTCTTTCTATTTGCTCTAAAGGAAACTTTTCTTTTGGTGTATTTAAAAAGAATCATTTCTTCATGTTTTCTACATTTTAGTGAAAGAGCATCCCTCTTCCTCTTCATCTTATTGTGTCATCCAATTTCACATTTTTGATTTGGGTTTAAAAACAATCACATTTCATTCTGATTTTCTGCATTAGCTCACATTAAATGAGGGCAACCTATATGCTGGAAGTCATGACCAGCTGATGGTTGACAAACGAATCGTAGAAAAGCACTTCTATCCTTTTCTCTTTCTCTGAGTCTTACCAAACCACACAAAAATTCAAATACATACATTCTTAAACAACATCTTACCTGGAAGAAGCTATAGGTGATCACACGATCACGACACAGTGGGCACCCAGCTCACTGCTCTGTCGAGTCATACTTCAGAGCGAAGCCCACCCCCACCATAACAAACCTGAAACCTCACCCTTTAGATCTCCTTCTTTGTAGGAAGCCATCCTCACCAAAAACTCTATTTCACAATTCATGTGTCAGTCCCTAAATAGCATAAGCTAAACAAACATAATAGAAAAGGGCACTCTTAGGATCACATTTTCTTAGTGTTTCTGCTTGGCTTGCATTTTGAGGTGAAAGATCACGTTCATCACTTTTTTGTTCATCCTTGCACACTCCTCATCATAGCTGGTGTATTCCAGCTTCACCTGAGTGTGCCTGGGCCATATCACCATCATTCCTAGAATTCTGGGTCTGATTCCACATCAAATTCTAATTCACAACCACTTTTTCTCATCACTATTTCAATTTCACAGTAACCATCATCGGTTACCTCTGACCGCCATCAGTTAAACCCAACTGACATCAGTTCCAGGTCCTTTTGCTAACCTACTCAAAAGGACATTCTCACTTCACTTTTTTCCACTTTCCACAGTCTCTGTCACTATCATTTTTTTCCCATTGACATTTTACACATCCCCAGATTTGGCATACTTGTCAGATTTTGCCTTCTGCCTCACTGATTACTCACTGTTCTATTTTCTACAGTGACCGGCAGTGGTTACCCCTGACCGACGTCAGTTTTCCCTAACCGGCATCAGTTAGCCTGTTTCACATTCCACCCACCATTTGTTACTTCATCCATTTTTTTCACCAGATTCACCCGTTCCTGCTGTTCTCTGTACCATTTACAGAGAAGTAGCCCTACCTGATCAGTACTGGTTCACATGGTACTGACCCGAAGACAAGTGAACACCCTCGTGTTCCACGCCAGTTGCCAACCACTCCCACCTAGTCCTTCACCACCTTCTATTTTATCACCAGCCATGGATCCTATCCAGCCTACTAATATCGCTACCGGAGATGAGGAGTTCGCATGACTCCTTGACCAGAACCCTGTTGCCTTGCAGTTTTACCTCTCCCATTCGTCCACTCGAGACACCTCGGGTCAGTTGATATACGGCATGCCCATATCTATCCCCCTGACTCTCACACCCACTTCCGCATCAGCCCCATCTGGCTCCATGCTACCTGCATCCACCTTACCCCCAATCATTTCGCAATTAGGTTCCTATACCCGCCATGACTGCCATGTTTGTTACCTCTGTGGCACCCATTACATCCACCATACCCTCAACGATTACCCCAAACACAACCTCATCCACCCCTCATGTCTCACACATACCTGTAGCTACATTCCCACCTCCAGTGTCAGTGACCCCTACCCCATTTCAGAACGTAGTTCTTTCCATTCCACAATCATTAGCCCCTATTGCCACTAGGGTTACCACGACCCTTCCACCCCCATATACATACTACCAACAACCACCTGTTTCATCTATTATTCATTTCGGGTATGTACCCCCTATTTCATTGCCTTCTTCTCCACCACCTTACATGGCAGCCCCATACACTAGAATGCCACACCCATTATATGTCCAAAACCAACCTCCTCACGCTATAGGAGGCATCCAATCATCACAACCCACCAACGACCTAATTAAATTGATGATGGACAAGATGCAAACACTGGAGGCATCGGTTTTTAGCTCCCGCAACACTCTCACTTACGATGAGATTTGCAACGAGCCTATTCACCCATCCATTCCCATCCGTTCATACCCTGTGCATTGGGAAATGCCTAAATTCAACCGCTTCAATAGTAAGGAAGACCCACAACAACATTTGCACTCGTTCAAACATGGGTGTTATCTGATTGCTCATGATGATGCCTTACTTTTGAGAACTTTTCCCATGTCCCTCACTGGACCTACATTAGATTGGTATAGTGGGTTACCCAAACACTCCATATTTTCATTCAATCAGGTAGCCCAAGCTTTTTTGGATCATTTCTCTATCAATATCGCCAAGAAAGTTACCATGACCGATCTATATTCCACACGTCAGTACGAGGATGAATCTATTGCAGATTTTTTCACTCGCTGGCGCAGCCTGATCAATCAACTTACCTTTCAACTGCCACAAACTGAACTCATCGAGCTCTTCACCCAAGCTTGTGCCAGACATATCTCCCCGACCTTGCAGGTCCAAACTTTCCAAACATTCGATGAGGCATTCACTATGGCACAAAAGTTAGAGATTCGGGCCATCGAAGAGAAGAAAATCCAATTACGAAATAAGAATTCGGCATTCAAGTCGAATGAAACCTCTTCTTCTTCCAAACCACCAACCAATTATTCAAAGGCTAAAGGTACCACTAACGCAGTGGTACTCAAGGCCGGCCCAGCTCATCCATCTAATCAGGCTACACCCTCATCTAATCTATCACCCGTTCAGGATTTTCGATTCAGACAAGAGCAGCAAAAATATACCCCAATTGGGGAACCTTACTCTTCTGTCTTAGAAAATCTTATCAAAGCTGGCGCCATCACCCTTCCACCCATAAAACCACACACTGGTTTTGACCCTGCTCGCCCCATGCCCACATGGTATAAGGAACAAGATTTCTGTAACTATCACCAAGTGAAGGGTCATAGTGACGGTAACTGCATCACTTTTAAGAATATTGTCTAAGAAATGCTCAAGAAAGGTGAGTTGACTGTGGATAATCCCAATGCCACCCCCAACCAAAATCTACAAATATTTAAAAAACCATTTCCCAATCATGCCCCTTCATCCAATCAAACAGGTGAGACATCCACTCACGATACCCATACCCGTGAGGTTCACGCAATCTTTAACAAGGTACCTGTCACCTCTCAATTACCTCACATCCCTTCCATAGAGGAAATCCTAGCCCGAAATCCTCCTTCCACATTGGAACCAACCGTCACTGTTCCTTCACCAATAGAAGAACACCCTTCATCTCCTACATCACCTATGGAGGAGTCTTCTACTAACATTGAGACCATCTCACCCCTAGCTTCTCCACTTAGAGAACCTTTACCTACCGTACCTCCTCAACCCATAGAGGAGCTCCCATTACCTCCTCCACCCGTAGAGGAGCACCCATTACCTCCTCCACCCATAGAGGAGCACCTATCCTCCCCCATCCTCCACTCATAGAGGAACTCCCATCATCTCTTCCACCCATCATAGACCCAGTGGAGATACCTTTGCCTCTTGGTGAGCATTCTCCATCAGCTACCCAACATCCAACAGACCTACTTTCAGCTCTCTTACCCACGGAAGCTGAAGCTGGCCGATTCCCTGTCTCTAAGATGCATTTTATGGGAATTCCCATTAGGTCTTCACCAACTCCACCCACAAATGTGCCATTCTCACATTTGGCCGATCACTTGGATTATGTGGATAGGGCTTTATTATGGGGGCACCTCTTACTCCCTGTCTCAACACAAATGCAGAGATCCCTCGATGACACCTCCACTATCTACCCAAACACATTTCCACCCATCAAACCACATACAACCACTACTGTCGCAACCCCTTCCACGATATCTATTAGCACTCACACCACACCCTTACCCATAACCCAACCTATGCCTAAACCCAAACCCATACCCACAACATTTACCTCCACTAAACCTATTACCACTTTAGGGGTCACCCCGACCACCAGCCTTACTCATCCACCTATTAAACTAGATTTAGCTACATCCTCCAACGTCAAAACCACACCTACTCCGACACCCAAACTAAAGAAACAAACTCATCGACCTCATACCCCTACCACACCAATCACACCCGCACTTGTCCTGTCTGCCTTAAGACCTCAGCTGCCCAACATGGTCAAGCACCCTTCACCCATCCATAAACCAATAACACAACAACCCATTCCTTCCTCACAAATCTCTAACCTACCCAGGCACACAACATGACTCATACCCTCACCTGCAGTCTCTTTACCACCAATACCTCTGATACCTTCAGCCATTGCTTCACTACCTACTACACTTCAGTCATTGTCCCTCACACCCCAAGCATGACCCACGTCATCTACCTTCATAGCACCCCCGTTATCCCTGTGGGTAACTCACCCTCTTCCTCCATCTGCTTTTCCTTCTAGACCCCGTATACCCACATCACCTTTACCCAAGAAGGTGCAACCCAAAAACAAAACCCCACTACCCCACAACAAGGTAGTCAAAACAACCCCACACCCTCCTACCCATCCATCTACTATACCCCTACCCAAATGAACCCGACCGATACCTCAAACCACACTGGCACCTAAACCCATAGCTCAACCTATTCCTACTCTTCCAAAAATAATTCCCAGACAACCAACCACACCTACACCCAAACCCACATTCACTTCCCATTGTGATCCACTAGCAGGGTCCTATGCCAAAATTTTAACCAACCTCCTCGAGACTTCTGTTATCACATTACCACCACTCCGACCTTACGACCCCCTCAAACCCAAGCCAAAGGGGTTTGATGATACCAAAATTTGTGCATACCATCATGTGCCAGGGCATGATGTGGAGAACTGCAAGGCCTTGAAAACCATCCTTATCCAATTGTGTCCACCAGAAACCAACTTTGATGATGATGACCTTCTTGATGAGGATCCTGCTTCACCTACACCCATTCCCACATTGCCCACTCAACAACCACAACCTCCACCCTCACAGCTCCCAGAACCACACACAAAATTTGAAATTAACATGGTTCGCATCAGAGAACTTGCCACACCACCACCCAAATGTCGCTGCGCCCAACTGACCTCACAGGGCTTTTCTCCTCCAGTAGGTTTTTTCCCTTCATGTCGTTATACCACTTACCCTACACCTTCTCCATTTGACAACTTCCCTCAAATCAACATGGTACATGTCACTACACGTGCGCAGAAGGGTAAAGAAAAGGTAGCTGACCCACCAACCAATCCTATACCCAACATACCATCTGCACCCATACCTAAGATAACTATCCGCGGCCCCACATACCCCATTTCTAATGGTGTCACACATCACACCATGCTCAAACAATTACACCAATCTCCCCTCAAAATGTCCTTATATGACCTCATCCAAACCTCAGAATCCCATTGTCAAGCCCTCATGTAGGTTCTTCAATCTATTGAGGTTTTACCCAATGACCCTACACCCGTAGCCTCCATTATCACACCCCATCATGTAGCCTCCCTCACCAAATTACCACCTTCATCCTCACCTCACCTTGTTCACCAAGTGGCCTCCCTCAGCTTCTCAGAGGCAGAGATCGTGCCATACCAAAATGATGACCCGGACCCAGCCCTCTTCATCTCTGTCCACATTGATGACATATGGGTACACGTGTGATGATTGATGGAGGCGCTAGCATTAACATCATTTCATCCCATGCATTTTCTCAAATGCACATACCTGAAAATTACATGCATAAACATCCGGTCATGTTGCGTTCATTCAATGACGCTATCACCTCCACACTAGGCACTGTCATCCTTCACGTTCGTGTGGGCCCCCACACTATTCCAGAATTGTTTTATGTTTTGGAGGGGGAATTCCAATATAACTTGTTTCTTGGTAGACCCTGGATCCGTGTCATGGGTTGTGTTCCCTCCACTTTGCATCATTGTGTAAAGTTTGAACACGAAGGACACACTTATACCATTCCAGCTGACCCATCACCTTTCAAAACATGTAACATGCTTTACCGACCCAACGATGTGTTCATACCTGTCAAGCCATCTACTTCTGCAACCAATACTGCTTCACCTACACCCCCACCTACCAGTACAGCCACTGCTTTCACTGCACATACCTCCTCCATGCCTACCGCTGCTATAACCTCCACGACTGACCCATTAGCTTCCCAATCCGTTAACACCACCTCCGCATCAACCTTCTGACACATCATCCATACCAGCTACCCACATACCAACCACTGATCCCTTGGAAGGTGTTTTTCAATGCCTCACTCTGGGGGAGTACCGCCTATATAGTGTCAACACATTCCTTACTCTGCACGAGTATGGAAGCCTTCACCAACACCCTCGCTATGATCACCGTATAAGAGAAGGCCTCCTTTATGGTCCTCCTCATCTTCGTACTAGTCTCACCTATGGGGGACTTGATACTACCACCTACACACCTGAACCACCATCACAACCCCGCCCATTTTCCGCTGACTTCCAATCACTTACCAATCACCATTTTTCCCACACCTTCCTGCACCACTGTGCGTGGAAGGGTTTTGGTTTTGGCTTTTATGAGCAAGGTCGCCATACCGTTATTCCATGTACCACCCGTAAACATAATGATTGGAGTGGTATTGGCTTCCCTGAACCTTCTACCAAACAGGTGCCGCATTGAACTCATTGAGGACCCTAGCCCTTCTCCACCTTCATCACCACCCTCACTGACAGAGTCGATGGATCCTAAATCTATCCCTCCTAATTTTTTTTAATTTTTTTTCATAAACACCATTTCCTTGGGGCCTTTGACTTATCAATGTGAAGGCGAGGCCCCTTCCACTCTCACATTCCTGTATCCTGAGATGATCGATGATGACACACCTACCATTAACGTCGTTCAATGTCAGGATGATGAATCCATACTCACCTACCTTGGTGCAGAAGACTCATATATTCATTAGTCATTACCCTCTGAGACGCAAACCATGTTGAATGAATCGACTATCGAGATCAACATTCATACTCAGGATGACCCGCACATCCTAAAGATCAGAAAATCTTTAGATGCTGCTGAATAGGAAGCCATCACTTCTTTTCTCCGAGATCATAACCACGCTTTCACTTGGTCTTATGCAGACATGCCCGGTATTGACCCCACCATAGTGGTCCACAATATCGTAACCGTTCCCGATGCCAAACCTATCAAACAAAAGCTGAGGAAAATGCACCCTCGCATTGCTCTTCTCGTCAAAGAAGAACTTCAACATCTTCTTTCCATTTCCTTCATCTTACCCATTGATTATCCTCATTGGATTTCTAACATTGTCCCTGTTACTAAAGCAACAGGGGGACTCCGCATTTGCACGGACTTCTGAGACCTCAACCTCGCCTGCTCGAAAGATGACTTTCCCTTGCCCGGTATTGATCAACTGGTTGACCTTACCACTGGTCACGAGATGCTCTCACTCATGGATGGTTTCTCGGGTTATAACCAAATTTTGCTTGCCCTAGAAGATCAGCACAAGACCGCATTCATTACCCCTTGGGGAACCTTTTGCTATCGAGTCATGCCTTTTGGCCTTAAAAATGTTGGTGCTACATATCAGTGTGCTATGACTTACATCATCCATGATATCATGCATCGCATATTAGAAGATTACGTGGATGATCTCTTGGCTAAATATAAATGTCACGCTAAGCACCTCGCTGTCCTCCAAACCATCTTTGATTGCCTCATTAAATATTGCGTCCGCCTTCAACCTAAAAAGTGCATCTTCGCGGTTCTCTCAGGAAAACTCCTGGGATTTATTGTTTCCCTCCGTGGTATAGAAGTTGACCCTGCTAAAGTCAAGGCCATTCTGGAAATGCCTCCGCCCACAAACCTCAAACAACTCCGCAGCCTGCAAGGTAAATTGTCAGTCCATTTTCCATTTCATTTCACAATTATCGGATTGGTGTCAACCATTTCATCATCTGCTTAGGAAGGATGTCTCCTTTAAATGGGATGATGACTGTCACAAAGCTTTTGAGGCCCTAAAACAATACCTTCTCCAACCACCCATACTCATTCCACCGAAAGACGATCAACCTTTTTACCTATACATATCAGCTACTGATCATTCCTTGGGAGCCATGCTCACTCATCGTGATGAACAACATAGGGAGTAGACAGTTTATTACATAAGCTGTACTCTTTTGGACTATGAAACTCAATACAACCATCCAGAAAAGCTTTGCTTAGCCTTAGTTTTTGTCGCCACCAAACTCTGCCATTACCTACTCAACCACAAAACCTATGTTGTGACCAACACCGACCCTTTACACTTCATGTACGCCAAACCTTATCAAAATCAGCGCATGCCGCATGATGGCTTATGCTTTTAGCTGATCTTGACCTCGAATTCATTCACCAAAAGTCCATTAAGGGCCAGGCTATCACCGACCAACTGGCTGACACACCTATTTTCGGGGACCAACCCTCTAATTTTGACTTTCCCGATGAATCCATTGCTACCCTTTCCCTAGACGAACCCCCTTACCAAATGACATTGTTCTTCGACGGTTCCAAGTGTCAGCGTGGGGGTGGAGCTGGTGTTATCCTCGTTCCTCTAGATGGAGAACCCATGCCTTTGTCTTTCAAACTAGACTTTGAATGCACCAACAATATTGCCAAGTATGAAGCGCTCGTACTAGGTCTCCAGACCGCCTATGCCTTAGATGTCAAATCAATCCACATCTTTGGTGATTCACAATTGGTCATAAACCAAGTCAATGGTATGTACCAATGTCATAACAAGATACTTCAAAAGTATAAACATCATGTAGACATACTTTTGACCACCTTTGATCGTTACACCCTTCAAACCATCCCACGGTCAACCAACAAATTTGCAGATACCATGGCCTGCTTAGCTTCCCAAATACCCACTTCCCCTACCGATTCCAAAATATTTGTCACTGTACAACACCTCCATTCACCTTCTTATTTACCTCACGATGTTTACTCAATCAGAACTGACACCCCTGACCTGAGTGACCTTTGGTATAAATAATACTCCGACTACCTTTCCCTCTCCATCTTACCTCTTGATCTCACCCGTAACAGACAACGCACGCCTTCCTTAAAAAGGTCTCCCGTTTCGTTATCCTGGAGGGAATCCTCTATAAGTGTGGCTTTGATGGTATTCTCTTACGATGCCTCACAAGTTCTAAAATTCCTTATACCATTAAGGAGGTTCATGATGGCATATGTGGAGGTCACTTTAGTGGCCTTGTTGTTGCTAAGCGTATTCTTTGCCTAGGCTACTACTGGCCAACCCTTAACCATGATTGTTGCGACTATGTCAAACATTGTGTGAAATGTCAACAACATTCCAACCTTCATCATACACCCAGTCATGCCTTACAGGTCACTCATGAACCTTTGGCCCTTCTCTCAATGGGGTTTGGATCTTGTTAGAGAAATCAATCCTCATTCTTCCCAACGCCATCAATGGATCATAACCGCTACCGAATACTACACAAAATGGGTGGAAGCCATACCACTCATCTCCACGAAAGCTGAGAAAATATGTGAGTTCATTAACCATCACATCATTTGTCACTTTGGTGTCCCTCATCGCCTCATCACTGACAATGGAAAACAATTCAAAAACAAAACACTGCAAAAACTTTGCGATGCCTTCAGACATTCAACTTAGTTTCTCCTCACCTTATTACCCACAAACCAATGGCCAAGCCGAATCCACTAACAAAACCCTAAATAAAATTCTCATGAAAGTGGTTGATGATACTGGGAAGGATTGGCATACACACATTCCTTTTGCTCTATGGGCATACCGCACTAGTATTCGCACTTCCACTGCGGCTACACCCTTTTCACTGGTCTATGGTACCAAGGCTGTTCTACCTCTTGAAGTCTAGATCCCCTCACTTCACATTTCTCTCCATGACATGCTTACTGATGATGACTTTCGTCAGGACCATGCTTAGCACAACTAGAGTTATTAGACGAACGTCGTCTTAACACTCTGGATCACCTTCAAGTTTACCAACAACGTATCAAACGTGCTTATGAAAAACATGTTCATGAATAAACCTTCCAAGTTGGTGACCTTGTTTTGAAAGAAAATCAACATGTAACCAAAGCAGAAAAAAGTAAACGGGGAAAATTCACTCCTAATTGGCTTGGACCATACATCGTAACTCATACCTATGGATCGGGTGCCTATCATTTGTCCTCGCTTGAGGGTAAACCTGAACCTGAGCCCCTTAATGCATTACATCTTCGACCATTCTATTGTTGACTCGTTGTCCTACCTCACCCTTTGTCTCTTTACAGGCTCATCCCTTGAGCGCTATCCACTCCATCCACCTCCCTAATGATTAAACAAGAATCATGTGAGTACCCGTCACTTATTATCTTCTCTTGAATATGTGTACCATGGCACTACACATAGCATGATTCTCATGGATACTTTTCATCTACCTTTTAGATGAGATCCCATGGTCATTCCACCTCACCTTTTGAACAAGAGTCCTATCCTTCACCTTGGTCTTGTCCATGATTTCAAAGACCTCCAATGGGACCAAACTCCTTGAGTCAAACTTCTAATAAAAAAGATGACTCCCTCAAAAGGACATCTTCCTCTCGACCAAATTGATTACTATAAATAGACTACTCCCTCAAAGGACAGCTATGTGAAGCTTTAAAAAAAATGAGAGAAAACTGAAGCTTCCCGCATCGATCAGCTTCACGAAGACCTCAAGGAGTACCATATTATTTATCCCATTTAGACTTCCCGCATCGATCAATCTATTAAAACAAAAACACTTTTTAGTCATGGACTTGCCCATTGTGACCTCGGACCTCTTGTCCAAAAGACCTGTCACTCAAAACATATACAATTAACTACCTTTCACCCACCTTACCATTTCCACTCTCATTTCCTAAATTGCCTCAAGGGACATCTTGGAATTTCGACATTTGGTGATCCTGTGACTACTTTCACCATAGAACAGTTAATCATGCAATGCCTTTTGGGTCTTGTATTCATCACCCCTTTTCAAGGTATGATCTACTCGGTATGATTCTACCCAATCAGGTGGCTTTATTGCCCCCCTCTTATCTTTTAACCATCTTTGTTTACATTTTGATTACCTTATACAGGACTTGGTCCTCGATGCTTACCTTTTGGGGTCATCCTCCCCTTTCGCCATAATCGCCCTCACCTGCAACATTTTTACTATCATCTACCCACACCTATTAAACCTAAACCCACAACATGCCCACAAACCTACCAACTCATTTTCATCTTCTTCCCTAGCTCATGGGAGAACTACATTGGCTTGAGGTCCCTTTTCGCTAGGACTATGTAGGTAGCACTCCGAGGGCATGGGGCCCTTGGAGGTTAGCTCGGCCACTCTCTACCCTAAACAATTCATTAACCATGCCTAACTCACCATTTACCCCACATTTCACTTAGTTCCCCTTTTCTAACAAAATTAGAAATTAAGCCACATACATAACAAGTTGTTTACCATAGCATACATTTATTACACCTACCATCTCTCTATCATCACTATGCATAGATTATACAACATTTCACATATGACCCATAGTATCATTCATTGCAAACCATAATGAATCATGCCTAATCCATGCCTATAGCTTAAACCAACCTGACTCGATCCATGCCTAAACCAACCTGACTCCATCCATGCCTAAACTAACCTGACTCGATCCATGCCTAAACTGACCTGACTTGATCCATGCCTAAACCTGACTTGATCCTACCTAAACTGACTTGATCCATGCCTAAACTGACCTGACTCGATCCATGCCTAAACCGACCTAACTCCATCATGCCTAACTCACCTAATCCATTCATATCATAACGAAAGTAAAATAAAATATACATCACAACACATAATTATCTGAACCTCACACATTTCATCATAAAAATACCTGTGTATCACAATAATGCATGCTCATCTAAAAAAACATAGGTGTCTCTCATACATCGCCGACTCGTAGGCCACTATCCAATACAAAACTATCTTTAGCTCGCAGGCCGGTATCATGTACAAAAAATAATAATAAATACAAAATCTCTTCGGCACACAGGCTGGTCTCATATATAATCCATACAAAAATGACTTGGCACGCAGGCCGGTCCATAGCAAGTCAATCATCTCCCCATCTGATGTCGGGGAATGCTCCCTGTGACTGTGTCTCTCTCTACCCCTCTACCAGCACCTGTCTGGTGCCCGACACCTGCCTCACCTCCTGCTGATGGCCCCTCACCTGGGGCTGGCCTCTGCACACTAGTGGCCTCACCACAACCCTATCCCTGGGCTTGCCGGCCCCCTGTACTCTCCACACTGTGAGTGCGGGATCTAGTCCTCTCATTGGAGGCCTGCTGTGCTCTGTACTAGACATAAGAGGGCACATCTAGCCTGACATCTAATAAATGATCTTGATAATATCGTGCCTTTGCTAGGGCATCCCTGAATCTGACCATGGTCACTGTCTGTGGAGGTGCCATGGGTCTCGCTACCTATGTGGGTACTTGTACAAGGGGACCCTGTCCCTGAACCTACATTGAGCCCTGTGCTGGTACTAGAACCTGAGTCGGCCCTAGAATCTGTGCCTGTGCCTGTATCTGGGCCTGCAGGGTAGTAATATGTGCTTGTACTACTGTCAGCTGGCCCTACAGACCTATAACCTACCCCTGTGCTATGGCCAACTGACCCTGTATATCCTTTACCTATGCTTGTAGGGTGGCTACCTTCCCTCCCTCTTTTTCTACCTCCTCTCCATCTCCATCTCCCCCTACCTCCGCCTATGTGGGTACCTGTCCCTGCCCTGCTTGAGCCTGCAACGTTGCTATCTGGACCTGTAAGATGGAAACCTGTGCCTCTGAACTTGTAAGCTGTCCCTGCATAATCCTGAGATGCATCACCAAGGTGGCCACCTACCCCTGTAGGGTGTCCCTCTACACTGTGATGGTGGCTAAGTCTGGTTACCCTGGCGCTCAGTGGTACGGCACTCAGCTGTGCTACCCACCACTGCCTGTATCTGTCTGCCACTCCAACATCATCAATTTGTGAATCCACTGGCTACTCCTCCTATCCAGTCAACACGGTGGGTCATGGTGGAGACATAGGTCTCTCCACATCATCTCTCCTATACTGCAGGAATGGAGGCAGTACATCCTGGACTAACCCAAACTGGCACCTAACCTGCACTCTATGGGTATCCACTCATGCTCTCCCACTCTCCTCCCCTCTATCCATTGATATAGCTATAGCCTTTCTAGCTCAGTGGCCATCTGTCCGTATGCGGGGAAGGCCACATACGGCCTCCAAATGATGTGCACCCCAGACAACCCCTACAACAACCTCCTACAGTAAGCTACATCATGAGTAGCTCTGGCACCTCAGGCCTCTCCAACGGCCAGTACCCACCGCCTATACCCAACTCTCAAAATTCTCTGTGGGAATGCATCTGCCCAGGGCATCCCCACTGGTCGAACACAAACAATGTGCTCGTAAGCCTAGTAATGCATTAATATGACTTGATGAGTGCATTATTTGGCTCATTAATATCATTTCTTCATGCCGAAAATACTCTTTTTGATATGACTTATTAATACATGGGGATGTTTTGTGTAGTTATATCTTAGTAGGTTTGATGCATTTTCCTTGCTATAGTTTATGAAAACCGATTATCACATGAACCTCCTACTAACTGTCTTTGTGAGATCAAACGTGATGATGTGTGCAGGAAATGATGGAAGTTGCTAGTAGTTATGGAGCCCAAGTTCGAAGCATGTGGCAGAAGACTATTTCCATCAAGTTGACCTATTAGTCCGGGCTTGTTCCTAATGGCCCGTAGAAATTTATGTGTTTTAATTAGTATTTGGTGGACAGTGTTTAATGCCGCATGATATGGCAGAATCTTGTAACCAACAATATCTATATGAAGACTTCGTCTTCAAAACTTGGTAGTACCACTTTTTGATATACTGAAGGAGATTATCTGCATCCAGTTCTTGATTATTTTTTACTGTCTATGTTATGAACTTATTTTGAGTTAATGAAAGCCATGACGTTTTGAGAATAAGAAGTTGTTAATCCCTCTATCCCGAGGAAGAGCAAGGGCCCACTCGACCGAGGAGATAAGAGGTTATTTTGAGTTCACGCATACAATTCTTTGATTGGATTAACTGCAATTGTCATTTGAGAAATATTACATGCGTGCTTTGATTAAATGTATCTATTTTCTTCATTACTGCTTTCATTTGGATGCTTTTGTTATGTAAATCTGGTTAACAAGTAATCTCGCTTTCTGCTAATTTTCATTTATACAGTTGTAATTTCATTTGTTAAGAGTAGTGTGTGTGTATTTCATTTTCTAGCAGAAGATTAGTTGTTAAATTTCCTTCCATCACAAATAGTTGAATTCCGTAGAACTATATTTAAATTCCATAGATTTGAATTACATTTCCGTAGAATAGTCACTAAACTAAACAACCCCCCAACAGACCCAACAGATAACTGGTTCCCCTAGACTCCATTGCATATTGCCTAGGACATAACCCTGGTTTAGAATGACATTGAAAAAAATTATGTCAGTTAAATGATTGGAAGAATACAACGACCCATCATTTTTGGCGCCGTTTCCGAGGACATAACCATAAGCTCCATTATTTTTATTCCATATGCTATGGGTGTTAATGGAGTTCATATAGGAAACCAGTAGTTCTCTCGGACCTTGTTTTAAACCAACCAACCTGGATGCATAGGTTGCGAGATAACCAAGGGAGATTTATCAGCATACAATATTTAACAAATCTCTCTAGACACTTCACAAGGAAGAAACACTGAGAGTGATACAGATTCTAACGCAATGCCTATAACCTCTTCTGAGCATTCTACATCCTCTTCACACCACTCGGTAATGGGGGACCTTGGGAATGCTGAAAACCAACCTTTAGGGTGAACCTTTACATATCCCATTGTCCTCGATGTACATGAGGATGCACCCATGAAAAACATCTCACCATCCATCCTCCCCCTCTTTCGAGGAATGACCAAAGAAGACCCTGATCAGTTTCTGTTTGAATTTAAAATCCTATGCTAGACATATGATTACCGAACTGACAATCAAAAACTCAAACTATTTCCCTCCACTCTCAAAGATTCTACTATGAGATGGTTTATGGGGTTACCATCTAACTCCATTAATTCCTGGGAAGCCATGGAAACAACCTTCCTAGATAAGTACCAAGACTATTGTAGGGGAAGGGATAGGAAGGAAGAGTTCTTCCAAATACAACAAAATGAAGATGAGAATCTAGAGGATTATCTGGATAGATTCCTCTTTCTCCATAAACACAGTGGGTATGAGTTACATGCAAACATCACTAAAACCATCTTTCTTAAAGGACTGGATGAAGAAACCAAGGATTCCCTCCATCTCATGGGAGGAGGAGACGTGCATAAACTCACCATGGAACAAATCACTGAGCTATGTAGAAGATACTCTAGAACACGTGGAGGAATACGAAGAAAACAAACATCTAAGTCTTTGGGTACCTCTGAACTTCTAGAAGAAATGGCCAACATGAAAACATACATTCTGCTGTAATTAACATCCACCATAGATGGACTCAAGGAAAAAGCCACCCCTGCCAAAGAACCGTTGGACATGTATTGCCCTAAGTGTCAGAGGAGACACCCCTTAAGAGAATGTCCTTTGGATGTCACATACATGTGCTTAATTTGCGAAGTTATTGACCATGACACTAAGCATTGCACACTTTTACCACAGTTGAAGGGAGGTTTGAATGCCATCTCTCAAACAAGTGCTGAATTAAACTTTGTCCAAAGACCAAAAAATCAAGGTGGGTTCCCATCTAGACCAACTCAGAATCCCTGGAGGATGTCATGGCCGAATCAAGCCTCTCATTCTTCTTGGGGACAACCTGAGTGGGAAAACTCAATTGGATGACTTATCCATATCCACCACCTTGGAAAAATCCCTACACTTAGCTAGGGTTGGGCTCCACCATCCTGCAGCCAATCCTTGGCACAATCAGCAGTGGGGTCCTCAACAAAATTTTAGCCAAAATCAGTCGTGGGCACCACCACAAAACGGTAATCAACAATGCAGGTTCCAGCAGCCACAACAAGATTTAATGCCTCCACCTCAAGCCTACCAAAATCAAGGACAAGAAACACAAACACAACTTCTGGCTCAGCCAGTATCCAATCCTAAAAATCAACAGACAACTTCAATTGATGACACAGACCCAGGTAACACCATGCATGTTAACACTATTGGTAATTTACGACTATGATCTGGAAAAATATTGAACCCTCTTGTTGTTATCACAGAACTACCTGCTGCTGCCGATAAGGAAGAAAACCTTGAGGGTAATACTGGTTCTTCACCAATACTAGATACACCAGATGATTAAATACCCAAACAGACTACAACCCCTTTTCCTGAGTGATTACAAGACACTCGAATTACAGATGAAACAAAACTAGTTTAGGAATTGAAAAAAGTACATATTGAGGTCCTACTGCTGCGTGTAATAAGGGACATCCTTGAACTAAACCAAACCATTAGAAATGAGTGTATAAAGACACCAGGAAGGAAAAAGAAATACCCAAATACTGTCAGAGTTGAAGGGAATTTGGTTGATTTAGTTGTTGGCACCCTTATCTCACTAAATTATAGGGATCCTAGGAGTCTTGTCATTACTATTTGTATAAACAACCAGTCAATATCTAATGTTTCTGTGGATCTTGGTGCTGCTATTAATGTCATCATAATAGAAATTTTTAATCTGCTATCCTTAACAGGACTTCAACTGACCAACACTGTTTTGCAGTTAGCAGATCAATCCATTGCTGTACCTGATGGTGTGGTTTTAAGATATAATGGTCACTATTGAATCATGTGAGTACCTGTATATACCCAAAATTGTAGGGTACTGTACCACCAGAACAATGTTACACATACCCCAATGATGATATAGGTCACCTCGCAAGGTGTTCGAGATCCAGAGAAGCTTGCAAAGTATATGTTAGCATCCCAAATGTTTTGTGTAAGTTCCTTGTGCTTTGTTTTATCCATCGCCCCCCTTTTTTAACACCTTTTTCCCTTTAGTGACAAAACCACCGTCCTGCCAGGGCGGCAGTCCTATAACCACCGCCTTGCTCAGGGCGGCGGTCCTTCACGCATTTTCCAGCATGCTCCTTTGATCACGACTTGCGTAATTTTTCAACTTTCACCAGCTTTTCTCAACCACCTTAGCTTGTATTAATGTTTTATGTTCCCTGGAATAGTGTTTCTTCATTGTTTATTGGTAAAAGAGTTCCAATAGGAGTTACCTTTGGGTGAATGTGAAATCTATAAATAGCTAGCTTGTTTTCAAGAAAATGGCCCCTTAACTTCTCATTTCCATTGTTTAGTCTTTCAATTTCTTATTTAGAGCTCATTTTGTTTTCATTTTTGCATCCAAGCTAGTTTTCCTTTGCTGTTGGAAGCCATTCGATCTTCTTGCTCCAGTCTTGTTCATTGTTGTTCATACAAATTAGTTTAGAGCAGAGTAGTGTCATTTGTAGATTGAATCCATTGGAGTTGCAGGTTTTGTTCTTCACAGAAGGTAGATTCTAGAATCTCTTGGTACGCTTGTGTTGTATTCCCGCAATAAATCCCGTTAGGAATTACATATGCCAAGCTCTATCACTTGCGCTATCCCTCTCCTACTTGCAATATATTCGGTTTATATCAAAAGCTGCCATTGTTTAAAATACCTTTTTCTGTTGATGCTAGCATATACACGCTCTTCTGGATTCACATGAACACGAAGGAATGACGAGATCATTCTGAGGGGAAAAAATCATACACTACTGGATTCACCACTGTTTTGCAAATTCTAGGTTTTATCTGTCAAAGTTCTAGTTAAAATATATCAAATAGAGTAGTGAAATATTTCATTTCAGTTAAGTTTAATTTTTGATATTGCCAGGGAAGCTGTGGGGATTGATAGTTTATCATAAACTATGATTCATTACTCACTTCTGAGGTAGGATCGATAATCTTTCAATTAAGTTAATCAGCTATCTAGTTATTTAGGATAAACTCACAACTACATAGGCAAGTAGCTACACCAGGCTACCTTGCTTGTTTTAATTTTGTTATTAGATTAGTTGTCATTTTCTGAATATATTAGATTAGTTTCTCTTTCAATTCTATTAAAATTCTATCAAAAATACAAAAACAGAGGAATATATATATGTTGTAGATATATCTTGCATAGTTAGTTTATTTCATTTCAGTTAGGCTTATATTGATCTTGTATGACAATCATGGGACCTAGGGAGCCCAGAGAATACATTTTTGAGCCAATCATGCCTCAACCAAATACTATTGCAGCAATAACTGACATAGATCAAAATCTCAGAATTCAGGTCTTCCGAGCAACTACTAGACCTACAAGAAATCAACACACAGCTAAGAGTATTAAACATAGAAGATGACAAAGCACACACACTCTGGTCAAATCAGAAAAATTATAGACTACCTTTATAGATATCCGTATGACTGTAGAAGGACTTGAAAGAGAGAAAACACTTGGTTGTGATCCACTAGTCCCACAACCAGGCGCAGGAGACCTCCTCGTTGATATAGACACTAGCTTATGTATCCAAGTTGCCAGAACACCTGTTAGGTACTCTGAGAAAATCGTGCAACTTCTAGTTCTAAACGTAGAGGCCGAAAAGGCATACGACTACTAGATACTTGGACTAAGAGGTTGACTGTTCATATGACCATAGGAGGTCCACAACAACCATGAAATTATGGTTGTGATCCACAGGTCCCACAATCCAATGGGCCTACAAGTCAAACTAACATTGATGCTGGTTTACGAACATTAGTATTTAGGTCCTCTCCACTCCCACCAGACATCATCACACAACTATCATTATTAAATGTAACAGCCAACCAAGCTAAAGATTTTTAGACTAGACTAGAGAATCATCCATAAAGCACCAAAAGATCCACTACACATTTAGCCATTCCATTTTCATGACCTTGTCGGGAGGTATATACGAAGCACCCATAGGTTATCTTCCATGTATTCCATAACCCATAGATCAGATCATGACAGAGCTCGATATTGATTGGAGCCTTCGAGCAGCTATCCTCACCGAATGATCTATCACACTGGTTCAGGTTAGGAGGGCCTTCTTTTCCTTAGATTCACAGATCCTGCTATTGCGTGTTGAAGAAATAAGATTACCTAACTAGCTTATCTGCATCCCGCATGTATTCCATCCCCACCGGCTGTCTCGGCATGACCTCAAGAGGTCGGGTGTGAGGAAGAGTTACTTGTAGATTCTCGTGCTCGCATATCACTTTTCCATCATACAATACCCAGTTGATTTCATGGTTTTGTAGCCTAAAGCTCGGAAGTTGGGATATCCAGTCATCTTGGGAAGACCCTGGTTGGCTACGGTTGTTGCATACATTGACTCTAGGTCAGGCAACATGACAATTCTAAATGGGTAGAAATCCAAACACATTTCATTATATCCTCTTGCCCAACCTTATACGAACAATTTTGACCAGGTATGGGTGGATTCTTTGGATGCTAACTCTTTGAGTTATTCTTTTTTGGCCACTATTACAATACACAATCATATGGCAAAAGTTGTGGAGTCATATACACTGACTGATTCTAAGGACTCTGCGACTACGGAAATCAGCACTATTGCTACGGAATCCATAATAATAGCATTAGACATCTCTTCTGCTATTTCTCTCGTAGACATTACCTCTGCTGATTCTGGTAGGAAACTCTATACTTATAATTCCAAATTTTTAGTTCCTGATTTCTATTTTCCTTTAACCAAGATTTTGTCTTTTGAAAACATACCCATCCTGCACATGCTTCAGCCCCATGTTTTCCCATTAAATTCTTTTATCACTAGTACAGAGCTTGCTCTTGTGAATGATACCAAGCAGATGCTTGTCAGTATGGGAAGAGAGCTGACCATAGGTAACGACTTGGAGGTCAATCAAGAAGCTAGGGTGCTTGCGGTTTTAAAGAAACATTCCCATGATTTTGCTTGGGATTACACTGATATGAAAGGAATTCATCCTAACATCTGTACACATCATATTTACACTGATGACGTTAAACCTATAAGGCAGCCGCAATGAAGAATCAATCCAGCATTGAGAGACATAGTCAAAAGTGAGATCGAAAAACTCCTAAAGGTAGGTTTCATCTATGCTATATCTGATAGTCAGTGGGTCTCCCCATTAGTTATTGTTCCCAATAAGAATGGTAAGTGGCGAATATGTGTTGATTACAGGGAACTTAACAAAGCCACCAAGAAGGATTATTTTCCCCTGCCTTTCATTGACCAAGTCCTAGACAATTTGGCTGGTAAGAAATATTTTTCTTTCTTGGATGGGTTTAGTGGGTATAATCAAATCAGTATTGCCCCTGCTGATCAGGATAAGACTACTTTTACGTTCCCTTGGGGTACATTCACTTACCAATTCTTACCTTTTGGGCTTTGTAATGCCCCTGCTACATTTCAGCGGGCAGTCTTGGCCATTTTGTAGATCTTACTAACAACTGTGTTGAGGTTTACATGGATGATTTCACTGTCCATGGATCCACTTTTGAAGAATCTTTGAATAATCTTGAGAAAGTACTCAGTCGATGTGAAAAACACCAACTATCTCTGAGTCATGAAAAATGTCTAATGATGGTTGATCAAGGAATTGTCTTAGGTCACCATGTTTCAGCCCAAGGTATACAGGTGGATCCCAAAAAGATATCAGTCATCACCCAATTACCTACACCAGTTAATCAGACTGACATCAAAATTTTCCTTGGTTGATGCAGGTTATTACTGCCGATTCATAAAATATTTTAGCAAAATTACCGCCCCAATGTTTTCACTGCTAACCAAAGATTGTGTTTTTGAATGGTCTCCTAAGTGTCAACAGGCATTTGATTCTATCAAAGAAAAGCTGACGACGGCCCCTGTCTTATGTGGCCTTGACTGGGGACAACCTTTCCATATCCACACTGATTCTTCTAATACAGCCATGGGCACTGTCCTTGGACAAAAAGACTCAGAAGATCATATGTATGCAATTTATTTTATCAGCTAAAATCTGACTCCTACGGAAAGGAATTACACTACTACGGAAAAAGAGTTCTTGGCTGTTGTCTATGCTTTGAATAAATTTCGTCATTACATCACTGGATATAAAATTTTTGTTTTGTACACTGACCACTTTGCCATTTGATATTTGATGAACAAACCAGTGGTTGGCGGAAGGCTTATTTGCTGGTTACTCTTGTTGCAAGAATTCAATCTCACCATTATAGATAAGCCTGGGAAATCTAACGTTGTTGCTGATTTTCTTTCTAGAATAAATGTTGTAGGTGATGACGAAGTAGTCCAAGACCAATTTCTCGACGAACACTTGTTTGCTATCTTGACTAAGACTCCTTGGTTCGATGATCTCGCGAATTATTTAACAACAGGGAAGTTTCCTACCTATTTTACTCATAAGGAAAGAAGGTGATTGGTTAAGAATAGTACAACATATAAATGGTGTAACGGATTCTTATTTAAATGTTTTCCTGACATGGTTCTTCACAGGTGTGTTTGAGAGGATGAAATACACGACATACTGTGAGCTTGTCATGATGAGCCAGGAATGTGGACATTATTCAGTGAAATGAACAATTCATAAGATCCTTGGAGCAGGGTACTATTGGCCTTCCCTCCATAGGACTGTCAAAAAGTATGTGTGGCAGTGTGATGCATGCCAACGAATGGGAAAACCTACACTTTCTATGGAAATGCCTCTGAATCCTCAACTGGTTCTAGGACCATTTGAGAAATGGGGGATTGACTTTGTTGGACCATTTGATCCTCCATCTTTCAGGAAGGAGTATCTCTTGGTATGCACGGACTACGTCACCAAATGGGCTGAAGTTCAAGCATTGGCATCTGCCAATGAGGATGTTGTTACTGATTTTTTTGTACAATCAGATATTGCTACAATTTGGAGCACCAAGGGCCATTGTATCTGATCAAGGTCCTCAATTTGTTTCAAATATGATTGAAGCTTTCTTGGAAATCTACAGAATTAGGCACCGGAAATCATCACCATATCACCCCCAATCCAATGGGAAAGTGGAGGTAACCAATCGAGAACTTGAGAATATTCTAACTAAGGTGGTCAATGCCAATAGAAAGAATTGGGTACCAAAGCTTCTTGAGGCCGTCTAGGCCTACAACATGACCTGGAAAAAAACTATTGGTTTTTCTCCCTATAAGATAGTCTTTGGGAAGAAACCACTGTTACCTGTTGAGTTTGAATTGCGCACCTGGTGAACAACGTTGGAAGTTGGGATCGATTTGGATGAAGCACAACACTGAATGAGTGCTGCAAATGAATGAATTAGATGAAATGCGAATGGAGGCACAACAACAGATAAAAATTCTACAACATCAGTAGAAAACCTGGCATGATGCTCACATCAAAAAAAGGACATTTCATGAGGGACAGTGGGTTTTACTCTTTGATTCCCGCTATCAGCAGTTTAAAGGCAAGCTGCGTACACATTGGTTGGGTCCTTATCAGGTAAATCAAGTGTTTGATAATGGCTCTATTCGATTGATACCTATTGATGGAGACAAATGGACTCTTCTGGTGAATGGACATAGGCTCCAAATTTATCACCAACCGCTGGATAAGAAGACTTTCACCAATGACATTCTGTTACGCACAAACATGCATGCTGAGGAGGCTCTTTACCTCTCAAGCATAGAGTAATCAATATCTTGCAAATTCAATAAAGGAAGATGATCCTTCATTCAATCTTCTTCCCTTAGTTAGCAGTTTTTCTTGTTGTTATTTCCAATAAATGCAGGAATTTTTCATTATTTCTACAGCCGCTAATCACGCTTCATCTCGAACTGCAGGGCGTAGGAATCTATGGATATCGGCTGACTAAACGTGGCATGGGTAAGTGCATTATAACTTGCTAACGATATTTCCATGCAAAACATTTCCCCATGTATGCATTTGTCATCATTACGCCATCATGAAATGATTGCTATGTTCATTTCGGATCTCTTTCCAAATCTGGTTCTATGGATGACGACATAAAAGGAGTAATGGCTCATAATCACCGCATGCCTTGAATGTGTCACACTCTCCAAAGTCAGGATGGGTGGCACTCGCTCCTCAATAGTGGGATATGTGCCACTACAAAAATCTTAAACTCACACGGGTGGCCGGTCTCATTCACTATTTTTCCACCGCCACCTTCACTCGATTTTGCGCCACCCAAGGAATATGGTGCCATTTGAAATTTAATGCTTCTACAACTGCTTCTTACCATTGTTGTATGCACATCAAGCACGATTGGTTTTATCAGTCACTAAACAGGAAGTGGGAGATACGCTCTGTTCTATTTTTTTCTGCTACCTGGTATTACTCACCTTCGGCTTTAGCATGGGACCACAAAAGACATCAGAACCTGATTCACCAGACGCCTTACTCCGGAATGCCACCCTTTCATAGGTATTTCATGATTTTGGATGGCTGGATTTCATTCGCCAATTTGAAGGTTTTGATGAGGGCATTGTGGAAGAATTCTTGAACAATTTTGAGTCCACCTGTTCACAAGTTGGTGGAAGACGGGTTGAAATTACCAGTCAGGTCATTTCTGACCTATCTGGCCTACCAGACTTTGGTTTGAAAGGTTATGACGAATGCTCCTTTACAAAGCCTGATTGCTCTGTTTCACGATGAAGGGGAGGCACTCCCTGAAGTCATCCTGACTCCATTGGGTGTCCAGAAGGGTGTTAAGTGGACAAGTTTACCTAGAATCTGGAGCGAGATTGTGAAATGGGTCAACCGGTATTTCATATGTGATGGTCAGGCCTCTGTTCTGGGTGGTGATGCACTTAAAATGCTAATCCACCTTAAAAAGGGACGTGTCAACCAGGCCCTTCGGGTAAATCTACCAGAATACCTCGCGGACTCCATTATTAAAGTTTTCCAGAAGTACCGGTCTGGTGGAGGCAAGTCTGTAATTAAACACCCGGGGTTGATTCATTTGTTGTGTTCACACCAGGTCTTCTTTAGACCAAAGTGGAGGCTCGAGGGACGTGCTGGTGGTGAAGGGTCCAGACCAAAGCAATTGAAATCTGGTCTCTCTTCTACACCTTGGTCTACCCTTGCACCGGGCCCTTGCCCTTCACACAACCAAGCAGAGGCAGCCGATGTTCCTGAGCATGCAGACACAGTTGGTACTCCTGAGGGTCCATCCCCTTCCACTTCTGATTCAAAAGGAAAGTGCACCATGGCTCCGTCTTCTTCCATGCAACTACGGTCTCGATGGCTTAGTTCATTTTTAGACTGGTGGTTCCCAATCAGAGACTTTGCCTGATGATACTACCCCCATTCGGGAAGAACAACATGAGGAGGATCACCTGGCCGCTCCGGCATCTGCTATTCCATCATCTACGGAAATTCACCTTGTGGTTCCTGAAGTGCTTGGCACCCAAGCTGCGCCTTCTCACAACTATTTGGAGGAAATCAGCGCTACTGAAATCTCAATTACAAGGTATGGAAGAAACAAACCTTTTACTGCAAGCTGAATTTACACAACAAACAGTAGAGAAAGTTTGGGAAATTGCTGCCCTGCAGCTTGAAGTAAGTTGTTTGAAGCGACAACGTGATAAGAGTCTTACCATCTTGGATAGTTTCCATCAGTTATCCCTTCAGGAAAGGGAATTGCGGAAGGAAAATCAAAAATTAAAAAAGGAAAAGGAATCTATACAAGAGGAAAAACAAAAAGTGACATCTATTTTAGACTTTGTCTGTCCTTTGGCCCTCAAACTTCTGTCCTGTAGGAAACCCTCTCCAGTCTATAGCATGTTTGTCCAAGAACAATTTTATTCCTGGCAGTTATTTCAATTGTGTTCTCAAGCTCCTCATGAAATTCCCAATGGCACCAATTTTTTATCAGTTTACAAGTGCAGTACTCCAGAAATCCAAAATTTGCTTTGTGAATTCTATCTTCATAACATGATAGTTACCAATGTCCCTGATTTCTTAATCAATTTATTTGTGGGTGATTTTCAAATTAAAGCCTTTCAGTCTGCATTACGGAATCAGATCATTTGGGGTCAGCAAACAGACATTTTCAATCACACCGCTCAGTCCATTGGATTCCACATCTGCCCAACTCATCACACAGATGTAGCCCTGCAGAAAAAATTTCACTCACTTTACTATCAGGCAGGAGTTGGGTAAACACTTCTCAGATTTTACTTCAGTGTGTCATTGATTTTGAAAATTACAGTCAGGAGAACTTTGGGACAGCTTGGCAGGCTTGTGATAGGAGGTGGGATACTCTGAGTCTGCCCTTGAAACACAGGGAGGTTCTCTCTCCCCAAAACTTGAGCTGGAGCATGCGCAGGGGTGATGCCCTCATCACCATTATCAAACAAACCATAGAGCAAACCAGCCAGTAGTATAATGATGAATGGGCAGGCCTCCAAGTACGTCCACCACTCCTTTTGAGCCCTCTCACTACCTGGCAGAACAATGCAACACAGTCAAATGACAGTTTCACAGCATGGGTAGAAATTACCTCCAACACTCAGGGCTGCAAGAACACCACAAAGCAATACGCTGATCAATTTGAGGAGTATGACATGGCTGAGCAGCTTGGTAGGCAGGTAGGACGTAGATAAGTTGCATAGGGACATGCAACAGGTAAAGTCAGGGGGAAAATGATGAGTGCATTGTTTGGCTCATTAATATCATTTCTTCAAGCCGAAAATACTCTTTTTGATATGACTTATTAATACATGGGGATGTTTTGTGTAGTTATATCTTAGTAGGTTTGATGCATTTTCCTTGCTATAGTTTATGAAAACTGATTATCACATGAACCTCCTACTAACTGTCTTTGTGAGATCAAACGTGATGATGTGTGCAGGAAATGATGGAAGTTGTTGGTAGTTATGGAGCCCGAGTTTGAAGCATGCGGCAGAAGACTGTTTCCATCAAGTTGACCTATTAGTCTGGGCTTGTTCCTAACGGCCCGTAGAAATTTATGTGTTTTAATTAGTATTTGGTGGACAGTGTTTAATGCCGCCTGATATGGCGGATCTTGTAACTAACAGTATCTATATGAAGACTTCGTCTTCAGAACTTGGTAGTACCACTTTTTGATATACTGAAGGAGATTATCTGCATCCAGTTCTTGATATTTTTACTGTCTATGTTATGAACTTATTTTGAGTTAATGAAAGCTACAACATTTTGAGAATCATAAGTTGTTAATCCCTCTATCCCGAGGAAGAGCAAGGGCCCACTCGACCAAGGAGATAAGAGGTTATTTTGAGTTCATGCATATAGTTCTTTGATTGGATTTACTGCAATTGTCATTTGAGAAATCTTACATGCATGCTTTGATTAACTGTATCTAATTTCTCCATTACTGCTTTCATTTAGAATAGATCCTTTTGTTATGCAAATCTGGTTAACGAATAATCTTGCTTTCTGCTAAGTTTCATTTATACAGTTGTAATTTCATTTGTTAAGAATAGTGTGTGCGTATTTCATTTTACAACAGAAGATTAGTTGTTAGTTTCCTTTCATCGCAAATAGTTGAATTATGTAGAACTGTATTTAATTTCCGTAGATTTGAATTGCATTTCCATAGAATAGTCACTAAACTAAGCAACCCCCCAACAGACCCAACAGATAACTGGTTCCCCTAGACTCCATTGCATACTGCCTAGGACACAACCCTGGTTTAGAATGACACTGACATAAATTATGTCAGTTAAATGATTGGAAGAATACTCTATATACCTGCGTCAGCAATGTAGGTGCCCATGCGAACTGTGTCTGATGTATCACCATGTCATGAAGGACTCCCATCAGTGACCTCAGGAATCTCCCACCCTTTGCATCTGGCAGTGCATAGTAGCACACTGCCTCCATCGAAAGTACCACTAACCTCATCTCTTTTGGATGAGCTCTATACATCACTCCATAGCTCAGGTTGGCGCTATGGAACGTCAGGTCTGCTACACCCTCACCAAAAATGGGTGCTAGTAGCTCCTCAAATGCCTCTAAGGAGATAGAATAAACCTGGGCCCCCACTATGGGCAACCGCAGGATCCTGTAGACATCCTCCAGGGTGATCGTCATCTCACCCATCGGCATATAGAAGGTATTGGTCACCAAGTCCCATCTATCGATGAGGGAAACCATCAAACTCACCTCCTGGACTACATGCTAGTAGCGCCTCACCCCTATCAACCCCACCTCTGCAACATGCCGCCACTCCTCCCTCGTTGTGCTCGCCTGTACTGTCAATAATAAGGGTGGCACCCGAGCCCTCATCTATAGCTCGTCTCGGGCCCGCATCCCACAAGAACAATGTATTAGTACACCTTCCCAACTTACCCTATTTTACGCCACATCCCAACCTAAGCACTTCTACCCTACCTATCTACCCAAACCCATTCTACCCTACCCATATACCCTACATATCTACCCTAACCCATCTACCCAATCCATCTACCCTACCTATCTACCCAAACCCATCTACCCTACCCATCTACCCTACCTATCTACCCAAACCCATCCACCCAAAACTATCTACCCTACCCCTCACCTAAGCCACCCTCAACCCTTCCCGTCTCCCTTAACCCTTTTCCCTCTCACCTGACTGACCTGGGTTATCCCCTGACCGACCACAGTCTTCCCTTGACCGGCATCGGTCACTGTTCTTGTGACCGATACCGGTCACTACCCACTGATGTCGGCCACAAGTCGACCGACGTCGGTCACTATTGTGCCACCCACCACGACTTCCCAAGCCTACTTTTTCCATCCCTACTCATTCTACCCACCCAACTCACTCCTTACACCCCTACATATCCCTCTATTACCTTATTGCTCTACATCCTACCCTTCCCCATTCCCTTTTCCCTCTCTTTTTCCCGTTTTGAAATTCTTCCCCCCCCAAACCCCCCTTTTTTCATACTTTCTATATTTTACATCAAATTAACCAAACAATGAATTAAAAGGTTCGACACTTACCACATCTCGCTGCTGCCATCATGGTGGAACCTCCGGCCTCTGTGCTACTCCTCCCGATCCCTCTCTAGTCTCTGCCATCCCTGAATGACCTCTCACTCTCCCAACCAATCGCCTCGCTCAATCCAATCTCGCTGCCCCACCTCTCACACAATCAATCTCGCTTATGTGGCTCACCAACCAATCTCTCTGCCGTACTCTTTTGTCCTCTTCCTCTTTTTTTCTCTTCTTGTCCTTTTCTTCCTTTTAACAATGCACAAATGAATTTTAAACACGTGGGTTTTCCACTTTTTATACCCTACCCAACTCGACTGACATCAATTAACCCTTGACCGAGGCTAATCTGATGCCCTAGCTAACCACCGTCGGTTCCCCTATACCGTCATCAGTTCATACCGACCAATGTCAGTTACCCTGCGTACTCATTGCTCTCACATTCACCTAATTTTCCTTACCTCCCCTTTCTTTTGCCTCCCCTACACCTACCTAAACCACTTTACCTTCACCTCTGGCCCTCCACCTTCATCAACCTCACTGCGTTCCCTGTTGAAGCCTCCTTATTTTACCCCTACCTCGGCCTTACCCATGCCGTGATATCGATATTTGGGCCTGGACCATTGTTAGTGACCTTTAACCTCATGTGTTCACTATACCTTGCGGCACTGTTATCTGTGTTGATTGACCCAATGACCTTACCTAGCCTATTGCCGTGATTGTTTATCCTGACCCTACCTTTGGTGTACCGGAACATACCTAAATGTTCCTGCACCTAACCTACATTGTGTTTTCTGACCTTCTCCTATACCTTAGATACCGAATTCACTTTACCCTTGTTTAGATAAACCTATCGACCTTAGATGACGTAGAGTTTACCTGCTCTTCAACCCGGTAGCATGCTACAATTTATACGTGTGTGTGTGTGTTTGACTGCTACTACCTTTGACCCTAACCCATTACCTAGATCACCCAAGTAGACCTTTCACCCTCTTCCCCTACACCCACTTGCCTTTTCCTCACATTTATCTTTTATCAAACCACTCACCGCTTCAGCCTGCTACCTCGTTAGTTACTAGTTTGAGGGGGATCACCTTCACCCTCACATGGGGCAACCACATCTTATTTTTGTTAGTATCGCTTACCAATACAAGCTATGCAACAAAAAAGGGCAAAATGTAGACACTAAAATTAGGTCACACTCCCCTTTCTTCCCTCGACATATAAGCCCCCCTTTCTTACATTTACCTAGCCATGACTCCCTTCACCCCACTAATATTAATTTAATTAATTAAATTAAATTAATGCATTATCCTCACTATATTTATTATTTAAATATCTTATTTAAATAATATCTACACAAACAGTTCACTTAGACACCTCACCAAGCCAACTCAACCTAAGACCTATTCTTAACAAGTTACCATAACTAACTAGGACTTACCCAAACCCTAAAAATCAATGCCTACATTCCCTCTAACCACATTCCTGCATGATCACATGAGGCTCTGAGTCTAATCAGCGGGATAATGACATGAGATCTGAGGAAATCAGGAGGATCTCCCTAAGTTTAGTAAACCTAGAAAATCCTGCCTTGACCGACGTCGGTTTCCCCTAACCGTCGCCGGTTAAGTCAGATTACCGTCGGTTACCCCTTTTAACCCAAAACAACCTTATTCTCAAGGTTGGAACTTGGAACTCAGAACTTGGAAGCAAGAAAGTTGACGAGCGAGAATGAAATCTCAGAGAGATAACACATCTTCAGAGAGCTAATTCCAACAAGAACTGACGTCCAAGGAAGGAGATTGAGGATCTTCTTCTACACAACCATCCCAGCCACATTCTGATCTATCCAAGCAAAAGAGGAGTGTGCATGCAGCCCATGCAGAAGATTTTCTTCAGTTGGTGATCACTTACAGCGTTCCAACCCATCATCAGCACCTCCACCCTTCACACATAGATCTTCAGGAATGAAATCCAAGTAAGTACAACATCATACTTTCCTGATTATTTCATTTCATCATTATTTTATCATCCATTATTTATCTTGCTCCCTATTGACCATCTCCAACATTTTTCACCTCCATAGACCCATAAAAACCTTGCAAAAACCTATTCCAGTCACCCAATACCTCGTCCCGACCAACTAGATCCTTTGTGTAATCATAAAGGAGATCAAAACCCCGTTCTGTGACGTTTCCAGATCTCACAGTAACTGGCGCTGGTTATACCTAACCGCGGTCGGTCACCCCTGACCGATGCCGGTCTCTGTGTTTTCCCACATAGTCTTAAATAGAGACCTACCCACCTCATTTTACCTCACCCTCACTCACCTGTGACCTACCCGAGACCTTTATCAGAACTGCAGAACCCAAAACCAACCATTTGACCTGTGGATTCTATTCTAGCTTAGCCTATTAGATTAGATTTGTTTTCTTATTATGTTTTTAAGTGAGATGCCTAAATCATTTCAAAATAACAATAGGATTTACCTTGTTTTTAGCATTAATTTTTTTAAAATAGTGGACTAATAGCCATATAGGAAGTACCATGCTTCTTGGATCTAGCTCACGCTAGGCAGTTCATTGCCCATATTGTTTAATTCTTTCTGGTGGTCTTGCTTTCATTACAGGTAGTTCCTCCTAGCCAAAAGGAAGCTCTCATGGTCAGCTGTGGATTCAGATGTTATATGCGAGCAACAACCCATCAATCAACATTTGAACAAGTATTCCTCCTACACCCGCTACCCTATTTGTTTCATCAACAATTCAAAGAAACAATCTAAGAGAAAAAGGTGAAACAATCTACACCATTAAAATGTTAAGTGCAGATTATCACAATGGTCCTTAACTAAGCCATACACTGTCCAATCATCTAAAATACCTGTAAGAAGTTGTGAATAAATTCTTTGAACATTTGGATGACTATGCGCGAAAATACAACAGGCACAATTTTCAGACCAAAAGGCATCACAGTATATGCGAAGCTACCCCATTCAGCAGTAAATGTAGTCTTTTCTTGATCTTCCTGGGTAATGCTAACCTGATGATACCCAGAGAATCCATCTGTAAACGAATAGATTTCACACTCTATAACTCCTAATATTTCCTTAGTAAATGGCGTAGGGAATGGATCTGTTACACATGCAACATTCAGCTCCATGTAGTCCACACATATTCTAATTCATCCATCCTTATTGATACTAATCACCATTGGACTAGCCCATTATGACTCATCAAAGGGCTTGATAATTCCAAACTTCAACATTTTGTCAATCTCGTCCTTGACCTTTTCGCGCAAGTTGGGGTTCATCCTGTAAGAGTCTCTTTCTTAACTGGGTAGGCACCCTCTTTAAGCTTTATCTTCATCTCCCCTAATGATTCATGCACACCTTTAAGTTCATGGTACCCCCTAGGGACTAAGCTCTTGATAATCCCTTAGTAACTCTATGATTTTCTGCCACTTCAAATTCTGACCAATAGTCTCCAATTATGGCTTCCTTAGGCTCAGCATTTGATCCAACAGTCACTCTTCTTTGTCTTCATAGGTTCATGATAGGCACGTGTGGTTTTATTTACACTATCCAACACCTCACGCCTACCTTGTTGAATGGTTTACATCCAAAATATATACTTCTTCATCGTCTACTAAGTAGACCATTTGTCCTTTATCTTTCTCAAGTCAAGCACGTCAAAGTAATATTGCATTAGCCTTTGGTTCTTTATCAAGATGCACTCCTAAGTCCTTTTTATCTAATAATTCCTAGAGGAGTTCTTCAACCTTTGCACTATCCCCCATAGTTAAGCACTTGATAACTCTCAATGCTTCTTCTACCAGAGGTTTGGTAGAGAAGAAGTCAAACGTATGTGCCATTCCTGTAACTAAATTATGTCAATTTCAAGTTTCTATATGGAGTTCTGCATATACATACCAAGCACGCGCATAGCCTTGTAACTATGGAATAAAACCGGTGCACTCATAGGGAACGTGGTAAAGCTTCCTACCCTTCTATCCAGAGTCTCTCACATTTCTGAACATGGTGCTGAACAGGTTGATCACCATGATAATTGTAGATTTGTGTAGGGCATTGCTACTAAAGAACCTAGTAGCAAGAGCAACCCAAATTTCATTCCATTTGACCAGATTATCCCTGTGGACCACCCACTAGCGTGTTGCTATCCCACGTAGTGTATATGCTAGCATATTTCTCCTCTCCAATGGGTCTATCCTTTTTTATTCCATGACGCGCAGGAATACCATGGGATCTGTACGCTGGAAAAGTGACAAGTGAGCGTGGGAATCTACAGGTAACTCTTCCGCGTACCCGACCTCCCGAGGTCGTGCCGAGATAGCCGGTGGGGATGGAATATGCGTGGGATGCAAACGAACTAGTTGGGCAGTCTAATGTCTTCAACACAAACTAATAGGAATTTGCGAATCTAAGGCAAAGAAGGCCCTTCTAACTTGGACTGGTGTGATAGATCAATTAACAAGTATGACTGCTCAAAGGCTCCAATCAATATCAAGTCTTGGCGTGATTCTATCTATGGGTTGTGGAATACGTGGAAAATGACCTGGGATAGTTTCGTGTATATCTCCAGATAAGGTCATATGGTGGGATAATGAATACAATTGACTCTACGGATGATTCTCTGGCCTAGTCCAGAATTCTCTAGCTTTGTTAGCCGCTATATCTTGTGAGGATAGTTGTTCGATGATGATGGGTGGAAGCGGAGTGGACTATAACACTAGTGTGTGTAGGCCAGTGTCTATATCTGATTGACTTATGGATTCGTTAGGCTGCGGGATTTTTGGATCACAACCGTAGATTCTTGGTTGTTGCGGTCCTGCTATGGTCATGTACGAAATCAAGTCCTAATCCCTATTATCCAGTAATCATACGCTTTCTCAGCTTCAACGTTTAGACTCAATAACTGTGTGATTTTCTTGGAATATCTCATAGGCGTTCGTGCAACCTGGATTCTTAAACTAGTATCTATGTCTGTGAGAGTGTCTCCTGCATTTGGCTATGGGACCAAAGGATCACAACCAAAGGTTTGTTCTCTCTCGAACCCTTCTACAGTCATGTGAATGTTTGCCTAGGGTAATCTGCAGTTCGGTTGATTTGACCAAAACATGTGTGCTTGGTAGTCTTCTATATTTAATCCTCTCAACTGAGAGCTAATTAGTCGTAAATCTGTTGTTGTTTGGAAGACTTGTATTCTAAGGTTCTGGTCTATGTCAACTATTGCTGTGACGAGGTTGGGTTGGGGCACGATTGGCTTAAATACGTATTCTTTGGGTTCTCGGGGTCCTGCGATTGTCATACAAAACAAAATGTAAATCTAACTGTAACAAAGTAAATTTAAACTACATAGAATAAATCTAAAACATATATAACTTCTTTTTTTCTATGAGACTTTCTAAAATTTTAAGAAAAGCAGCTATTTAAATGTATCTAGAAATAACAACTAAATAACAATTTAAAACAAACAAGATAACCGAGTGTAGTTATTTTCCTGTGCAATTTGTAGATTTATTCTAAACAAATAAAATAACTCATTGAATCTATCTGCAAGATTCTTGATCCTACCTCAGAAGTGAGGAGTGAATCATATTTTCTCAGAAACTATCAATCCTCACAGCTTCCCCGACAATATCAAGAATAGAATTTACTGAAATGAAGCAATTATCTACTCTATTTGATATGATTCTAACTAGAAATTTGAAAGCTAGAACCTGGATTCCGCAGAACAGTGGCGAATCCGATGGTGTGTGTGATCTTGTCCCCTTAGTATGATATCCTCGTTCTTTCGTATTCTCGTGGATTCAGAAAAGCGTGTAATGCTAGCATCAACAGAAGTAGATATTGGGACAAAGTGCAGCTCAGAATGCAAACTGAATATAATGCGAGTAGGAGAGGGATAACGCAAGAGTACAGAGCTTGGCTTATGCAATTCCCGGGATTTACTACGAGTCATGCAACATAAAGCGTCCAGAACCTGAAACTATCCTGTTTGAAGAGCAAAATCTGCAACTTTAATGGCTTCCTAAGCTATTACTACTCCAATGGATTGGGTGAAATAACAGTATTGCCTACACAAGATGGGTATGTGGCTTACCAACAGCTGAACAATGTTAACCAAGCGGTGAAAGGAATTAAAACTATGGCTTCTAAACAGAATAAAAGACTGAACTGTGAAAATCAGAGCATGAAAATGAATGAGGGGCAGACCATTTGTTTGTGCACAAACCATTTACTTATAGCTTTTCATTTACCCAAAGATCAAAACCAAACTGAACTCTAAAACAATAAACAATGGCCAAACACTATTCCAGGGGACCAAAAACATAAATGCAAGCCTAAGTCAGCAAGGAAAGCTGGTGAAAACGTTGATTTTTACGTGAGTCGCATTAAAACACTTTCTGGAAAATGCATAAAGGACCACCGCTTTGAGCAGGGTGGCGGTTATAGGACCGCCACCCTGATCAGGGCGGCAGTCACGAGACCGCCGCCCATGCAGGGCGGCGGTTTCTTCACTGAAGAGCAAAAATTCCAAGAAAAGAGAGGAAAAAGGAAAAACAAAGGACGCGGGGGCTAAGCGGGGCATGCGGGATGTTAACGCACACTCGGAGAGCTTTTCTGGATCTCGAACACCTTGCGAGGAGACCTGTATCATCATTGGGGCACTTGTTGCACTATTTCAGTAGTACAACACCTTACAATTTTGGGTACGTACAGGATCCCCTTCTCTTGTGTAACAAGGTACCGAGTTGTTTCCTATCCTCCTTACATAACACGATTTAGTGCCTCGAGGGGATATGCTCTTTACTTCGCACCCTACCAACTCATAAGTGCTATGGGCCCAATTATCAATGGAAATACTTGTAGTATCACTAATACATTGTGCATCCTCCCACTGAATTAGTCCTTATTTGGTTAGTTCAATCATATCTGCATCTTAGATGATGAGTACATAAATCCTATTCAGTTCTTCTTCACTTAAGGGCTCAACATAGGGCACAAACTTTCCATTTGTTAAAGGGATAATGAACCCTCTCCTCCTTATTTCCAAAACCGATATAACCCTTGCTGAACTGAAGATCAGCATTATTTTCATAGCACTAAGGACACCCCAATAGATTTGGGAAGCTATCTGACTCTTCTAGCGCTAAAACCTCAAAGTCTCCAGTGAACTTGGATTTTTGTATGGTAATGGATGCATCTTTCAAAACTCCGATGGGAGTGTCCATAGTCCAATTAGCCATGAAAAATACATTAGAGGATGACTACAATGGGGGTCTTCCCATTTGTACCCCCATGCATCTAAAGTAAGTATCATTGACTTCTGTGCCTGTATCAATCATTATATTACTCAATAGCCACCCACCCACAATAGCATTCAAAGTGATTTCCTTGTCATAATCCTAGGCTATGAGGTGGGAAGATTCGAATGCAGGATCTTTCGTCCAGTCTCAATACTTCCGTGTGGAGTGTTTCCCTTTCAACTAACTCCCCAATATTGGAATGATGTACTCATGGCGCAACATTTTGCACACTTCTCTTAAGTCATCTACGTCAGTTCTAGACCGTATCTAATGCTTTCTTTTTCTCCATCTTCCAAGATTTCTCCTTCAAATACTGTATTTCACCCTGAAGATTCCTAAGAACTTCCATGGTTTCCTGATAAACCTCCTTCTGATATGAAAGATCTGGGTACTATGCATGATATAACATCCTCCTTAGTGATGGTAGGATTTTTGCTACAATTCTTATCTGGCACGTGAGCCGCCTCAATGTGGGTCATGATCTTCACTTGCAACACCTCACACTTATGCTTCCAACTTAGGCATCCACTGATTTTAAACAGTGCGTTGTATCCTAACCATCCCTGCACCTTTGTTTTCTCGTTTATGCCGCTTACTCAGGATTCTCATACAAGTAGGGGCACTCCTCATAGCTATGGTTCTTCCCAACAAAAAGAAAATTTAATATTTTGAGGGACATTCACACCTATAGGGGGCAAGAAGATTTGCGTATGTATAACATGTTCCGCGAAGGAAAATCACTTCTTCCACTACCATGGCCTCATCCTTTGAATCCACCATGGTATCCTTGACCTTTGCCACAAATGCCTTTAAAATACCCCTCATTTTGATCATAGCACGTGCTTGATTGTTCTCTCAAGTCCTGATGCTCGTTCTTTCCCTTAGAGTTATTTGAAACTCCTATCTTTCGTACACCAATATCTATAGCATCCTGGATTTATCCAATCAGCCAAAAGTCTTATCATGTCATGAGTCATGGACATGCAAATTTTACAGTAGCTTGAGACATTCTTCTTCATTATCACGCGTTGTAATAATGGGCAGTCAGCTAGCATCATGGTTTAAATGGCATATCTCACAATCCAACAATAACGAACATACCGATCTATGCAAGGAAAACTATCCTTTGTGTGACCTTCGAATTTAACAATATATGCACCAAAACCCTGTGTGTGTCTCATGTGCTAAATTTGCTGATAGTTTCTCCAATTGTTTTGCCATAGTTTTGATATGTGCTTCTAAAAAAGGGCTCACCCCAGTATCTATGCTTCCAAGCCGTCTCAATGCACTAACGATTGCTTCCAAGTGCTTCACACAAATCAATGTATGTCTTATGTGATAATGCCCTCCTAAAAGGGGTAATCAAGCCCCCAACAAACCATTATGTATATCGGCTTACGTGTATATCATAAGAAATATTAGATAATAATGTTTTGAACTGTGCATCATACTGTCTTACACTTTCACTAGTGTCCTTGCTTAATATCCTTGAGTGCACTTATAATCTTCTGCTGAAACTCAGAGATGTGAAACTCTTTTAAGGATTGCATCTTTTAAATGTTGTATAGTCTAAGAAAGTGTGATTAAGGGTCAAACTTTATGTACCGGTTATGTGAGCGCCCTTATAATGTAGTATCAAATTGGATTGCCCTACACTCAGAAGCCGTAATTCCTTTTGCTGTTCCATAATATTTCACACATATGCACATGTTCAACAACATATTGTATGCCCCTATACTTTGGAATATGATAGAGACATCTCCATAGGTAAATATTTTGGAGTTGGGGTACGGACCTTGCCCACCTAATCCAGAACCTCCTGTATTTCTCCTTGCCTCTAGAACCACCAGATCCACTCGTCGAAGCCAGAGCTACCTAAGCCTCCTAATCCCAAACCTATAGCTGCTATAGGTCGGACCAGAATACGTACTTGCCTTGTGCTCCCAATAGTAGAACTATAACTGTACCCCGATACATTCTGTGAAGTAGTTACCACTTCCAAGAAGTGACTCCAAAAATCAACATGCACTCATATTATGTGCTGGATGATACACCCAAAAAGGTACCTCCCATATAGACAATGAAGACATTTGTTTACGCTGCCATCGTTTTGTACTTTCATAACACTCGCTCCTACTCTCCCACTACTTGAATTATGCTTTTTGATTGTGTGTTGTACTAGATGCTAGAAAACTAAGCATAAAGGCAAGGTTGTTAGGTGGATTCAGATGCGTACCCATGGCCCAAGTCGTCTCTACTGGCGTGCTTCTGCATGAGGCCGAGGAGGGATCCCTGTCAGAATTTCCCATATGGGGGAGTTCCTGATGCTTTGGTTTCACGTCCCATACGTGAGCTCTAAATCCTTCACGATCCATCTCTCTCATCAACGCCATCCAATTTGTAATGTCACGTTGCTTCTCTACCTCCTTCTCGCGCACCTCATTATACTTAAGCTCACCTTTCCTCTCTTTGCCTCTTTACTGCTACGTCTATCCATCCTTTCACCAACCCTACTCCTGCCCTCGGGCATGGCGGGGTTTAATTAGCCATCAGTTTTACTCTCCAAATTCAAAGTTACCATCAAGATCTTGATCGCCAGTGGGATGCCTTGCAGGTAAGTTCCCCTTGGATATCTTAAGAAATTGGAATTCAGCTACCTCTGGGCACAAATAATTGGAAATTGAGTATTCCAAGATATAACTGTTCAACACACCGTGGAACCACATATCCATAGCGCGAGTCAAAATCTGATCAACATCATAAAGGGATTTAAAGTTCTTCCTGCATCTATAACAAGTGTGCGATACCTCCAATTCTGCTTAGATGCATAAGCAATCAGCCACTCATACAATTCTACTGAAAATATAGTGAAGAAGATCTCATATAAACTCTCATACATATTATGTTCCGCCCACAGTGTGTGCATTAAACTCAGATCCAGTGTTGAACTGCCATGCATATTCTTCTTTCAAATTATGTATCCACTCTTCAACACTTGCTAAGGTCAACCGATGTATCTTCATCGCAAACCATCCTGAAAATAACTGAAAAAGAGGTCCCAGCAACGGAACCAATGGTGCAAGCTAGAATTCAGTGACACAAACCCTATGAAGCCCTAGGCGTGCACTGGTACATCACTCAGCCTAGACTGAGTGCTCACCTGAAGCACGTGCAAAGGTACCAAGCCCCTATGTAGGGTTGCTTTTGTAGGATGTTTAGCATGATGAAGACTTAACATCATATCAGATCCGTATGGCTAATATATCCTTCTACAATGGATGCCAAGATCTAGATCTAAGGAACATAAAAGACTTAAGTAGATTACCATAATGAGAGATCAAGCATGCAATACTAAATTCAGGTAACTCATAGAACTAACACCTTAGTTTTAGTCCATAATCCTCCATTATAATCAATTACAAAAAATTACACTGAAGCTTTCATTACTAATAGCAGTAGTACACGCTCATGCACGTAACAGATCTAACAGCATAATCTCACTGTATAACCTAGTTCTCACACCTCTATTTATGCAATCTCTACTACACAGTCTCAATACATATATATATAAGAGTGGTAATTTTCCCTTCATCACTTATCCTAAATCAAATAATAGGTCACATGTTATTATTAGCCACACGCCTGTTAGAAAAATAGCCACACATGCAAGTGTGCTAATAATAGACTACTTTTAGTTAACTAACAGAAGTGGATCTATTCCCGTCTTGTATCCATGTAAATTTCTTTGTATTTGATCATCCATAAATAGCCAATTCGTTTCGTGTAAGTCTCCACCTCAGTTTGAGTGCTCTACACATGCTATCTCTAAAAATAAATCCTTTACTGAGTAAAAATGGCTAAGTCCCGAAAACTAAACTTCTATGTTCTTCGCGCGCAATCCTTTCTGATACGTCTACACCTTTGCATGTGACTCTGTCTTTCCTACGTGAACTTCTTCTGTATTTTCTCTCGTCTAAGTATCCATTGATCTAACTAGTCTAACAATCAACCCTCAAGCCTTAACCATTAACCTCTAAAACCTAAACGTTGAGCCCTAAGACCTTGAACCCTAAGCGATAATCCCTAAAGCCCAAACCCATCTAAACACTAAACCATGTGCCCTAAACCATCAACCCTCAACCCTCAATCCACTTCAACCCTACAACTTCATGAGTCCTACAACCCTAAACCATCGAACCCTGAGCCCAAAAACATATACCCTAAACCCTAAACTATTAAATCCTAAACCCTAATCACCATCAACCCTAAACCATTAATTACCCTTATTCACTTAGGCCCTAAGGACCTTTATGGCACGATTATAATCACTTCATTTTTCCCATAGGATCAGGAATCCCATTCAGGGAGCAATCCTATATCTACAACAGTGTAAGGATCTCCATTTTAGTAATCCAGTAGGCATCTCATCGATAGAGGTTGATTTGTGGTCATCAAGAGTGAATTATGGATCAAAATATTCAAAATTATTACTAATCTCAAGCAGTGGTCCAGGGCTCAAAATCCAATCCACCAAGGTCAAAAAATCTCCTCATAAAACCAGGACCTTTGTATGTCATCCCTCCTCAAAACAAAGACCGACTCCCAATATATATGGTCCTAAAAGTTTTAGGTCAATGTTGCTCGGATTCTGAAAATCGAATAAGTGATGACAAAATTAGATTCTCGACCACTAACCCATATTCTATACCCATAATTGTCAGAGCTACGGGACCACTTCCATCAAGTGTAAAGTGACCCTAACTTCTTATATTTACTAAAATAAATTTATATTACAATATTTCTTTTATTGTTTCTTTGTACTTTTATTTAAAGTATAAGAAATAATAAAAGTATAAATAAATGATAAAAAAAATATTATACTTCACATTTATTTTAGTAAATATGGCTCCTTTAGGCCCTCCTAAACTTCATACAGCCAAAAACACATACATGTTTCATATCACTAGGAATGCGTACGCGTTGTAACGCAATCACATTATAACGCGTATGTGTTTTTGGTTCGTGAATTCTTGAGCCTAAGAAAACATAATGTGATCACATTTCATTCATTTTCGGGTTTTTTCCACTTTTTTAGCTGCCCAACTTGGTGCACCTACCCCACATTTTTTATCATCACCATTGAAGCGACTGCTACCTTCTAATTGTGTTGAAAAAGGATATCAAACCACATAGCGGTTCCTTTGCGCACTCAATGAAATTATATTCCCCTGGTTTAAGAACAATTATTAATCATGTCCATGTTAGCTACTTAGAAGATTTCATAAACTAAGATATTCTATATACTATAGACAGGGGAATTCTTAGCTATACCCATCATACCCTCATTAAAGGATCCCTAAACCTATCCATTACCCTGCATTACCATTCCTTCTACCCTCCATAAAATCATATTTTACCCCACCATAAGAACATGAGGGGACCTATCTTAAACTCTCCCTGTAGACCACTCCTTAACCAATCTAAACTCATTGTTACATGAATTATAAACCCAATGACGTTCTTCATCCTCCTAATAACATTATTCTGAAGCATTAACTAATTCAAAACAAAACCTAATTTAATATTCCTCATTTAGAAGTGACTCTAAAGACCACTTCCAAGTGATGGATTTCCATCTCACATTAGGGGAGTATCGGTGATCCTTCTCACACTAAATGTTCTTCACCAGCACTTTATAAACTTGGTAAGATCACAATAAATCTCCAATGTATCTAACCTGACATCAAGTATTTCATTTATTTTGTGTCCAAGACCATATTTGCATGAATCTCATCTATGATAGCATCCAATCACCCTTCCTCCCAAATTCACGCTTTGGACCACACACAAAACCTGTACAGCTACCAACTCGATCGACTTTCTTTACAAAAAAAAAATTCCTAAACTCCATCTCCATCCATTGCGTATGGTAAGGATTTTTAAATGAGGAATTTATGAAAAAATTCACATACATACTACCTCATCATTGATCAATCTAGCAATCCCCATGAAGAATTTCAAATTGGGTTTTAAGGAACAACTTTCTAACCACCCTCTCCTTCTTCATCTGGTCTGTGCTCTCATAGAGTATATTAACCCCCATATTCTCCTTCCCACATGAGGCTATAGATTTGCAAATGAAACCTAGTCCATCATGCTCTATGATTTCATTTGTATATCTCCACCATTACCTTGACTGACCGGTCACTTATCAATCTGAAGGTTAAACCTAACGTCCCTTCCTCTTCAAAGATTTGGAAGGTATGGTAGAGGAATATTTTTTAAACCATTCTAACATTAGAATGCCAATCCTCAATGACTCAATGTCCTTTCTTACATGGGGGCATCAATATTCCTATCTTCATAAGACCTTACCACTTTACACATCCACCCTTCTTAATGAATCCACTAACTTGACATCAATAATAGGGACTTTGTAAGATTCCCCACATCCTACAAAGTGGTTCAATCCCTTCTATCCAAAATTATGATTAAGTCTTTCAAAATTTGGATTTATCTCTACAACATAGTCAACCTTTAGAATGGTCAATACAAACATGTTGGTACTCTTGATCCTTCCATCATTTTTCCATAACATAAACATTACCTTTCCTAGATGTTGAAAATCTCCATTAAGGCGAGTCAAGCTTCATGCATGCACCCTGAATGAAGTTTCCCTCATTGAAAGAGGAGATGAAACACCTAATCTTGATAAACCCTAACTTAATCATCCATATCAAATAATATCCACAATAGGGTTTCCAAAGGATAATACCCATTTCCAAACCTTTCTAGGAAAGCTTACGTACGTCTGTATTAATGGATTCAAGATCTAAACTATTGTTTGTCCAAAGACGAAAATTCCTCTTCCCAATATCTATTTAACTCATTGACCTCACTTTTGACATGAGATGATTTCTCTTATGAATGGATCTTATGGACTATAATCTAATCCTCTTCGACACAATCTCAAGACCTGTGACATAAGACTTATTTCATCACTCCTTGGGGGACATTTTGTTCATTGTGTCATACCCTTTGGTTTTAAAAATGTCAAAGCCACCTATTAACGAAATGATGACCTAGATCTTTCCATGATCTCATGTATAAAACTAATCTTAGGATTTATATTGATGACAATAGTGGGTAAATCCAAACATCGACATGAATACATCTTTAAGTCCTTGACATGTCCTTTTCGTGATTACTTTATCAGCTTCTTCATCTGTCTTAATCCCATCCAGGTGTGTGTTTGGAGTGCTCACAAATAAAATCTCCTTGGATATTCATTCAGTATCTATTAGGGGTATTGAACGTTGAACCCACGCATAATCAAATCCATCCAGTGAAATACCCCATAAATTCTAATATAAAGCAACTTCACAGTCTTCAAGGCCAACTTCAATCTATCTCACCACTTCATATCACAAGTTATGACTATTGTCAACCCTTTCATCATCTTCTTCGCAAAGACTATTGACTTTCATTGGGATGATAATTGTCCAAAAACCCTTTGAATATCCTCAAAATGATCTTTGGTAATACCACCTATATCTTACACCTCCACATAAGGGGGTGCCTTTCTATCGTCTATTTTTCTATGCTAAAATCATGCTCTAGGTGACATGTTATCCCATCGTAATGAGCAAGGTAAGGATCTGGTCATTTAGTTACATGAGTCATTCCCTTCATGATTATGAGACCCGGTACATTGAAAAGCTAAAAAAAATTGTTTGCATCTTATTTTCTTCTACCACTCCAAGCTTTTCCATTATCTTCTGCAATCACAAAACCTATTTCGTAACTATCTTTCATCTTCTCAAACACCATGTATTTATGAAGCATTATCATAATGATCACATCACTTGATGGCTAAACATGCTCATGACTATGATTTTGACCTAGATCTTCATCTCTCAGAAATCAATCAAGGGCCTAAGATATCACTGAAGAACTAGTTGATGCCCCTCTTCTTCACAATCACCTTCATCACAATGAATTTCCATATGAATACTATTAACACTATTGATCATGATTTTTCTCCTAACCTTAATATGACGCTATGCCTTTGATAGATTTAATTTTTAAAAGGGAGAAGTATTTTGTAGTCATTATTATTCCTCCTTAGGACACTCCCATTCCCATTTCCTATAATATTAATTTAGAATTCACAAACAATATGGATAAGTATGAAGCCCTCATCTAGGTATTCAAACTTATGGAGACTATTTTGAAATGATGCATCCAAATCCTCACTAATGACTATGGGGATTCATGGCTTATCAAAAATCAATTCAAATGGGATTTCTCAGTATAAAAAGGAGAACCTAACATACCAACTATAAGAAAGACCTTCGTTCTTATATTTCTCCTCAAGGCATGGGATTTATATACCCTTCAAACCATCCCTCTGTTCATACAATCGCTTTGCAAACACTATGGCATATATTACATCTCTTATCCCTTGGAATGAGAAGGAACATATAAAATATTTGTTAAATATGTTGATCACTTTGATACACCAAGATGGAATAAATTTGAGATCCCTGATGTCAATGTTATTGATAAATGAATACTATTGATCTTTGGTATTCTAAAAAAATACCCTTATGTCTCTCTCTACCATGTCACCATCATGCCCTATGACCTCTCCAAGGGATGGTTTGTTACTTTCTCCCATATTCTTCAACATTGATAACTCACTAATTGGAAGAATGATAGATAGGAAATAATAAATAAAGAGGATGAAGAATAAATAATGAAGGAATGTCCTTCTAAGAAGGGTTGGGATCTCATGTGTTCATTTGCTCTACCCTTGTTTTCCATGACAGTATTTCTATATGGACATTTTAGAAATTCAAACTATCACCAAGCATTTATTTTTCTAGGGTCTATCATTGTCCATACCTATATGATAGAGAAATATTATCTATATAGTTTGTTATGAAGATATTTTCCATTTCAATGATAAATAACATTCTATTCTTATTTACATTTCTTGTCCAAATTATTGATGCAATCTAGGTCAGGAATGAATAAACCTTTTAATAACAATGGGGACTAAAGATCTGATTGGGGCTTCTTATTCACGTGCTATGTTTGTCCCAACACCATAATTCTATCATCAATGCTACGAGTATTTCATCAATTGGGTGGATTGCCTTTTCCACTCGCCTAGAGTGTATCATCACTTTCATCTAGGGGAAAATCATTTTCCACTTCAATCTTCCCCACAAAATCATTCTCATTGATATACTCTCTTGTCTTCTCCCTCATAAATATATCAAGAATCTTGTTGATGCAATCTCTTCAGGTCTCAATCGACAACTATGATTCTCCCCCTCATACTCACATTGTCTTCAAGCTTTACAATCCATGGGTACTATCCTTTCCTCCTCCACATCTTCATTATTCATGCTAATAATAGATTTAAGCTTAGGTATCATGCCATCCCAATCCTCCACTTCATATTGATATTTCTTAATTAGTTCTTTTCTAGCCTCCATTACTTGAAAACCTGGTTATAATACTCAATCACTTCCATGGTGACTTGACTTCCTCTACTCACCAATTCCTCTTCTCATTTTTCAGTTGTTTCCCCCCATTGTTTTTCAAATATTTAGCAATTTTCATTACTTTAGGGGTGATAGATGCAACAATTTTATTTCCTTCCTTAGGATTTTACAACCATTTTTGTAATGCCCACTAAAATCAGGCACATAAATACAATAGTAAAAATACTGGAATTTAATTTTTTTGACCTTTTCATTACTTGATAGAATGACACGTCACATGGGACTCTACATAGGATCCAATTAACATCACACAAGCCATTTATACCAAAATGGATCCGACATTATACCATCAAGCATAAGAACGTGGTATGACAGTCTATCTTTTGGATTAGATTGATGGTAAACTAGAAACATAAGCCTACCTAACACAGGCTTACATAGGGGAGAGGACTATCATTGACATACTTACCAACGTGAACTTAGTCATCTCAGTGATCAGACATCCTGGCATTAGGCCTTTGGTTACTCTCAAAGCATACACATCGCATTTGGAATTCAAGAGGATCTACTGTTACTATCCTATCCATGACTTTGAATATGGGTACACATGAATTAATCCCATAGCATATTAATTACTAGCCACAAATTCCTCTGGTTCCTCCAAGACAACACACATTTTCCTTATTCCTCCCTTCAATAGCTGTTGAGTTGTGGAGCTCAATTACTTCGGATTATAGCATGCAATATGAAAATTATCTGGAAAACACAATAACCGTCATTGGTTATGGCAGGGACCAACATCAGTCACCTATGACCGGCATCAGATTAGGAAAGGAACGAACTGATAGTCAGTTAGGGATAACTAGCATCGGTTACCTGTACAATGAGTGTTTTATTTAACTCTTGAGAATTAGATCTATTTTTAGTATTAAAGAAGATCTATTGATTATAATTGCATGGCTAAGTGCCCTAAGTTTGTATACAACATATATAAATATGAAATCTAGGGTTTGGAAGTAATAATGGTAATAAGAACTTACAAAATTTGATGATTATTTTGAGAATAATTGTGAGAGAGAGAATTATTGGAGAAGAAGCAAAAAGCTTGAGGGAAGAAATTATTGTACATCTCAGAGGTGTGCAAGATTGTAAATCTTCAATTATATATCTTGTTAAAGCTTTGGATAATATATTGGCTTATTTCTTGGTGAACGTAGCCCACACTAGGTGAACCACATTAAATTTGGTGTTGATTTATATCTCTTGTTTTATATAGTTATATTGGTAGAGTATCCCACTTTTATTTGCATGTATGCTTAGATTTGATATATTGTTTGTACAACTAGTGTGCTAACCCCAACAACTAGTATCTGAGATTTGTTTGAGGGTTTTTTGTGTTGACATATTTTACTCACAAAGGGTTTTCTAATTGAGTGAGAGCTACAACAATGGTAGAAGAAAATAAATACAAGGTAGAGAAGTTTGACGGCTGAAATTATCAATTATAGAAGATGTAGATTGAGGATTATCTATATCAAAGAGATTTTTATTTATCATTGGATGAGAATTATAGACATATGAAGACAACTGATGAAGAATGGAAGATTCTTGATAAAAAGGCTTTGGGATCTATAATATTGAGTCCTGGCAGCATTCGTGGCTTCCAATATTATAGAAGCAACTTCTATGGTAGAGTTAATGAAATCTCTTGCTAATTTATATGAAAAACCTAGTACTTCAAATAATGTTTATTTGATGAAGAAACTATTTAGTTCTAAGATACATGAAGGTGAGATCTACATCTAGTCATTTGAATGATTTCAGATCTATTGTAAATCAGTTAAAATTGGTTGCATATACTATTTTATGATGAAGTGAAAACACTTTTATTCTTATGTTCCTTTCTTGATAGTTGGGATAACTTGGTAATGACTGTTAGTAATACAACAATGTACTAATAATATTTTTAAGTTTTATGATGTGGTTAGTATAATCTTGAATGAAGAAATTCACAGGAAGAGTACAAAGGAATTGTCATCTAGGAAATGCTTTGACATGTAGAAAGCAGGGGTAGGTAGAAGGAGAGATCCAAGAGTAAGAGTAATGAGAAATCAAAGTTAAAGGATAATAGATCTAAATCCATATGTAAGGGAATTACTTGTTGGAAATTTGAAAAGAAAGGACATGTACACAGAAAGATTGTTGGTTAAAGGATAAAGAGAACAAACAACCAGACAAAGGTTAAGAAGAAAATATTGCTGCAACAGAGGCAATTCAAGATTCTCTTATTATTTCTGTAGATAATAGAATTGAATCATGGGTTTTAGATTCAGGAGCTTCTTCCCATGTAACCCATAATAAGGGTTATTTCAGAAATTATGTCCAGGGAAATTTTAGACATGTTTATTTGGGTGTTGATGAACCTTGCAGTATTACTGGAAAAGGGGAAGTTCATATAAAATTGCAGAATGGAAATACATGGTTATTAAAAGATGTGAGACATGTGCCAAGCATTGGGAGGAATCTTATTTCTGCAAGGCAACTAGGTGAATCTAGTTGTATGGTTTCTTTTATAGGAGACTCTTGAGAAAGTCACCAAGGGTGTTTTTGTTGTGGAAAGAGGTAAGAATGTAGGAACATTATATTTATCTACTTGTGTTACTGATTCCTTTTCTGCATTATCTACTTCAGATTCAGATGCATGCATGTGGCATAATTGGTTGGGCCATATGCGTAAAAAAGGAATGCAGATCTTAAAGGCTAAGGGTAAGTTATCAGATTTGAAAGATTTATATCTTGACTTTCTATGAGCATTGTGTCTTTGGAAAGCAAAAGAGAGTGAGATTTCTCAACGCTGAGGCAACTAAGAAGGAGAAGAAATTAGAGCTTGTACACTCAGATGTGTGGGGACTAGCTCAGGTATCTTATCATGGAGGATCCCAGATATTATGTTACTTTCATTGATGATGCTACAAGAAAGGTATGTGTTTATTGTATTAAGCGTAAATCTGATGTTTTTGATACTTTTAAAAGATAGAAATCCATTACTGAGAATGAATCAAATTAAAAATTAAAGTTCCTTAGATCTTACAATGGTGGTGAATACTGTAGCAAAGTTTTTAATGATTATTGTTCAGTTAATGGGATATGTAGAGAAAGAACAATTCTAAGAACACCACAAGAGAATGGTGTTGCAAAGATAATGAACAGGACAATCATGGAATGTGCTAGAAGTATGAGGATACATTATGGACTTGCTCTTACAGTTTTTGGGTAGAAGTAGTTGATGCAATGGTTTATTTGATAAACCGTGGGCCTTCAAGTTCACTAGATGGAGGAATACCAGAGGAAGCTTGGACCGAAAAAGAGGTAGATATCTTCATTTTCTTAAAGTTTTTGGTTCAAAAGCTATTTGTGCATACTGATAAGGAAAATAGGAAAAAGTTAGATGTAAAATCCAAGAGATGCACTTTCATTGGTTATGGATTTGGTGGTTTTTAGATTTCTGTTTTTAGGATTTAAAGAATTCTAAAATTATTATTAGTCAAGATATTGAATGGAATGAAAATAGAATGTACAGGGATAAAATTTTGGTACCCAAGGATGAGATTGGTTGAGAAGTTTGTTGAATGAAAATGAACCCCTCAGGTATTTAAAAGTAATACCTGACATGAAATACACAGTAACCGTGTGTTGGTTAAGCTCCTGATTGACATCGGTCAGCATGAACTGGTAATGGTTAGAGAAGAGTAGAACCGGCATTGATATACCAGAACTGACTTCAGCTATAGGTGACCAGCATTAGTCACTTTCATAAGTTGGATACAAATGTCCAGTAGTTCCCAAAATGAGCCTCCAGTACCCCCAAACTGTTGTGAGAAGGTCACAAAGAGTAAGTAAAATTCCATAAAGATTTACACCTTATCTATTTAATTTATTATTGACTGATAATGGTGAACTAGAGAGTTTTGAAGAAGCAATGCAAGATAAGACCCACGTTCTAGTGGGAGACATGACATGGATGAGGAGATGGACATCCTTGGAACAGAACCAGACTTGGTATTTGGTTAAGTTTCCAACATGTAAAGAGGACATTGCAAAGACAAGTGGGTTTACATAATTAAGGAAGAAGAGGGTGGACAGAAAAGGTACAAGGCAAAGATTATAGTAACGGGATTTGCACAGAAAGGTATGTATTGACTTTGGTGAAATATTTTCTCCTATTGTAAATATGAATTCTATTCATATTGTATTAAGTTTAATTGTAGTAGAATATTTGTACATTTAGAGAAATTAGATGTGAAGACGGATTTCGTTCATGGTGATTTGGATGAAGAGGTTTATATGTAGTATCCACTTGGGTATGAATTCAAGGGTAAGGAGAAATTAGTGTGCAGGTTGAAAAAAAGCCTATATGGGCTCAAACAACCTCTAAGGAAATGGTACATGAGTTTTGATAGTTTTATGCATGAGCATGGTTACTTGAGATGTGAATATGCCCATTTTGTTTATTTCAAGAAGCTTGAAAATGGGAGCTATATTATTTTGTTATTGTATGCGGATGATATGCTTATTACAGGATCTATTATGTAGGATATTGGTGAGCTTAAGGGAAAGTTAGCTCACACATTTTCTATGAAGGATTTAGGAGCTGTAAAAAGAATCCTTAGCATTCAAATACACAGAGATATGAAAAATAACAAATTGTATTTATCTCAGGAGGATTATATCAACAAGGTGCATTAGAAATGTTCAAGATATAGAATGTAAAACCTGTTAGTACACCTGTGGCTGGAAACTTCAAACTGAGCAAAGATCAGTGTTCATCATCACATGAGGAGGTCAAATACATGACATGAGTATTATACACTTCAGTAGTTGGCAGTCTCATGGATGCTATGGTTTGTACCAGACCAGACATTACACAAGCAGTGGGAGTTGTGAGTAGATATATGGCCAATCTAGGTAAAGAGCATTGAAAAGCATTCCAATGGATGCTTAGGTCTTTGAAAGGGACATATAACATGCAGTTATGCTATGGAGGTTCAGATATTTCATTATGTGGCTATGTTGATTTAGATATGAATAGAGATATGGATAGTAGAAGGAGTACTATTGGATATATTTTCATAGTTGGTGGGACAATATTTAGTTGGATTTCAAGATTGCAAAAGGTTGTGGATTTGTCTACTATAGAGGCAAAGTATGTTGCACCTATAAAGGTTAGAAAGGATATGATATGGATGAGTAAGTTCATGGAAGAGTTAGGAAAGGAGAAAAGTAATTGTAAACTATTCAGTGACAGTCAGAGTGCAATTCATTTGGAAAAGAACTCAACGTTTCATTCGAGAACGAAACACATTCAGTTGAGGTATCACTTTATATGAAAGGTATTGGAGGATGGACAATTGAATCTGGAAAATATTCATACGAGCAAGAACCCTACGGATATGCTAACGAAGCCATTAGCAAAGGAGAAGTTGGAACTACACTCCACTTATGTTGGTCTTCAAGTTTGAGACTTGAAGAGGAAGAAACAAAGCCAAGGAAGGATCAAAGAATTACGCTGTACATGTATGGTGCAGTAATTAAAATCCAAGTGGGAGATTGCTGAGTTGTGAAGCTTAATTACTTTATTTTAGCATGTAATTGGAACTTGCTAGAAAATACAGTAACTGACATCAGTCAGGGAAGACTGGCTTTGGTCAAGTATGACCGACATCGGTCAAGTAAGTAAGGAACCAACAACGGTTAGGTAGAATTGGTGTCAGTTACTTGTGTGATGAAGTTTTAATTAAATCTCGGGACTTATATCTATTTTTAGCATTAAAATAGATTTATTAATTGTAATTGCATGGATAAGTTCCCTAATTCTATAATTGACTATATAGGCATAAAAGCTAGGGTTTAGAAGAAAAATGGTATGGATTATAATTACAAGATAATTATGTGAGAGAGATTTCTTGGAGAAGAATAAAAAATCTTAAAGGATGAAAGTACTGAACATCTGAGAGGTGTGGAAGATTGTAAATCTTCATTATATATCTTGTCAAAGCTTTGGATAATAGATTGGCTTGTTTCTTGGTGCAGTAATTAAACTCCAAGTGGGAGATTGCTGAGTTGTGAAGCTTAATTACTTTATTTTAGCATGTAATTGGAACTTGCTGGAAAATACAGTAACTGATATCGGTCAGGGAAGACCGGCATCAGTCAAGTATGACCGACATCGGTCAAGCAAGTAAGAAACCGACAACGGTTAGGTAGAACTGGCGTCGGTTACCTGTGCGATGAAGTTTTAATTAAATCTCGGGACTTATATCTATTTTTAGCATTAAAATAGATTTATTAATTATAATTGCATGGATAAGTTCCCTAAGTCTATAATTGACTATTTAAGCATAATAAGCTACGGTTTAGAAGAAAAATGGTATGGATTATAATTACAAGATAATTATATGAGAGAGATTTCTTGGAGAAGAATAAAAAATCTTAAAGGATGAAAGTACTGAACATCTGAGAGATGTGGAAGATTGTAAATCTTCATTGTATATCTTGTCAAAGCTTTGGATAATAGATTGGCTTGTTTCTTAGTGGACGTAGCCCACACTGAGTGAACCATGTTAAATCTGGTGTTGATTTATGTCTCTTGTATTGTATAATTCTTCTGCTAGAATATCTGATTTTATTTACATGTATGCTTAGATCTGATATATTTTCTGTACAACCGATGTGCTAACCCCAAAAATTTCATCCTTATTTACCTACTGGAACCATGATAAGGGTCCACATGTCTCACTTGTACATTTTTCTCCCCTCCTAAGTGGTCTACTTAGCTATCCCGAACTCTCCCAAAAAAATTCAAAATTTTCGGATGCTCATATTAAAAGATATCTTATCCAAAAACAGACTGCTCCCTCGAAGGACGACTATTCATAAAGTAAAATGTCAAAAGCATAGACTGCTCCCTCGAAGGACAACTATCATATCCTGCCATATAAAAATGTAAAAATAAAAAAAACCAAAAGCAAAAAGAAAAAATGTAGACCACTCCCTCGAAGGATGGCTATTATATCATATCATGGTAGCGAAGGCTTCCCACATTGATCAACCTTCTATATATTCAAAAATAAAAGCATAAAATTCAAAAGTAAACATCCTAAGAAAGCTTCCCACATTGATCATCTTTCTCATCTATATTAAACTTCCTCCATTGATCAGTTTGCACCATATTGCTCAGAGATGGGGCATAGACTTAGGAACAACCACCTAAGGAGAAATTTTTTTCCCACGTATGAGTTACACCTCAACCCCTTCTCCTGCCGACATTAGGACCATAATTTCATCTTCTATACTTTCCTCATGATCCTTGGGATAACCAAATCTTGTTGGTTATATGTTAACACCTTCTATAAGATGTAAATACATTGTCTTGTTTGGTTCCTCTTTTCATTTACCTCCAATCTAGTTCGAAGTGTCGATTCTTTGTGCACTCCTTGATACGATGAAGTATCGTTCATCTATTTTTGGTCACCTTCTATCAAGTCGCATCCCTTCTCTTGTACCTCATCTATTCCTATCATTCATTTGCTATCTATTGCTCTAATCCCAATCCCATTCATACAAATTCATAACATACTCTCCTTAATCTAACCATCTCATCCACATCTATTTATACATTTCTAAATCCATTGCATCCATTGTAATTTTCCAAATAATATCTTCCATGTTTGTATCTCACAAGTGTGTATGCCATATCATCTATATCTAACATATTTCTAAACCCATCACATCATTTGTATCCACTATCTATGTCATAATCATGTCTAACAACTATTTATCTGTTTCCATCACATTTATTTATCATCCATATATGCATCATACCTAATAAAGCATCACATCACATTAATAATTCATTATTCTACTCCAATTTCTAAACCATAAAATGCCATCATAACCATAATCATAATTCAACATATAAATCTAACATAAGCATAATTGTTGTCACCAAATCATTGCTTCCTCTGAATGGACAGAATGTGAACAGGAGGTTCGGTGTGATTGGGACACATGGGACCACCTCTCAAGATGTGGGACTTGGGCTCGAGGTGAACCTCCAGAGAAGGCTGACTTCCTCTTCCTAAATTAAGTGTTGTAGTACTCCTAGTGTAATAAAATGACTATTTAGTCCTATGTTAACATTTTCATGGGTTTTAGGGAAAGAGATTTGCATAAATGAAACTATACTAAGGTTGGTGATGCACCAAATAAAGGGTGTTTCCAGACTCAGGAAGGGTTAATTTGAAGAGGGTGTGTGCACCACAAGTCAACTTCACATACTACAACTTAGAGATGGTACAAAATACCACGTACTCAACTTCACTAACTCGACCCCCCATGTTGAGCTCCCAAAATGAGCTCTCCACCAAACTCTGTGTTGAGCTCATTATGTTGTGTTGGATTTCCTCGGGTTAATTCACCTTATCGATTCCAAAAGCCCCATAGAGATCATACTTTTAATGCCTCATTGAATCATTCCTAGCTCAAAACTGAACCAACTCCATAATAACTGAGCTACTTAGCCTTTGCACCGAGCTCAAAACTGAGCATGTTGATGCCAAGCACGAACTGAATCATCTCGACATTGTAAGATCCTCTCGAATTCATTGTATGCATAGCTCAAGCTCCCACCTGATCCTTTAAGCTCTTCCTTTCCTGTAAGCTACATGATCCACATGATAAGATCCTACGAGTTGAGTGAATGGTGAGATTGGTTCACCTATTCTCAGGTCACCCACCTCCATGTATTATATTCCTCGACCGGGAAATTATCTTAATTCACCGATCCAATCTCTATGCTAATTTATTTCTTAACGATCGAGTTATGTCCCTCATGATGAGCCTTGGCCAACAACAAGTTTTATGTCTTTAATTGAACTATGAATCCCAAGAAGACTCAACCGAGTTTTATAAACCAATTTCTTCATAACTTAAACCCAAGTTATGAGTTATGTTATGGATTTTTTAGAAACTTGCATCCTAGCTCACCGGATCTGGTCTCCCTATGGTCTTATTCGAGCCATTTACTCTCTTTTTCGAGTTGCAAGCACCTGCTTGACTACCTGAGATCTTCATTGGCTCTCTTCATTCACGGGCTCTACCTCAACAATCCCAACCCACAACAGGGACTTAGTTTCATTTCTCGTCTCTGTATTTTATCAATTTTCTGACTTGCATGCCATGTTATGCCACTTCGATGAGCTCCATCCATTCAGCCCTCCTAATCTCATGAACTCTACCTCGATGCACTGACAGTTTAGCTTATATATTTATGCTCTCGACTCGATCTCCCGATTGAGCTCAACTCTTTCATGGAAAAATTGTATTACTAAATCTCCTTACTAATGATTGAACATCAAAACCAAGCTCCATGGTGAGTTCCTGAAATCACCCATGCTACCGAGCTCACCTGTGAAACTTGCTCTCCACCTTTCTCAGCTGACTCTCGTAATGTTTCCTTGGTTCTCCCTAGGTGGTTGGCCCGACTCCAAAAATAGATCCACCTGTTTACTAGTAACTCGATGACTAATCAAGCACTACACTCACACCAAAACAAAATGAGCTCATCCACGATGTGATGGTTTATCGAGCTCCACCTTACACCAAGCATGAAATATTAGCTTCGCGAATCATTTTAATCTTCCCAGTTGTAATGATCGAGCTCTATGTATTAATTTCGTTGATTCACTCGGTGAGCTTCACATTTTTCCACGTACTCTTGAGCCCAACGATCTCATAATGATTTCTTCCCTTTTCTTATCTACGACATCGATCGGCATTCATGTATGAAGTGCTCATCACCTTGGAAACCTCCCTGAAACATATTGACCGAGTAAATTGTAATGTTAAACATGGCACATCAATCAACTCGGAATTTAATTCTTATAACTGTCTATTAATTACATCGAATGCCTAGTGATCTTATAACTCTCCATGTTTACCTTGACCGATATATGATTTAGAAATAACCCGGCAGATTATGTGACTTCATATTTACAAGTCAAGTTGAAAGCCACGTTAGGCTTGCATTTCCTTAACTATTGTTTTGACCAGGTTTTTTTCGTTTATCACGTATGAATCAAACTCACCATTTGGCATGTCTTCTCGGCTGATCCAATCACTCACGATAAAATGATTCCAAGTTTCCCTGACTCAAACAAATTGAATCTCCCCATGGCCTATCATCCACATGATTCCCATGTAAAGGCTTTGGCTAAATTATCCCACGGGCCCAATATCCTTCCATCCCCGCATACCTGGCAACTTGGGTTTGAGAATCTAAAAACCCCCCAACCCCGAAACTTGCCATCACCGAGTACATGTTCATGCTTTAGCGTAGGATTTATACATTTTTTCCGCCCACGTTGTGGATGTCATAGCTTATTGACCCCAAAACTCCCACTGGCTCGACATCTTCATAATTCCACCTAGCCACAATTTAAATTTCTCCCGCAATGTTCCCCAAACTCGCTCCTTGGGTCATTTCAGGTGCTCGAGCTCTTTTAGAGCTATCTCATCGATGATTTTTGAGTTACACACTGAGTAACTTAGGAGCTATAATCATTGTTGATTCAAATTTTGATGTGTTTTTACACAATCTTGAGCTTTCCCTAAAAATTATCTGACCCTGCTACCTTCTACATATGGACCGATCTCTATGAGTTCTTCCTTACTGCACCAATGGCTTGGCCCAGCCATTTCTATCTATCCTGAGTCATTCATGAGTTCGTTGTATGGAGACCCCACGGTGGCTCACTTTTCCTATCACCTCACATGTCGAGCTATGGGATTATATCATCAAACTTCCCATCGATCTGTGTTTTTAATTATTGATTCCGAGCTAGCTCTTTCTCCGTTGTCACCTGGATTTTCCTTGGCTCAGAAAATAGACTTCTTTTCAATGTTACTTCCAAACTACCTGAGCTCAATCATGATCTATTTTTCCTTCAGACATTCGAACTCCAAACGAATTGAACTCGGGCTTTATTATCTTGCGATATTTCAGTCACAAGTTTTTCATTCAAAACAACCCTTCCCTTTTGTGTAGATCTCAACTTGACCGACTCGTTTTATTTTCAGATCATTTGTGTCAAGGCTGATTTGCTTTTGAACATGATTGTGAGCCTCTTATGCATGGATTAATATACTAAGGTACTCAACTCAACAAGCCAATGTTTGAGATGTTTCCCTAAAAATTAGCTGACCTCGTGACCTCCAATTGAACCGAGTTACATATTTCCAAAGAATCATTTTGTTTCAACAATTCATCCAAGCATCTCCCAGATGCAACACTCTCCACAAGCCCTTAGCATGATTCAATTTAACAAGGTATGTTCGAATCGGTCACGCTATCCATGCCCCTGATCATGCCTCTCTCTCACAATTTCTTGATTTCTGTCATGACCTAATACCGAGTCAACATCTTAAATGCCAATATCCTCACATTAACATCAATCAGCTCAGTCAAGCAAGCTTTGAAATTTGGATTCATCGGTTGCATTGACTAAGCCATCATCCAAACCTAACTCACCTTTCTTTCTTTGATCTCACGTTGACTCGCTTGACATGTTGCAACTGAGTACCTCCATGAGCTAGCACTGAGTTGATCTCGAGTTGGGCTTGGTGAGCTCAATTATCAATTTATTAATTATTTTAATTGTGTTATCTCTGTGATGACCATAAGTGAGTTCCGTGGGACCAAAGTTATGATTTGATCGAAATAGGACCCCGCTGTCCAATTTTTCCATGTGCAAAAAATTGGATTACATTTTTGGTGACCTCTTAGGGATGATTTCTTGCTAAGCATGATTCCAATAGCCTTAATTCATCCATGGGTCATGGATTCAATATTGGAATCCCGAAACTGATTTGGTTCCTTGCGATGGATCCTAGAATCCCCTTGAACATTGTCGATCTTGGACCTCCCTGGAATGCTAAGCATGAAGTGATATTGAATCTGATGAACACTCGGCATCTAGAGCATACTGCAGAACTTTCAATGAAACAACCAAGGAATTGGGGATATCTTGAAACTTTCTTTGAAACTTTGAAATTTTCTCTTTCCTTGAAAAACCTCCAATGATGAAACAGTGTGCAAAGACAACATAAGAGCGACAACGGAAAATAAAACACACTGAAACTTAAAACCATACATGCCCCAATTAAAACATGTAGGGTATGCAATGCACTTAATCTACTGAAAGCAAGCCTATTCCTACTCTATGCTAACTGGAGAAACAAGTGAATTAAACAAACCCTACAACTGGTTGTGCAAAATAGCTCCCTTTCCTCATAATGTATTTCGATGCAGATGATTTGATAATAAACATGATTGAGAATGAGAGTGAAAAATTGAAACAATCCCAATTCTCCACTTTTTCCACCAAGGTCATCAACTGGAAAGAGAAAGAATTCCTCTTTTATTTTCTTTGTATTTTTACTATAGAGGCATTACAACTTATCTTAGGAATTGTAAATCTCATCCTCACATTCTGAAATGAATGTGACTGGTTCTGGATTCTCCTCTGGCTTCAATGAAGCCAGGTACCTGTATGGGACATGGTATAACCCATTGAATATTCCTTTTGCTCTGAACTTTAATTTTAACAAGAAGGTCTAGTTGAAGACCTCCCTCAAAATTTTCATTTTTTACTTCATGACCTGGTTCCCTCTTGTTTCCCATTTACAAATAACTGATGTTTCACCTAGGATGGATGGTATCGTAGTGACATCTCCCTCATTCGACATGGAATTTGAAAAGTCAAACTCCCCACTTTGCAGCTTTTGAATGATTGTTATGGGAAGAAAAATCTTCAAGAATACTTTTCTCTATCACAGACTTATTAACCAAAACATAGGTTCTGTAATTGAAAACAGAAAATCTCTCCATGGCATAATCTTCATTCAATGCTTCTAGATTAGTCCAAGCTTCTCCTGTGTGTTCCTCTTTTATGTGTGATGAGGGATATGGAAGATTCAATTCCCCCAATTCTAATTCCAAAGGAAAGTTATGAATAATGAGTTGTTCTTTGAGCATGTACCTCTGCAACACTCGACACTTTGTGTTGGAAAAGAAGTCATGGAATAACAAATATTTTCCTGTTAAATAGGCTCATGTCCATCAAAACATTCTTCTAAATCTAATAGATAATTTGCTTCTTTATTCTCCGACTATGTCAAAATTTCCTCTGCCATCTGAGTATCCTCCTAACTAGAACCTCCTTCACCTTAATATTCTTCATTTTCAAACATGAAATTTATAAGATCAAATTCATCTAAGAAATCATAGTTTTGAGAAGATAGAGAGGAAAAAGGATTTGGAAGCCTTTGCATGGTCTCATCCATGTTCTCAATCTCTGAATCTACCTTGGTCTCATGAAACTTTGTGTGGCTGATTATAACATCTAATGATGAATTTGGAAAGATGTTACCATCTTCCATAAGTGCTGCAAGTTCTTGAAATGCATGCCAATTAGGATCATTTCACTCATCAGAATCATCTTGTACACTCGAGAGTCTTTCTTCTTCAACTTTCACATGCTCTTCTACCACTGAATTTTCCACTTGTGGTGATCCAAATTCCTATGATGAGATGGAGCCAATATGGATACTGCATTTTGAACAGGTAGACCATTGGTCATCATTGACTTGTATTTTCTTTGGATTTTTTTCTGGTACAAAACTAGTTTGTTCCACTTGTTCTTGAGCCTCAACTTCTATAGGAGGTTTAGTCAGGAATGAAGTTTTCTTGATGTTACAGTTTTGCAGCCCATTTATTCAATATTCTCTACATGTTCTCCTTTGCTATTCACCTCAACCATACACTCCCCCCCTTTTCTCATTTCTCGATGATGCTCCTCCCAAAATGGGTTTGGGACTACTAGACAAGGGACGAATTGGGATTCAACTTATTTACTCATCATTTGAGAAAGTGGAAGAGATTTAGCTTCTTGTCTTGGTGGCCTTTGTATAAAATAAGGAACTTTATAAGAATGAGGCATGGAATATTCATGATGGAATGGAGGAATAGAAGATGAATTAGTGAATTCCACCACATGGGTAGCAACTAGAAAGGTTAGGATCATGTGCTTCAAGTTGAAACTGCATGGATGGAGATATGGAAAGAGGGTTGCAAGGTGGTAATGAAGGGACCTCCCATTGACAGGATTGACTAACATTATATTCATGAATGTCCCTATTCTTGATCCATTCTCCGACTTGGGTCATCATCTTAATTATGAATTGAAGCTTTTGTTGAGGATTAAGCTCACATGGTATAGGGCCAGTCCATGGGTATGGAATTTGAAGCCAATCTATCGGTTGTCCTTTGTCATTTCATTGGTCCTTATTTGCACCATGTTATACTCTAACTCTCAAACCTTATTCTGCAAGTGGTCTGCTTAAGCTGTGGAAAAGATTCCAGAATCTACATGCCATTGTTCTTCAATAGCCCCTCAGTTTGGTGGATAATCGAATTGATTTGCATCTTTCTCATGTGGACATGCATACTCAAACTAATATTCATCACGAAATTGGTTTGGAGGTGGATTTTAATAGCCTGAAGATGGAAATAATTGCCTCTGCTATAAGTGGGAATCCCACTGTGGAAATTAAGCCATGATGGCACCGCTTCATGAATGGAAAGATGTTGAAGAAAACTAGATGGAAATGGGTGAAACTGAAAATCTGCAACATAGAGAGTGGTTCACTTTAACCAATGGAGTCTCCAGTTGTACTTGGGTATGCCTCGTAAGGCTGAAATTTCACTAAGAGCACAACTTAATGAAATTGAAGTAATGTTGCAATGAGTGATGTTGAGATGCCTCTTTTCCTTCTCCTTGAAGGAGATAATGAAAGTTTGATATGGTGATGATTTCCTTGCTTTGAAGAATCTCTTGTATGAATTCTTCGCATAAGTGAATACACTGAAACTTGAAATCTAGAGAGATAGAGTCACCAAGTACTTTGATTTGTGTAAATGAGAAAATAATTACCAACTCTCTCCCACAGGGTGTGCCAAAAACTGTTGTCACCAAATCATTGCACCCTTCGAATGGCTAGAATGTGAACAAGACGTTTGGTGTGATTTGAACACATGGGATCACCTCTCAAGTTGTGGGACTTGGGCTCTAGGTGAACCTCTGAGAGAAGACCAACTTCCTCTTCCTAAACTAAGTGTTGTACTACTCCTAGTGTAATAAAATGGCTATCTAGTCCTGTGCTAACATTTTCATGGGTTTTAGGGAAAGAGATTTGCAGAAATGAAAATATACTAAGGATGGTGATGTAAAAAATAAAAGGTGTTTCTAGACTCATGAAGGGTTAATTTCAAGAGGGTGTGTACACCACAGAGTCAACTTCACCTACTGCAACTTAGAGAGGGTACAAAATACAATAGACTAGGAAGCACGCATTCCCTTTGTTAAACTCAATCAGACACAATAAGTCTATCAATCCTTCAAGTGAAGAAGGATGAACTTGAGAAGGGTGGATGGGAACCACAACTCAAATACATGCAATGCTCCACCACTTGATAAGTACAGAACATCCAAGAAATTGTAATAGAAACGTGGACTTACACAGTGCACCTGCAAGCATGAGAAAAGGTACAAAGAAGTATAGAAGGATGAAAGGACCTAGATTAGTCACAAAACACACACTTTTATTGCTTCAAAAAAGTGCACAATGCATCATACATTTAGAAGAGATAATGGTTGCCATTACATTCTTGGAAAAGAGGCTTGTAATTTATTTCAATATACATGAGGACACACTTGCAAAAGAGAGAGGACTCTTGAAATATTGCACTTGCCTAAGATGTCTAAATTTCAAACCTATTTGGCATGTTGGAATCCCTTGGAATGAGATTCTAACTTACATTTATAGAAGAATATGTGAGCAGAGAAGAGGAAAGGTCATAATTACATTCCTAAATTGAAGGTACATGATGGTTCATTTATTACAGTTGGTTGAACCATTTGAGAAGGTTCAATCATGTGTCATTAATTACCTGTTGACCCAGTCTTCTCAATTAATTAAAAGAATATTTAAATAATAATAATAAATATTATTATTAAAATATTTAAATAAAAATAGTAAATTAATTAAAATTAAATGGTGGGACCCCTCGTTGACTGGTTTGCATCGAAGAGGGAGGGGTCCATGTGAATGGGTTGAAAAAAGAACCAACTCGGTGGTTGGCTCACTGAGCCAACTCACCGAGTTGGTGTTTAGCTCCTTCATCAACCCATGAATTGACTAAGCATTAAGCTCATCACCAAGTTCTGTCTCCTGCGAGCCCACTTCCGTTTTTCTACCGTGACTGAGTTCCTGTTGTCCCCTCAAAATTCCCCTCTTTTGAAAATTGAAATTTTTAAAAATTTTGAGTTGGCACCCTTCAGAAGTGTTTTAGCGAAGCTGGAAATTTGAAGAGATAGTGAAAATACCATTTATTAGGGACATTTTAGTGACTTGCGGGTTTGTCGGACATTTTTGTCCCTCATGTCCCAAGTTTCGGTGGGCCTGTTGTTCGCTGATTGGAAAATTTTCCCGCAAGTTCTTATTTTTTGGCTTTTTTGCACTTTTTTAGCCCATCTATCCCAAGTTCACCCGGACTTCCTGTTCCCCGATTCCCCACATCACCCACATTGGCCAAATCAGGTCTTCATGTCCTTCACGTTTCTATGTCCCTAGACCACCCGTGTTCTTTTGGCCTGCATTCCCCGCATCGCCCGTATTGGCCGCATCGACTTTTCACGTTCCACATGTCCCAATGTTCCATGGACCGTTTGGGTCAGTTTTTCTACTTTTCCCACATTTCACCTTTTCGAGTCGGTGTAAGGTGTATTTAATGCACATTTATGATCTTCTCTCTCCAAAATGAATACTTAAAGGGACCACCGTCTATGCATATTGTCACATTTCTTGCTCGCTAATTCTTAGCCGCATTCTTGCAATTGAGTCATTTGTTCATCTTCATGTATCCCTTTGCATCTTTATCACGAATCTATTCTTTGAAGACCGTTTCTTTGTGCACTGTAAAAATGAAGATCAAGTTTCAAGGGCACGAGCATCTGTCACCTCTGGAGACCTCTGTACCTAATATTGGGGATAGTGAAGTTCGACACTTGGATTTTGATGATTTTTGGGGTAGGTTAACATGCGTCAACCCTGCTCCCATGGCCCAAATGATCAATGACAGTGGAATCACATATGCTGCTAGTTTTCCCATCTCTGTGAAGTGTGTCGACACTGTGCTCGCCTGTGGAGTTCATTTTAATCCAGATACCAAGGAGGTTGTTAATGTGCATGGAGAATTGATTACAAAACTGGATGCTACAACCATCGCCACTGCCCTACGCATTCCTGAGATAGAAGACTCCATTGTTCTCACTCTTGCTCAAGATCAAACCCTATTTGATCAAGAAAATGAGAAATACAAGGAACGAGTGGATAAGTCATGGCTGGAGTGTCCTAAGAAGGGAGCATCCCGACTCTCCAAAGCATTGTTCAGGGTTGATTTCAATGAAGAATTATCAAATTTCATCATCTTGCTCACCTGTATTATGGGGATGTCCTCTACCAACGAATTCCATTTTTGGATGTTCCTTTTTATAAACATCATCTGTGAGGGTAAGAAAAACATAAAATGGGCTGAGATTATCTGTGTGAACCTGACTAAACAATTGAAAATTTTTCAGCAAACTAAGAAGTTCTACATGACTTCTTATCTCATGTACACCTTGGCAGCATCTCGCGAGTGGTTTTGCTTCACTTTCATTGAAGGTAAGAAGAATGAACCCATCTATGCATATTTCCCTCAATTTACCCTCAAGGACAATAATCATAATTTCAGAAGGGTAAATGATGCCTTCACTATGTACATTGTGAGACTCTTGGAGGGTGACACTGCCAGAAGATTCTCTGATGAGGCTATGGCTTTGATAGCCAAGTATGGGGCTTTCTTCATCTAGTTCCAAAGGTTCTCATACATCAGGCTAGCTTGTTTTGAAAGCACACCTCTCAAGATTCCCATGTTCTGCAATGACAAAATGGCTCTGGTTGAGGTGCGCAGACACCTGGATAAGCTTCATAGAACCTGTAGAGACAAGAAGATCACTGGTCTTCATTTCCCTATCTCCTTGGGGAATTATACATGTAGAACAAATCTAGATGCCCAAAACATAGAAAGGGCTATTGCTCCTCTTACTGTTCATTTCTTCAGGCCCTAGAATTGTTTTGATATGAAGAAATTCATTGATTAGAATCTCAGAATAACCTATCATCATCGTCTTGACACTGAAGATTACTGGGCTGACTGTGTTGATGATTTTGAAGTCAGAAGGAGGAATTTTGGTAGATTGTGTCTGCAACAGATCATATACCTCAACCTCTACCAAATTCCTGAGCGTCTTAAGGATGATGATGAGGATTTACAATCCTTTGAGTATGAAAGATCAATCAAGGACACTCCTCTAGAAACCTTAGATTGGTATGTGAAGGAGAGAGAAGATTTGAGTGAGATAATTGCTCCTGTCATTGTCAGAACTAAGGTTTGGTTTGACAGAAAAGTTTTTGAATTCAGGAGGAGCCATGGTAGATCTTCTTCAAGAGAAACTTCCACACCTGGGAAGGAAGTACATACGCCCAATATTGAGGTACTTGAGAAAACTCCTCATTCTTCCTCGATGAAAGAGCCTGAATTGTCTACTCCTTCCACTCAAGTATATCAAAAGAAGGTCAAAGAGGTTAAGAAAGAACCAATCGAGGAAGAGACTCTTCTGGAGCACTCAGAATTACCTGTTGGGTTAGAGAACATTATTTTTCTAAGTGAGAATGAGGATGATGAGATGGAAGAACTAGAAGAAACCCCTAGGACCACTATTGAGATGGAGAAGGAAGGATAAAGAACTAAACCTCCAAGTTTAACAGACTCCTCTGCAAAGGAAATTCTTGAGGTTCCATGCACTTCCCCACTAGAGGCAACAATAGTTTAGACTCTGAGCACCATGAGTTCACTTGCAGTCGGGCCCCTTGCTCCTTCTGTTTCTTCTTCTTCCTTTGCCTGGGTACATCCCCATGGTGATAGAAAGAAAGAAAAGTCTTCCTCCCGGTTAATAGGGCATGAATTTGATGTTGTAGCAGCTCTTCTTGGCACTACCCCTCCTCCTCCAACAAAGAAAACAAAGACTACTTCGAGGATGGTAACTGATGCTCAAGGCTAGCAGTTCCTAGAGGTTGCAAAGCCCAAGGTAGATATAACGGAGAAATATCTTTTGATCTCTAATTTGGAGCTTTCCAGAATCCCATTGGGAGAATCCACACCTGAGAGTGAAGTTCATAACCTTTGAGAAACCGTGACAAAGGTTATTGAATGGGTGGAGAAAGGAAAATAGACCATGGAGTAGTTGGAAGAACAGAATCAAGTTTTGTCCAATTTTATCAGATCATTGTTGGGCAAAGATAAAGTTTTGGATCCATCCCCATTGGCCGCTCTTCCACCTCCCTTGGTTCTCAGCTAGGATGAAGTTTAAAACATCAAAGACATACACAAGTATTCAACTTATGGGAAGGCTGTGGAACCCATGGTGGATGATATGACTATAGCAGGTTTAAATTTCATTGAGGAAGCCTTCAAAACCAATGATAAGGTGATCAATTTGTAGCAGAAACTCACTTCCTCAATCAAAGCCATGAACAAGGAGCTGAAGGTATGGAGTGGATGTATTGCAGACCTCCGTCTAATGGGCCAAACTAATGAGAAGATCTTGTTGGCCAACAATGTGTTTGATGATGTCAAGAGTAACTTGTCAAGGACATGGATCTTCAGCATTGAGTGGAAGATAAAGGTTTTAGAGGAAGCACTGGGAGAATTGAGGAATGTGTGGCAAAAAGGGGAGTCCTTTAAAACTTGTGTTTTATTTTCCTTCAAAGATATCCACTTCCATCTTCAGGATGAAACTACAGGTGTTTCCTTCTCTCTTCAAGAAATGAAGGCTCAATTTAGAACCTTTGTCAAGGGTGATCTGTTCAAAGAAGAGTCATTTACTAAGGAGAAGATGAAAGACATTTTTTCTCTTCATTCAGCTATTGCTGAGGCTAATAAAGAATATCTGGAGCATATCGAGTTTGATAAAGATATGGAGAAATGTCTAGGCACGTGGACACATGTTACTTCCAACACAACAATTCCAAGAGGCATGGAGATAGAAGAAGCATTGAAAAGATTCAGGCATCGAATCCTCAAATCAGTGGGCCCTGCTCAGCCATAATCGGATGTCTCTACTTCTGGTCTTCATTCTCTTCTTCTATTGTTAGTTCGGGTCTCCTTGTAAATTAATTAAGGACTTTATATTGTGTAATTTCCTTAATTAATATTTTAGTTAAAATAAATGGTTACCAAATGTAACCACTTTGTAAGCTATATATTCGGCTCTCCATGCCATTTCAAGGGGTTGGAACTCTGATATTTTTGAAAGTGTAAAAGAATAAAAAAAGCAATCAATATAGAAGATTTTGCTTCATGTTTCTATCTGCATTCATTTATCCTCTCTGGCTTGTCTAAAGTGTGTGAATCATTAATTTATCACATTAAAAAGCTTTGTATTCTTATGGATGTCATTTATGGAACTTTGTGTCTATGAAATTATATCTAGTGGTTTTATATGAATGATTCTATGCTATATATCATCCTTGCACAACATTTATAAGGAACCATTTTTCTATCTATATTTCTTGGGATGCTGCTATATTCTACCTTTTCCCTCCCTTAGTTCTTATGTTCTTTTGTATTGATGATCTATCTTTACATTAAAACACTTTCGTGATATTAGAGTTCCTCATTAAAATAGAAAGTTGTACATTTGTAAATAGTTTTGATGCTTGCTTTCAATAAGGGAACCTCTCCCATTAAAAGAGGAGGGACTTTTTGTCCCCTAACTGTTGCTTTCATTAAATTCCTAATTTGAAAAACAACAGTTCCAAAATGAGTTCTTCATCAAGAAATTGGAACTTATCTTCGTTGGGCTCCACTTTGCCTCCGAGCCAGGTCCTTTGTTCAATCTCAAAACTTGACCGAGATTCTTTACGTTTTGTTAATTCACCAGCTCTAACTCATTGCCGAACTCAAAATTATGTGCATCAAGTTATTTTTTAGCTCACCAAGCTATCCTTCATCAACGAGCCATTTCCATCATGAGCTTGTTTGTCTTGATTGTGGCTCAACTGTCGAGATGAGTTATGCCAACACTGCAACCATCCCAAGTTGAAACGACTCGTGTTCTCTTCCGCATCGTGTTGAGGGAGCTATGCTCGCTCATTCCAATGCTAAGCTCCTTCAGAGCTCCTTCACCTTTTAGCCAAGTTTCTCTCTACGGGCCAAGCTCCATACCTCCTCAACTTGCCATAATTACTTCTCACGAGTTAATCTCTATATCTGTCGAATCCATTCAAATTTGGCATGTTTAATGAGATCGAACTCGATACTTATGAATTTCAACTGACCATCCAAGTATTAATTTTGGTTGAGAATTTCAAAATTTTGTTTGAGTTGATTGTGATCTTTCCCTAACGGCCCAACTCACTTGGATATTCTCTTCACCAACTTAATTTAACATAAGTCACTCCCTTAATTGCTTTCTAGCAAACGTGACTAAGTTATTCGAGCTCTTTCACGAGTTTATTTCCTTAGAAGAGAAAAAATGACTATCACTCCCTCATCATGGCGAGTCAAAAGTTGAACTCCAAGTATGATGGTTGAGTTTTCCTTCTCAGTTCTTACATGAGATTCCATCTTCATTTGTCAAATGATGTGAGTTCACCGTGCATTACCCGATCATCCTTGATCCTATCATGCTTCACCGAAAGTGAGTCCTTCACGAGCTCTACACACAACTCACCATCAAATAACTCGAATAAGTTTATCCATGTCTCTTGATTGCCATGCACCAGTTAATGTCGAATCAGACCCAACTTGTCCCTTTCGCATGGCACTCCACATGAACTCGCCCCACTGTGGAATCGACTGCATAAGCTGACCTTGTACTTGAATACCTCTGTAACCATGATGTTGCCATATTTATGATGTAACTTTGTCATGTAGATCCCCATCATGACTAAGTCACTATCTTGATTTCAAGAATAGCTCCAACGTCTATGCTAATAACTCGATGATTACTTCACCATCTCACCTATAGCCTCCCTAACAAATTGATGAATAACTCAGCCATTGACTTGGGCTTCAAGTTACACATCTTAATTTGTAGAACCTCTCTCTTGGATCACCATTTCGTGATCCCCACATGACCATTCTCACATAAACCTCCACTTTGTAGAACATCTTCCTTGGCCTGCCATTGTAAAAAACCCACTTGACCATGTTTTCCCAAACCTCCCCTGCGTGGAGTTAACAACTTGATCTTCCATCTTGACATTTGCACCATTGCCGCAGGCCCCTTGAAATCCCTAATGAGCTATGCGATTCCAAAGCTTGGCAATTTGGTTTTCAATCTCCACAATCCCCAATATGGCTCAAACCTCATAATTTTCCACTTGCTCCTTGGGTCGTTCTAGGTGCTTAAGCTCTTTCAAAGCTATCTCATCGACGATTCTAAGCTGCATAGAGAATCACTTAGGAGCTAAGATCATTTTCAATTCAGATTTTGACATGTTTTTACACAGTTCCGAGCTTTCCTTGAAAATTAGCTGACCCTGCGATCTTCTGTGCATGGATCGATCTCACGAGCTTTGCCTTACTAAGATTAATCTCACATCTTGTTTGGCTCAGGTTTCTATCCATCAAAATTCATAATGGCTCACTCATGTTCTTTACTAAGTTCTGCAACCGTTCTAACGATGAGCTCGTCTTAGTCTTGGGCTTCCGAATGACCGCGATCAAGCTATTATTCAGTGCATTGAGTTGTTTTCTTACTTGGCTCCTTCTTATAATCTTTGTGCACCACTCGATCTGAAGAGCTTACAACTTAGCTTGCTTGAGATTCATCGAAGGTGGCTTTCTTGCCCACTTCTCACACTCTTCGAGACACAAGCTTAAACGATGATTCCGAGCTGTGAAAAGATTTCCTCATTTTGACTCGGCCCTGGATCCGAGATTCCTTCTGCATTACTTTAACTGAGCCCCATCCTTGTTTTCTCTATGAATTCAAAACTTGACTACATGAAATCCATACCACATGTCAAACCTTCTCTGAGCGTGTTTGTCTTAATATGCACAAGCTCGTATTACGAGTCCCCGCTCCTGGGTCAAGTTGGTTAATTAGGCTACACTCCAAATTTGCATTTTAAATACCTCAAATCTATTGGTGAGTTGTTCCCTCGAGACATGACCCAGCTGAGTTACATTCGATTGAGCTCTTTAAGGAGCTCTCCTCCGAGTTGTATCATATACCCCGTCACTATTTCCTATTGGCCTCCAATGAACAATCCAACCTTCCTCTTTGTGTGTAACTTGCTCGAGCTAAATTAGCTCATTTCTCACATTTTCTCCAACTTGATGCATTAAATTGTTTTTTTGGTCGGCCTTTCATCTTCAAATTAGCTCAAACCTTTCACAAACACCTCAAGCTCCTATTCATCGATGCATAGTGGTTTATTAGTCCAAGCCTGAACTCCATTGGTTTCATTGCGAGAAACATCCTATCGACCTCTTTAGACTTGACATTGAGCTCCCGATAATGAGTTCCATCTACACCAAGTTGAGCTCATGATACGAGCTCCCTCCCCCTGAACCAAATCGACGCATAACCCTTAGAAAACTTGTCGGAGCATGTTATTCATCTCACTGAGCAGCTCGCTGAGTTGCTCGGTGAGTCATTTGGGTTCAAAACCCTATTATATATTTTCACATTTGTCTCCATAAAATTTAGAATATCACTAAATGTGCTTGAACCATGAAGACCATGAAATGACAAAAAGACCCCTTTAAATGTGGTTAGTTAATTTTGATCACCTATGCCCTTGTTAGCTAGAAGTGGGTCCGAAATAGACAATTATTCATATCATGCAAAAATTCAATTTTCAAAACCCTAGAAAGGGAAAAACTAACCCATGATGATCTTGAATACTATCAGAACACTGTGAATGTTCTTAAAATGCAAAATTTTGGTTTGTAGGCTTCCAATTTCTTTTGTGAATCCCTCTTTGGTTCAAAGGTACAATTATTCCCATTGTTCAATTTTGCTCCAAGGGGAAAAATTGGATAACAATAATCAAATCCATAAATCATCATACAACACATGATAAGTCATGACAAAATCATATATAAATATATCATAATAAAAGCATCCATACATCCATGATCGTCCGCCAAGGATTCTATCTCAAAATTTTACATCCTAAAAATATTTGAATTGAACATCTGACAATCTCAAATCTTGCCCCTCAGGGCAGGTGCCTGTACATCTCTCTGGCCATCATCTGCTCCATCAAGGCATGGTTTTCACCTCAGTTGTGCCATGCTAGTTGTGCTCTAGGATGACGCTGGATGGGCTGAGCCCCCCGATCTTCATGACTCTATTAGGTACGTCATTTACCTTGGCACACATGGCAACCTTGATGTCACAATGCACTCATGATAGTGCACCTCCAACCCTAGTGCCGTGTACTTATCTAAAGGGACAATATTAAGCGAAGACATATGACTGTTTCCTTGTGACACTGCTGGTGCCCCGCTCTATGAATCCACAACTATTATAGGATCGAGATCTCCAAATATAGCCCTATAGACATCCCTCTATCACTGATATCTATCTCTTTGCTGAATAGCCAGGTCTCTCTCCTAGCGCAATATTTTCACCTCCTGGTGCATTATATCTCTCTCTTGACACTTTGTATCCCTCTCTTATAGGGCAGTATCTCCCTCCACCCATAGATAGGATATCTTTGTTTCTACTCCTCCATCTCAACCCTCCTCTCCTCCAGGTGCTACATCCTCCCCTCATGTTGACATCTCGTCCTCCTCATCTACTCCCATCTCTACCCTCTCCTTCACCACCTTGACTGCCCATGCCTTGGTCATCCACTTTTTAAATCCAACCCCTACTCCTATGCCATCATACTCATCGCATGGAGGCCTTGCCTCATCTAGTGGATTAGCCATCACAGGACTAGGTAGGTATCTCTCTGCCTTGTCTCATCTATATCTAATCAGATCCCCTGGCACTGTCTAAACCACCCCAAACTTTTGCATTACTCATGGAAACTGTACTGCCTCCACTATCTTTGGTCTCTGTCCCTGGAGCCACCTGATCCTCCTCATACCAAATAACTCAATATATTCCCGATACCATGTGGGAAAATCATGATATGGCCTCCATCTAACCTGATCCACATCCAATCTCCCCAATCTCTCTACATACCACTCCTCACCTCTCTCTCCTTTAACGCCATGAGCCTAGTCAGATCTACATCTCAAGAATCTAGCTGATAGCTCAATGTGGTCTCCTGCCACCCATGGAAGCCCTGGTTGCCTAATCAAAGAAATGTGCTCATAGGCATAGTACTTTAATAAAAATACAACATCCAGTCCTGACCTCCTCTCTGTCATGTACATTGAAAGCTCATGGTATACTTGAGAAAGTAGTGTTGTGCCAAATGAAAATACCACCTTGTGCTCTATGATATCTGTAAGAACTCCTACTAGTTCCCATTGTAATCTATCTCCAGAATTCGGTAGTGCATAGCTCGAGATATCCATCATCACTAAACATATCAATATGCTCCTCGCTACACTAGGCTCATATCGAGTCTCATACTGAAAAATACCCATACATAAACGTGATCTGGGGGTGCATCAGATCCAAAGAGTCACGTTAATACACCTAATATACTATCAACATTAATCAACTCTATGGGATCTCCTGAATTGACAACCTCAATATATGGCACACATCCTCAAGAGTGACTGTCATCTCTCCCAACCTGAGCCAGAATATGCTAGTCCGTACATCCAACCTGTCTATTAAAGCAATCATAAAACCGACATCCCTCGGTATCCTATAGTAATTTTGGAATCCACCTAGCCATACTGCACCTAAATGATCCCACTCCATATCAGTCATGTCTCCTTTGATCTGATCATACATGGCCAACACTCTGTCTCGAAGATACACTATGTCTTTATCTTGTAAAACCCTTCAATAATCAATCATTAGTCTGCACATATGCATAAATCAACATCAAAGAAAATAAATCTGCCATCCTAGCCTAAGTGGACGCTGACCAAAATTAGGTCGACGCCTCCCAGATTGGGTCACCGTCCTAAACAGACTAGTCACTGATGACCATGTCCAGTCACCATCGACCATCCTTGGCACCTAGGTCAAAATTTAAAAAAAATCTAAAAAATAATGCTTTCCTTATGTGGCTTTCCTATTTTCACATCTCTCCTTTAAGGTTGTTCCCTCTTGGGACACCATTATTTTCCTCTTTTTCATCCTCATCCTATCCGGACGCATATTTTCTTGATTCCTCATGTATGAAGGATATCACATAGTTTGTCCTCACACCTTGTTGGACCTTTATCTTGACCATCCTTGCATTTGTTTGCACATATTTTTGATATCTAACTTTGACTCGTTGGTCCCAGGGATTACATATCCATTTGATCAAATTCCCCTTGGATTCCCTCTATCTTGTAGTGGTTTTCACCGACTCATAAGTTCATAGGACATTTCCATCATCTCTATTGAGGTCAAACTTTTTTCCCTACCGAAGTGATTCCAAAATCACCGCCATAGTTTTGTTTATTTTTAGTTTTTATTTCTCCTCGCTTGAGGCATCTTCTATTGTCATCTTATTTTTCTCATCCTTTCCACTCTTTCAAAATTGTTATCGATTCCCCTTTATGTTGTCGATCCTTAGTTTGAGGGGGAGCACCTCATCAATCATCTTTCATATCTTCTCATTTTTATCTCATGACTTGCCCTATATAAACCACTTGACAAAAAGGGGAAAATGTAGACACCCATTTTTGGTATCCTTTATCCTTTATCCTGCATCCGCTTCCCTTCATCGTCATTATTCACATACATACCTCTTTTCACATTTAAATCTCACTTTCCCCTCTAAAATTTATTTATCCATTTAATTGGTATTTTCCACCTTAATCTCATCTTAATCACACCTTTAATTAATCTACCCTAATCATCCCTAATCACCATTAGTTAATCCTAAATCATTATCTAATCCATTTATCTTCCCTAAATTTATCTATTTACCGTCAATAGGCCTTCATTTAATAATTTCACCTCCACTTTTCCTTTATTTAATATTTTCCACCTCCCACCTACCCATTTATCCATCCAAAGCAACCCTAACCCATACTTACAAACTAAAACCCTAATCCTGCATCATGAGGGATCATTTACTTGAGCTCGTCCCTCTTCCACTACACAAATGGAATGACCTTTGCAATTGGTGGCAACCCATCTGGGTCGCCGTCGACCCTATAAATACGACCATACCCCTCAATTTTCAGCGATGCGACTTTGGAGACTTCAAACTTTCTTGCGATCTTGCCTTCATTTCTTGCTCATCTTTGTAATTGTTATAACTATCTTAGAGCTATTTTGGAGATCTTGTGCCCCACCTTTGGAGATTTGGATTCTCTTTCTCTTTTTACATGATTGAATCCATCATTGTCATTCCTTCAATCACCCCCATCAGTTTTACAGGTTCTTTATTCATTTCAAAGTTCTATTACTGCATCAACTATCTTCAATCTCACTCTGCAAATCATTATTCCTATCCATTTCCATCCATCAAAACCTAGATCACTCCTAGTTTCTATTGACCTTGTCCAGATGTAGTCGACTCAGTTCACATTTGTTCGATTTTATGTCATCTAGCCTTGTCGCCTTTCTATTTTTTGAGCATATAGTCCTTTAGATCTCTAGATCATGTCATTTTGCCTTTCTGCCACCTCAGATCTATTTTGTCAGTTCTAGTCACCATTAAATAGATCTGATCCAAAAATGTTTTTAGCCCCTGAGTACCGTTTTAAATTTTTTCAGATACTTAAATTTGTGATTCTAAAATTGATCAAGAGTGATTATGAATTCACTTTTTGGGTGTTTTGAAACCCCATATTTTTTCCAATTTCTCTTAAAAGATCACTTTTTCTTCTTAACTCAACTTTTCATGTTTTAATTGGAAATATTACAAATCCATAAAAATCTAATCACATGTTGAATTTCATAATGCATTCAATTTGATTTTTAATCCGAAATTGATTATGCATTTAATTTGTCTATTATGGATGAAGGATTCTCAAATTTTAACTGAAATCCAATTTTGCAGTTAATTACTCTACTTAATCAATTTATTCATTTCTTATACTGAATTTTTTTATTTGATCAAAAGCAGCAAAATAAACTAAAATACAATCCACAAAAATTGATAATGGAGTTCACCTAGTTGGGCTACGTCTCCGAATTCACTTAATCATGAATAGATCTATTTATTGTCAAATGAAGTACAATTTTTATCTTCAAATATTGACTAATAGATCATAATACCTGTGTTAAGAGCTTAAAACATATTTGTAGACTTTGATCACATGTTAGATTTCGTTACAAGTTCACTTGTGGCTCTACATGCTCTCCAAAGTTCCCTTTCCCTGAAATTATGTCCAAAAAACACCTACACCAAGAAATATACAACACTTCATGGAAAAATAAAGACATCATTGTCTTTGTCTCATAATTCTAAGTAATTCTCCTTTTTACATCAAAGTCTGATACTGAATCTAAGTGCTCAAAAAATAGAGATATTTGTAAACTGCTCCTTATGGGCCTTACATAGTCCATGCAAAAGTATTTTATAAATACAAGTGAGCTTTTTTAATTCAATGTTGAGCCCTTGTGTTGCATTGGCGAGATGTAAATTTTGTTCCCCCAAGGGGGTGGGGTTGATCCAAACCTCCTATCTTTTTGGCCAGTGGTTAATTCCATTGTGGGGTTTAATCCCACATTGGTCGCGTATAGGGAGGCCTTAGTGTTTAAAAATAGACTGTCTAACCATTGATTTTGTGGCTGTGGCCACATCTTGGCATTTTGTTGGCCATGCAATGTTTGGGCTTATCTGTCCAACCGAGTTGCTGACTGTTCGCTTTGGTTTGATATCCACCACATAGTGTTGATTGGTCTTTGTAAGATTTTGATCCAACCACACTGTAAAACCGTCTCTGCTATATAAGGAACTAAGCCCAAGTATTGTGGATATAATAAGGTTAACTTAGTGGGGATTTGACCACCCCATAGAGTTGGTAAGTAGATCTGACGAGCTGTATAGATCCAATCGAGTTGGCCCCAATTGCAATACAATTCGGTTTATAACAATACAAATCCCTACATTACGATATAAATACCCTGTAAGAATATCCCACATGTAGGAGGTATAAATATATAGTGAAAAATATAAGCAATATCATTACAAAGGTAATGTGAAGATTGGAGGCCAAAACACCCCTTTGTAAAAAGAGTGTGCCGAACCTAGCTAAGGGCCCCCAAATAGCAAATAACAAATAGCAAGCCCCATCATTTCATAATTGAGTGTCGAAGACTGGCGTCCAAAACACAATTTTTTTTCTCTTCATACTAATTGTGCCACTTGTCGCAGTGTCATTCATCCACATCAGCAGACCTACACACAGTCCCCAAATTTTACCTGTTGGTCAAAAAATTCAGTGGACCATAACTTGCACATACGAGCTTGATTTTTCAAGTTCTTCATATCAAAAAAATATCTTGAGATTCTCTTCAGAACTATAATGGTTTAGGGAGATTTTGGGATCATCTACCCTTAAAATATCCTCCAGATCACTCCTCCCCAACAAGACCATTTTTTCCTGAAAAGGGAAACTCACCCAACTGAATTGTTAATAGGTCCTCTACATATCACAAACACATAGAACTCAATTTATAAAATGGTAAGTGTTGATCAACGGACACTTGACAGACAAAGTACACAAGAAGTACGCGTGGAATAAAAGTTTAGTTTTCGGGACTTAGCCGTTTTCACTCATAAAGGTCTATTTTAAGAGATGGAGTGCAAAGCACACAAACGAGGCAGAGACGTGCGTGCCACACATTGGCTATTTTTGGAGGATTGGATATGAAGTAATTTTCATGGATGTAGGCCGTAAATGGATCTGCTACTGTCAGTTAGCTAGTAGTAGTCTATTATTAGCGCACTTGCATGTGTGTCTAGTGTTGTAAAGGTGCATGGCTAAGAATAACATGCGACCTATTATTGGAAAGGATAAGCGGTGAAGGGAAAGTCTCGGCTGGAAGAGCTTGGGAAGCTCATTGCGTAGAAGATGGATTTACTAGAGGGAAGAATGACCTCAATGTCCAGCATTGTGTTAATCTTGAAAAATGAAAAAGGGGAGATTGCGAGAGATGAACTGGAGTCCATTGCTGTGGACATTCCAGAAAAATTAGAGCAAACACTTGCTGAATGGAAGACCTTGGAGGCTGAAATAAAACAGGAATATCCTAAATAAGTTGTTTAGGATGAAGAGGAGACTACAAGGTAAAACATTCTTTCATTCTTTCATTCTTTCCATTGTTTACATTCTTCTATTCTTTACCTCAATTCTAGAGATAACCATTATCGGGGTGATAATGAAATTAGTGTAGGGTAATATTGATTAATGGACACTTGACAAAGAAAGTAAACAATAAGTACGCACAGAATGGAAGTTCAGTTTTTGAGACCTAGTTATTTTCACTCATAAAGGTCTATTTTTAGAGATGGCATGTAGAGCACACAAATGAGGTAGAGATGTGCACGCCACACATTGGCTATTTTTGGAGGATTGGATATGAAGTACTTTGCATGGACACAGGCCAGAAATAGATCTGCTACTATTAGTTAGCTAGTAGTAGTCTAATATTAGCGCACTTACATGTGTGGCTAGTGTTGTAAAGGCACATGGCTAAGAATAGCATGTGACCTATTATTAGAAAGGATAAGCAATGAAGGGAAAGTCCCCACCCTTATATATAGATGGAGTAGACCGTGTAATAGAAATAACATAATAGATGAGATTCGAACATACAGTGTTATGCTGTTACATGCATACTTTTGATATTGTAATAAAGCTTCTTTAACTTAATGCATTGAATATAATGGAGGATATTGACTGAATCTACGTATTAGTTCTATGAGTACCTGACTCTAGTATAATTTTTCTCTCATCATGGTTAGTAGTTCTATTTTTCCTTGGGTATAGATCTGGTATGCTCTGTAGAATGATATATTAGTAACAAAACTATATATCTTAAGTCTCCGTCATGCTAACATCCTGCTACAATAACCCTAAAGAGGGACCTGGTACCTTTACGCACTTCGGATGAGCACTCAGTCTAGGCTGAGTGATGTGCCAACGTGCATAGGGCTTCATAGGGTTTTTGTCACTGAATTCTAGGCTGCATCATTAAGATTTTAAAAATTACAATATATCAAAAATAAATTAATAGTTACATAACACATGGCCAATACTACAACTAATATGACAATCAAAATTCCATACTCATCTTTTTTACACTGATCCTGCACCACTGTTAAATATGCAAAATGTAACCTACATTCACAGTTTGTTAGTGTAAAAATCATACATACTATTTGTAACCATGTTTGATAGTTACAAATATTAAAGCTTAGATTAACAGACTTATAACATGTGCAAAAATCATGCATAGTTACAAAGCGTTTGTATAATTGTTACACATACAAACAATGCCTACATGATTGATTTGCACAATTTTTAAAAAACAACACTCTGAATACAGGTTTTCCCAAAATAGACATTCTGATCAACTGAGCATTCCTTGTAAGAAACAATTGTACTTGCTGGTGTTAAAAATGAAGTTTTCCAAAACTATAACAAGAGAAATTTACCAAAGTACGGTAAATATATCATCTGCATTTCCTCTTTAGGTTACTTCATCACAATCAAAGAAAAATATATATGGGAATTTTTCCTTTTTATCAAATCACCAGGAATCCCAAAAATGCTTTGAATAATTTGCATGCTAATCAACTTTTACTGATATGGAAACATATAACTGAGGAATTATTTATCCACTATTTTAATCAGATTTTCCTTCTTAGGTGGTTGATTCTCTTCAATATTTACTTGAACCACTACAAGGGCCATTTTCAAGTTCGTTGGTTTAACATTTCTTTCCTTAGCAAATTTCAAATTTTGTCGAGGATGAAGTTGCCAACACTTCTCAATTTCACGACCTTTCATTTTACAGTGATCACAAAATATTTTGTCCACATTTCTAGGAAACTTACCCAAACTATTTTTCTCTAAGCCATGTTTAGGAGAGTGATCTCTCAAAATATTTTCCAATAAAGATTACGTTTCCTACATTTGGCTACACAATGGTTAAACATTCCTCAAAACGTGCATGGATAACTATGCCACATCTTCTGCATATTATTGCCAAATTTGTTAAATGTAGATAATGGATCAAGAGTTTTACCATTTTTCTTACGCTGATGGTAAAAAAGAGGTGGAGGAATATCCATACCTCTTCATGGTGTTCTCTTACCAGATCCTTCTTCTAAGGATGAATCACTAGATGCTAATGGAAAAACCTCTTTGTTGTTAGAAACTTGTCTTCTTTCAGTGGTTGTGGAGCCTTCTCTAACTTCCATTTTACTTGCATTAACATACCCTAATCTTGAAAAATGAGGTCATTCTTCAACCTATGTGGGGTTAGATATACCTTGATTATCCTTATCAAGCCCAATTCCATTAAATCCCATTTTAATCAAAATTTTAGATCCTATGCCCTTTATGCTCTTCACATGGGCTGACCATTACTGCACGTCAATGGTTTGTTTCCCTCTCATATTCGAAGGGTGGTAGGTGTTAGGGTTGATTTTTGTTTCTCTGAGGTCCATCATATCTATGGGCATGTGGATCAATCTAGGTGAGTTCCCTGCAAGTGCAAATATCTAATAGTTAGGGTTTTCTAGAGAAATTATAGGTTGCTTTGTCCTTATGGCCCCATAATAATGGAAAACAAATGTTTTTTCAGGTGTTTTTTTGTAAGTGCATTGGTAGATATGTATGTAAAATGAAGAAGTATGTGAATTGTTCATAAAACTAGCTAAAAGGTATGTAGTTTTATGTCCTGTGACAATTATAGGATATGCCAAAAAATTGGGTTTGTTGCATTTTTGATGAGTTTTAATATTTCCCTTATGTGCTTGAGCTACAATGATGATAGGATATGTAGAAAATGCATCTCCTGAAGCATTCACATTGTTTCGCTAAAGTCAACCAACATTTTTCAAACATGATCAGTTCACCTTTGGTAGTTGATGCAGGAGCATCTTGCTCTCCATTAGGTAAGAATGAAATTTTGGTTTGAAATGGAAAATTTTGGTCTTTTTGTTATTCCTAGATAGTCTAGTGGTCTTGTGAAGTCATAATTCACCTATAAGAGCTTTGAAAGAAGCTGAAATATTTTCAAAATTTAAATCTTTGATTTTCCCTCCCAAATCAAAGTTTGAAAATTTGAGAGTAACTTTGGTGGCAACCTAGTTCTAAAGGTGGTATTAAACTTGTATTTTGATTCCAAGTTGTTTCAAGAGCATAACATACTAAAATAAGGTCCTAGATAAGCAAAAATAATGCAGACCACTTATATTTTCCTGATATATGCCTAAGAAGTCATTAATTTTGTTAATTAGGCAAAATTATGAGTTAGTTATCATTCATGGCTCAACTAGTTCGATGAGAACTATCTGGAAGAAGTATGTAGGACTAGAATGTAACTATTTTTGATTCATTAGAATCGAAACACAAGACATTTTTTGGGTCTCTGAGAGTTGTGAAGAGGAATTTTGCTCTTGAACATAGTGTATTGCAATTTCTGAGTATAAGAAAACTGTGCAAACTTATGGTGAAACATTGTTCTAACTTGCATGTAGATAATTATGGGTATTTGTGCCTTGTAATGGTAACATTTGATCATTATAAGAAATCAAACACTATATATGTGAATCTTTCTTGTATGTGATTGAAGGGTTACAAAAAAATTCCTTGTTTTAGATCAGTCCCATAACTTCCTTGTGAGTCAAGAGATTTGACAGTCTGAATAGTTGAAAGAAGACCATTTTCTTTGATTTCCCATCATTGTTGGATGGTGAAGAATCATTTTTATAAATCACAGCAATTATCAATTGGAACTAGGGATCCATCAAAGTTTTTCTTTGTAATTACAGTCCCATGTGAAAAATAGAAACCTGTAACTCGACTGGAAGCATGATTACAGAGATTTTTCATGCCAATTGAAGTTTTACAAAATATTATTTGTGGTTTAATTGTGATTTCAAACTTGGTGGATTTGAAAAATATCCTCTATTGAAGAAGAAATAATCTATTTTACTCCTCGAGCTGGACTGTGACATTTAAACCCAAAACTAGGGTTTTAAGAAGGAAAAGTGCAATATCTCGAAGTTGAACCGACAGAAAAATCCAAAATTTTGAGGGAACATTTACATAAGGATTATGAGTTGGATGTAAAAGGAAAAAGGAAGATTCATCAAGTATCAAGAGAGAAATTCTTACCAGAGTGCTAAAGAACTGTGGCAGACCCCTTAGTCGGCATTTTTGCAAATTTAATAAAGGATAAACAAATGTGAAGGTCTGAATCCTTTAGGAGAACTTTAGGAAGTGACTTGTAGTTGGAAATTGGAAGAATTAAAGAAGGAATGACCCTATTATAATTATCTCCTTAATTTTACAAATAAGAAACTATAACACCAGAGGCAGAGTAGTGAAAAAAATGGGTGAATGTTAAGATTTTTAAGGAGTGAAGAAATGTAATTAAATCCTGAAAAACCTTGAGGATTGTAATCAAGTTCATTGTGGCATAGTTCACCTTGCTATCAGGATTATACAAGCAATAAAGTACATGATAGTGTGGTTGTGTACATAAAGCCTAAGGCATATTTCAAGTAATTGAAAGAAGAAAGGATATTTGAGACCTATTAGGGTGATTTGGCTACACCATTAGTGGTTTCAGAGCGTAAAGAAAAGTTTGAAACAAAGAGAGAAGGAAGAATTCAATGTCAATAAGAAACAAGAGAAGTGTTTGACAAAATGAGGACATTATGCCTCCAAGAAGGAATCTAGAGAGAGCAACAACATAGAGAGAAAGGGCAGCCACCTTATAAATGGGTGAGATTTTTCTTCTAGAGATAAGAAACATGAGGATTAGCTATGATGCTAGGTTGGCAGTAGTTGAAGCCAATCGAAAGAGAGGAGTAGAAACAAGAGATGTGAGTGATAGAGAAGAAGAAGTGGATCAAAGAACACGTAGAGGAGAATAAGAAAGAGACCCATATGAATTGAGAATGTAGAGGTTGTTGAAAGTAGTGAAGAGTGAAGGGACTAAGCCCAAGATGGAGCTTCCAGTGTATACAAAGAGTTTGAATGGAGAAGAGCTATTGGATTGGATAACATAGCTGGATAAGTATTTTGATTTTGAAGGGATACCTGAGGAGTAGTAGGTGAAATTTTTAAGAAAGAAATTGAAGGGACATGAATCTATTTGGTGAGACTATGTCCAAGAAAATCAGAAGAAGAAAGGAAAATCCAAGATCAAATCTTGGGATAGAATGGTGGCTAAGTTGAAGGGAACTTTTTTGCCTAGTGACTACATGACCAACTTGTACAGGAAATTGCAATATTTGACACAGAAAGAGATGGGAGTGAAGGAGTATACTGAAGAGTTCTACAAGTTGAGCATAAGGTTAGGCCACATAGAGGATGATACATACAAATTGGAAAGGTATCTTAATGTGTTAAGGTTTCAGATACATGATGAACTAAGTTTGACTAGTCTTAGGAACTTGAAGGAGTACTATAAAATTGCACTCAAGGCAGAAGAGAAGCTATAGAGGAGGCATAATCAGAAAGGAAAAGGAAGAGGAAGAAGCTGAAGAAGTAGAGGATATCAAGGAGGAAGAGGACAACCCCAAAGAACATAAGGTGAGTCTAGTTCTTCTCAAGAACAAACAACTAGTTTCAGAGGGTGATTTAGGGGAAGAAGGCCGTATTTCAGAGGTGGTTATAGCATGAGAGGAAGAGTAACCTGTGATTTTACAGGAAGGTGCTATAATTGTAATAATTTTGCAGGTCATAGATCTTGGGAGTGTCCAGAAGAAGCATCCACAAGCATCACAAGGACTGAAAATAGAAATCAGATTGCATAGGCAATAAAAGAGGAGAGTGCTAGTTATCCATCACCTGGTGAAGGTCTAGAATAAGGTGAATCATTGCTGATGAGAAGGGTATTGATAAAACCTCAAAAATAGAAGGAGCCACCTCAAAGAAATTCTCTTTTAAGGACAATTTGTAAAAGCCAAGATAAGTGTTGTAAATCAGTTATTGATTATGGTAGTATGAATAATCTGGTTTCAGTAGAGATGGTTGAAAAAATAGGCCTACAAAAGATACCTCATTCTACACCATACAAGGTTTCTTGGTTGAATAAGGGTCAATAAGCATTGGTAAATAAGCAATGTTGGGAGGTATAAGGATAAAGTATTATGTGATGTCATACCTATGGATGTGTGACATGTGTTTCTTAGTAGGCCTTGGCAGTATGATAGAAAAACTACTCATGATGGAAGAAAGAATGTGTATATTGTAGAGAAAGATGGAGTGAGCTATACACTGCTGCCCCTGAAATAAGAAGGGAATGAACAACCAAGCACTTAAAGTATGATGATGATAGGTGAGAAATAGTTCATAAAAATAGTGAAAGAAGAAGGTTTGGGATTTGCTTTGATACTTAAACCAAAAACAATAACAACAACAAAGATGGATGATTTTCCCATAGAAATATAAGATATGATGAAGGAATATGTAGATATAGTGGTAGATGAATTACCAAATGCCTTGCCTCTGGTTAGAGAAATCAGTCATCATATTGATTTTGTTCTAAGAGATATCTTGACTAATAATGAATCCTATAAGATGACACCAAGGGAGAATGAATAAATAAAGAAATAGGTACATGAGTTGCTATATAAAGGGCTAATCATAGAGAGCTTGAGTCCATGTGCAGTGCCTACGGTACTACTACCTAAGAAAGAGGGAGATTGGAAAATGTGTATAGATTCTAGAGCCATCAACAAAATCACAGTCATGTACAAATTTCCAGTTCCTAGGATGGAGGATTTGATGGATTGTTTGTGTGGTGCTAGTTATTTTTCAAAAATTGATTTAAAAAGTGGATATTATCAGATTAGAATAAGAGAAGGAGATGAATGGAAAACAACGTTTAAAACAAATGAGGGGTTGTATGAATGGCTAGTCATGCCCTTTGGGCTTTCAAACACTCCTAATACTTTCATGAAGCTAGGGAATGAAGTTATTAAGCCCTATATTGGTAAGTTTGTGGTTGTTTATCTTGATGACATTATGATTTTTATTCATACTAACGAGGAGCATACGCATCATCTTTATTTGGTTTTGAAAAGGTTAAAAGAGGATAAATTTTTGATTAATCTGAAGAAGTGCGAGTTCATGAAAATTTAACTGTTGTACCTAGGATTTGTGATCAGAAAAGGCATGTTGAAGATGGATAAAAACAAAGTGAAAGATATTTTAGAGTGCCCTACACCCAGGAAAACAATAGAGGTAAGAAAATTCCTTGGTTTAGAAAGTTTTTATTGAAAGTTTATAAGAATTTTCAGTGAAAGTTGTGCTTCCATTGTGGATACTTGTAGAGATGATAAAAAGAAGTTTGTATGGACCCAAAAGGCTGATAAGAATTTTGAATTTTTGAAGAAGAAATTTATAGAGCAGCCCATACTAGCTTTGCCATATTTTAATAAGGTTTTAAGGTAAAATGTGATGCTAATGGAGTAGTTATAGGATTTTTTCTAAGTCAGGATATTAAACCTATAGCTTACTTCAATGAGAAGCTTAATGATGCTGAAAAGAAGTATTATTCTTATGACTTGGAATTCTATGCTATGGTACAATAACTAAAGAAATGGAGACATTACCTACTACCTAAAGAATTTTTGATCTATACTGATAACCATGCTTTGTAGTTCATCACTAATCAACCTAAATTGAATCAGAGGCATGTAAAATGGGCTAGATATCTACAAAATTTCACATTTACTATCAATCATAAGAAGGGAAAAACTAATAAAGTAGCTGATGCTCTAAGCATGAGGGTTTTTTTGGTGAATGGAATACAAATGGAAAGTGTGGGAATAGATTCATTGAAAGAGTTGTATGAAGAGGATGATGATTTCAGAGAAGCATATGAGGCATGTAAGAATCCCACAAGAGTAAACAAAGAGCTATGGCTGGACTATCTTATTCAGGATGGTATACTTTTCAAGGGAGTGCAACTGTGTGTACCTAAAAGTTCAATGAGAGAGAATTTAATCAAAGAAAATCATAGTGGCAACATGACTGGACATTTTGGCAAAGATAATACATTGTAGCAACAAACGAGACACTATTTTTGGCCTAGAATGCAAGTAGATGTGAGAAGATTTGTGGAAATATGTACTACTTATCAAAGAGAAAAGGGTAAGAGCTCAAATGTAGGTGTATATCAGCCATTACCAGTACCACATAAGCCATGAGATTCACTTAGCATGGATTTTGTCATGGGATTGCCTAGAACTCAAAAAGGGTATGATTTAATTTTTTGTAGTGGTAGACAGGTTCTCAAAGATGGCTCATTTCATACCTTGTAAAACTACAACTGATGCTACTCATGTTGCTGATTTTTTTTTCGAAGAAGTAATTACAGTTCATGGTTTTCTAGTGAGTATAGTGTCAGATAGATATAATAAATTTCTTGGTCATTTCTCGATGACTTTGTGGAGGAAACTAGGAACTAAATTGAGTTTTAGTTCCACTTATCACCCTCAGACTGATGGCCAAAATGAAGTGGTGAATAAAAGCTTAGGGAACTTGTTGAGGTGCTTATCTAAAGGTCATCCAAAGTAGTGGGACCTGGTACTACCACAAGTAGAGTTTTCCTATAGTGATTTAGTGAACAGGATCATAGGAAAAAGTCCATTCCAAGTAGTTTATGGTATGCAACCCAGAGGGGTATTTGAGTTGAGAGATATCAGATACATGGAGAAAAAAATTATAGAGGGAGAAGAGTTTTTTTCAGCCATGCAAGAGATTCATGAAAAGGTAAGGAAGTATTTGCAAAATAGTGTGGAGAAATATAAACATAAAGGTGATTTGAGAAGGAGAGAAGTGATTTTTGAAGTTGGAGATTTGGTTATGGTTCATACGAGGAAGAGGAGGTTTCCAAAAGGTGAGTATAATAAATTGAAAATGAAAAAAATTGGTCCTTATAAGGTGATCAAGAAGTTTACAAACAATGCCTTTGAACTAGAGCTACCTGGTGGGGTAGGAATGTTACATATCTTCAATGTTGATGACTTGTACCTCTTTAAAAAGGGTGAAATCAGTGATTCTACAACTAGAAATTCATCTACAATAGTGGAAGAATGAGCAAAGGAGTTACCACAAGTCCAACATGAAGAAATCAAATGCATCCTTGAAAAGAAGGAGCTTAAAAGGACCAGAAAGAAGTAATATTTTCAGTATTTGATCAAGTGGAAGGGAAATTCACTTGAGGATGCAACTTGGATGTCTGAGTATGAGAAGAGCTTAGAAGATCTTGGAAGAGCTCATGGGAAACATGCTTTGATTCTTTTCCTCTCCTTTGAGAAGTATGATGCACGAGCATCTTGCTCTCCATTAGGTAAGAATGTAATTTTGGTTTGAAATGGGAAATTTTGGTTTTTTTGTTATTCCTAGATAGTCTAGTGGTCTTGTGAAGTCATAATGCACCTATAAGAGCTTTGAAAGAAGCCAAAATATTTTCAAAATTCAAATATTTTATTTTCCCTCCAAAATCAAAGTTTGAAATTTTGAGAGTAACTTTGGTGGTAACCTAGCTCTAAAGGTGGTATTAAACTTGTATTGTGCTTCCAAGTTGTTTCAAGAGCATAACATACTCAAAGAATGAAAAGAGTTTGCGAGAATCAAATCAGAAATGAGGCACCACGAAGTAGTTGCACTCCAACGGAATCGTGATAGCTCTAGCAATAGCAAGGAAAAATTGATCAGTAATGGAGTCACACCATCAGTTTGAGCTTTTGGTGTGATAAAAATTCATGCAGAACTTGCTCAACAAAAACAAAGCTTGCATAGAGGAAAGACAGTGGAGTGTCTTGGCATGCTCATAAATGAATAGAAAAGGGGTACATATAGGGTGCTGAGTAACCCAAGTGTATGACACACATGAAACCCTAAACCTAACCCTAAACCTAACCCATGTGAGATGGCCCTCCAACATGAGAGGAGGACACATAGGATAACTCACACTAACAAAGAAGGTCCTAGATAAGCAACAATAATGTAGACCACTTATATTTTCCTGATATAGGCCTAAAAAGTAATTAATTTTGTTAATTAGGAAAAATTATGAGTTAGTTATCATTCATGGCTTAGTTAGTTTGATGTAGAAGTATAAGGGCTGGAATGAAACTATTTTTTATTCATTATAATCAAAGCACAAGACATTTTTATGGGTCTATGAGAGTTCTGAAGAGGAATTTTTCTCTTAAACATGGTGTATAACAATTTCTTAGTATAAGAAAACTATGCAAGCTTATGGTGAAACATTGTTCTAAGTTGCATGCAGGGAATTGTGTGTATATGTTCCTTGTAATGGTAAGATTTAATCATTAGGATAAATCAAACACTATATATATATATATATATATATATATATATATGTGAATCTTTCTTGTATGTGATTGAAGGGTTACAAAAAAATTCCTTGTTTTAGATCAGTCCCAAAACTTCCTTGCAAGTCAAGAGATTCAAAAGTCTAAATATTGAAATAAGACCATTTTATTTGAGTCCCCATTGTTGTTGGATGGTGAAGAACCATTTTTAGAAATCACAACAATTAGCAATTGGAACTAGGGAGCCATAGAAGTTTTTCTTTGTAATTACAGTCCCATGTGAAAATAAGAAACCCGTAACTCAATTGGAAGGACGATTATAGAGATTGTTCATGCAAATTTAAGTGTTGTAAAAGATTCCTCATGGTTTAATGGTGCTTCCAAACTTGGTGGATTCGAAAAAGATCCTTGATTGAAGAATAAATCATCTATTTTACTCCTCAGGAAAGACTATGACGTTTAAACCTAGAACTAGGGTTTCTAGAAAGAAAAGTGTAATATCTCGAAGTTGAACTAATAGAAAAATCCAAAATTTTGAGGGAACATTGGCATAAGGATTACGAGTTTGATGCAAAAGGAACAAGGAAGATTCATCAAGTATCAAGAGATAAATTCTTACCAGAGTGCTAAAGAACCGTGGCAGACCCCTGAGTTGGCATTTTTATAAATTTAATAAAGGATAAACAAATGTGAAGGTTTGAATCCTTTCGGATCACTTTAGGAAGTGACTTGTAGTTGGACATTAGAAGAATTGAAGAAGGAATGACCCTCTGTAGACACTGAAAAATTACACTCCCCCATCTTCACTTAATTAGGCCATTCACATTCATAATACATCACTATATTAGATTAATTACATTAATATCCCATACCCCCCATTCTTATTTAATCAAATACACATAATTATCATACTCTATAATATTATGTATTTTCTAAATTATTCTAATCCACTTAAGTTTATTTATTCTTGAAAAAAAACTATTTAAAATCACCTCTAATTCCCTTATCCTAGTACACCTATTATAGGCACTTACACACTCACCATTATCTTAACAAAATCATATGTATTTCTCATCATTATCACAATAATATTATTTTTCTATGTTTGATAAATCTTAATCAAACCACCTAATTTCTATCCTAAACAAACTAAAGCTAAATTAGACAATATCTAACTAATTACACCCCTTCCTTGACATTTTCTCAACCACCTAGCATCATCTCCCTCAAAAACACGAACAAAAATCTTGAATTAGCAAGAAGTTCCAACTATTTTCTAAAATAAACAAAACTAACCGAAATTGCCAGCGATTTGGAAAATCACTAGTGATTATTTAAACCCATTTCCTAGTCTCTTTTTTGGATCATATTCTCACATTTTCGAGTCTAAACTCTTATGTCAGAGCTCATCACTATTGCATTGCATTAATATCAACACATTATAATCCAACACTGGCGTTTACATCCATCAAGCAACTTTGACACTCATTTTGGAGTCTATCAGGATTAACGAATCACTACTCAGCTGCAAGTTCCATCAACTTCATTCATCATCTCCGAATCAAGGCCAATTATTCATTTTACACTTTCCATTTACATATTCATGTATATTATCTGCTAAGTTCTTCATTTCATATTATAATCTAAATCCTTGGAATATCATATCATCAAATTATTGGTTATATATCACATTTATCAGACTATTTATCATCCTCTAGAATAACCTATAATTCCTATCCATTATGTTTCTTGTATAATTAATCAAATTTTCATTTATCAAATGTGTTTCATCTCTTTTCTGCTAACATATTATCAAGGATGGTTTGCTTAGATGGAACTAGGTGGTCAAGGTCATGAAATAACTAGCATCAACTCTTTACCTATCATCCACCATCCCTTACATTAGGAATAATACGACGTTATGCATGACCTTGATTTGTGTGCCATATATTTTGCCCCATTGGATCAACTACAGACCATTTTTGAGTCCACTCAGAGGATTCATGATGCCATACATGAGTTTTGGGAGGCCTATTTTGAGGTCTTACGTATCCGTGCAGATTTGGCCTGGTTTGAGTATCAATATGAAGTTGAAATAGAGGAATTGAGCTCTGAGACTACATCTGAAGATCAAATCGATTCATAACAATCCTATTATGATTTTGATTTTGACACAAAAGAGGAGGAACCAAAGTACATTTCTGAATTCTTTGAGGAAGACTATAGTGACTACAAGAATTCAGATTATCTTGAAGACCTTGATCTTGCTGAAGAGGAGGATTCACCTTCATCCAAGAATTCTAACATTGATTTAGACTCTGAATTTGAACCATAGATCATATATCCCATATTTCATTATCAAATACATGTTTGTAATAAAATATGAATTTGTGAGAATATTTATTATTTATCCATCATATATCATGGTTTGTTTCTAAAATCACTTGATTGTATAAACAACGGGTTGAAATCCTTGAGAGGAAGTCCTTCGACTTCTAAAGACTGGCCTTTTCCAGATAATCCAATTAATATATTAACTAATAAATATCATGTGTAGTGTCTGTGGTTGCAGCTTTATTTGTAGGATAGGAGCTGATATTATTTCTTACACAGAGCGTAACGATCAAACATCATCCATCCACATCTGTGGGTACCTCTAAACCCCGCAATACTAAGGTTAAGTAAGTTTTATTCTCTTGCTTATTAGGTTAAGTTGAAGAGGTAAAATTTATTTGTAACACCTTCTTATCAGGGACTCCTTAATTGTGCAAATCAGAAACTGTAACACCAAAGGCGGAGTAGTGAAAAAATGGGTGACTGTTAAGATTTTGAAGGAGTGAAGAAGTGTAATTAAATCCTGAAAAACCCTTGAGGATTGTAATCAAGTTCATTGTGGCATAATTCACCTTGCTATTAGGATTATACAAGCAATAAAGTACAAGACAATATGTGTGTACATAAATCCTAAGGCATATTTAAAGAAATTGAAACAAGAAAGGATCTTTGGGACCGATTAGAATGATTCGACTACACCAGTAGCAAACTCCCTACATGTGTTCAAAAAAAAATATTTGAAACGTTTAGGCTTGAGTGGTTGAATTTTTTTTTCTTAACCACTGTCAGTGGCGGATCAGGTTGTAATGTCTAGAGCCATGGAACATGGTTTCTATTTACCTTGATTTCTGCTGCTGCCACTATTGTTTGCTATCACAAAATGTTTGTGAAATGAATTTTTCTTTAGCCTACTTTTAAATCAGCTTGTCACGGTATGGTTCAATTTTTTTTACCGATACCAAGCATGAAATTTTTTTCTAGACTTCACATAACATGTCCCCAAGGTTTGTGTAAACAAAATGTTTATAGAGTATGTTGTGTAATGTATCATTGTTTTTACGACGAGAAACATCCTACCATGGCAGCTGGTATGGTTAATAACTGAGTTGCTAACAGTAAATGGCCAACCTTAAATTTGACGAACCTACCTTCATCCATTTTTCCATTAATCCCAGGTAACTAGCTTCTAACTTACCCAAGAATCTGTTACTTTTTTGCAGTTTTAACCCCTTGTTAAATATAAGAAAGATATAGAGAGGCCTTTGTTCAGGGTATTCATTAAAATTGTTATTGGAAAAATATTTAGTGGTGATTTATTGCCTTATTTGTAAAAATATTATAATGGGTATTGGGATCATAAAGGCATTGTTGTGGGTGGTGGTTATTACAGAGGAAAAACATGAACATGGGTCTAAAATATTACAACTTGTTTTAGATTGAGGAGATCTTTGGGCTGAGATTTTGGGTTGGATTTGTTATGGTTGTGTATATAGAAAGGGTCGTATAGATGTATTTGGTGGGGATGGATCAAGGGCATGGAAAATATTTCAAGGAGTCTTTGAAGGAACTTTAGGGATACATTCAACACGCTAATACCTTGTAATTACTCAATCTATCTATTTTTTTGTTATGGATTTATTATCTTGATGTTTTTTTTGTAAAATATACACTTATATAAATGGAACTTGGTATTTTGAATAACATTCCTTTATTTTTTTGAGTTTTTGTATGGAGTTTTGTAGACCTTGGATTACTTTGTTATGGGCCCATGTTTCTCTTGCTTCTGGGGGATGAGAGGGGGATAGGGTAGGGTTTTTGTGTCTCATAATACAAATGCATATGTAAAATAAAATAAATTGGGGTTAGCTATTGATGGGTTTTTAATGTTTTTGTCACATATATTTAAGGTGTCAGTTTTGAAGGCTAGTGGGGATTGTACTTAAGATTTTTTAGGGTGAGTTAGGTCCATGTGACTTAAATATCCTAAAATAATGGTGTTTATTAACATCAGCTAGGTTTTATATCTCGAAATGATCCTTGTAATTTTTAGTTGTATTTACTATTTAGGACCAAGTTCCTCAAAGATGGGGTTTTGAAGTTCCCTATGTTTTTTAATATGAAAGTAGTCATATCAACTCTCATTGGGCTAGAGTTTAAATAAAAAATGGTTATGGGATTGTATGCAAAATTATTGTAGTGCAATAGAGTTTTGTTTTATTTGAGTACAATGTTTTTTAGTTGTGTAAATATTGGAAGAGGTCACTAGATGTTTTAGTGTTGTGTTATTCAATCTTATAATTTATTTATGGTGCATTCTTCTATGGGTTGGGCCTTCCTACATTCTTAAAATTTAAACCTGGATGAAGCTGGAAGGTAGCTATTAAACCTAGGTGAAGCTGAGATATGCCTGTTAATCTTGTGCCAACCTAAGGGATTAAGCACAGAGCTTTTAATATTACACTTTACAAACTTAATTTCAATGTCTTATAATATATCACTTACTATATCTTACTACATCATGATTATGGGGTAATGCGAATTTTATCTAGACCTAAAATGTAATGTTGCACTTAGGTAAAATGTCTTAATGATTTTGTTTTGATTTTGGTCTTGTTCAAATAAACTACAATATTTTTATGCAGGGTATGTGTTGATTGTTAACTTGAAGAGAATGTTGTTCGAAAATATTTTTAGCACCCTTTTTCTTACAGGAGTTTTTAATGTAATAATTGACATGATGACATGCCTTAAGGATAGGATGCAATGTAGGCATTCGTGAAGCTGAATTCCAACTTTATAAATAAATCAAAATGTAGTCACAAATATTAATCATTTATAATTTATTAACTATGTAATGCAGGGTGTTTGACTTTCAAAGAGACTATGATGGTGCATGTCTGCAAATGAAACTTTCCTACAACATAATGGCACACTTATTCATTTTCCCTATACAGTGGACTAATTACAGCCTTGGAAGGGCTTTGGATCTAATAAGAATACTTGTATACAAGGTTGGTGTATTAATTCTCCTTATAAATGTCTATATTGTCATCTATTGCAGATAATGCCATTACATGGTTGGTGTTCAAATGATATTTTCAGTAGTTAGCAATTTTTATCAAGTTACGAAGGAGATTCTAAACATGTTACTCACACATACATGTTCTATTCTTGGGGAGATGTGTGGATGTCCAAGTGCCATATCTTATTTATTGATAATAGATGGTTTTCCACTAAATCCAATATTATTATGTGATTACATATTTTAAAATGGGAATTCTATAGGTTATGTGGATCGTATGACCATAATGACAATACATGAAAGAAAAACTAGCCTTCAATAATTTTACCAGGATACTATGAATCAAAAGTTTTTTATTTTTTTCCATATTTTTAGATTATGTAGGGATGGTATTGGGAAGTTTGTGATTGCATATTTCATGGTCAAATATTCAAGTCCCTTAGTGAACACCATTAGATTTTGTGTTGTTTTAGTAGACGTGAGAACCAATGATTTTTTTTTTTAAGAAAACAAGGCCAATGGAAGAAACATGGATTTGTTTCAGTTATTTTAGGTCCCATGGTTAAACTTCCATTCAAATAATTTATAATTTATGTTTTTCTATGGCCATGTACCCTTACATAGGAAAGAAACATTTACAAACATCCATTATTATTTCAGAAAAATAGATGTCTTCTTAGAATCCATGAAGATTCCATAGCATTTTATTGTTTATCGCTAAAGATGCATCAATTGATCTAATATTCAGCTTTGTACTTTACATGTTATCTAACAACTCCTTTCTTGTAGTGTATTGAACCTTGGAAATTATTCACCAATCGTGTAGGAGGAATGCTAAATTAAGTCAATATATTGTAGGTCGACTACAAAAACTATTAGGTGTTGGCATTATGAATGAGAATTTCTTGTAATAATTTTTAAATATGTGATCACATAGTCTATTTTGTTCATTTTGGATATGGAACATGTAGTGTATTGGGAATTAAGATTTCAACTATACTACGAGATGATAATTATGATTGCTTGTTACACCTGAAGATAGGTAGTATGGGTTCAACTTTGAGGATCTAGAATGTGTCAAAATGATTCAAGATTATGTAAACAAAGTGTAATGAAATTAGTTTAACAAATAAAATTTCACTAATTTCAAATAACTTCTAAAGTAGTGTTCTTTTTAGATTGTAATGGGATGGCACAATCTTTGTAGGATTGTCTTTTGAAGTTTACATGACCTATCCATGGTCTAATTTATGTTGCATTGCCTTAGGAGGGACCAAGTATGGTTGTATCTATAAAAACAATATTAGAGGCACGTAGTCACAAATTAGCTAGATTTATGATTAAGTGATAATCTAAACTCTCTATAAGCAAGCTATTTGTATAGTTTTTCGGATGACCTTTCCTTCAATTTATTTTTTTGGTCATTATTATTTCATTAATTAATTGAAAAATCTTCCATAAACCTACAAGTTATTCACCGACTATTAAATATTTGGTCAAAGTTCTAATGAAGTCCAAAATATCTTAAATATAGTAATGTAAGGTATAAGGCAATTGCAAATGCAAGTAGGAGAGTGAACACACTTGAAGAAGGAGATATAGCGATGGTTCATCTTAAGAAGGAGAGGTTTTTGAAGGGGACATATAATAAAATAAAGTATAAGAAGATTTTGCCATGTAGGATTTTGAAGAAAAATGAGTGATAATGCCTACAGGTGGAGCTACCTATTGAATTTGTTATTTCATCAAATTTAATATATCCAACTTATATGAGTTTTAAGGTCATGAGGAAAATGTTGAGTAGGAAGAAGTAGTAAACTGGGAGCAACAAGGTGATAAGAAGAAAATGAGAGGGGGTTGTTGCATGTCTTGGAAAAAAATACAGTAACTACCAACATGGGAGCTGCAACAAATATTTTGGTACAGTGTGAAGTTTTGCAACAGGAAGAAAATACTTGGATTCTTAAGTGAGAGTTAAAAAATATGAACAATGTGATGTGGATCTAGATTGCAGGAGGTTGAAATAACTCTAAAACACACATAAAACCGCATAAGCTTCAAAATAGCTTTCGTCTCCTTCTAGAAGTTCCACACTAATCTTTTACATCATTACAATCTTCTTTTTATTTCGGCATTATTATTTAAAAACCCTTAAAATGCCAAAAAATTATTTCGCAGTAGCTCTAAAAAACCCTACATATGCCAAAAATCACCTACTAGTAAACACCTTAGATTGGCCCCCAATTTCGCGTGCCAATATGCCTTCATAAATGAAGGCTCACGCCAATTTTGGGCTTATTTCTATAAATCATAGCAAAAGTTTTAAAAAATCTAAGTCTAGAAAAAGTTAAAAGTTCAGAGCTAATATTTGGTCAAATTCTAATGAAGTCCAAATATCTTAAATATAGTAATGTAAGTATAAGGCAATTGCAAATGCAAGTAGGTAGAGTGAACACACTGAAGAAAGGAGATATATGCGATGTTATCTTAATAAGGAGAGGTTTTCTGAAGTGGGAATATTAAATAAAGTATTATAAAGATTATGCCATGTAGGATTTTTGAGAAAATGAGTGATTATGCCTACAATGTGGAGCTACCTATTGAATTTTTATTTCAATCAAATTTAATATATCCAACTTATATGAGTTTTAAGGTCATGAGGGAAAATGCTTGAGTAGGAATAAGTGTAAACTGGGAGCAAAAAAATGATGAAGAAGAAAAATGAGAGGGTTGCATGTCGTGGAAAAAAATCCCAGTAACTACCAAACGTGGAGCTGCAACAAATATTGGTAAGTGTGAAGTTTGCAACAGGAAGAATAATACTTGATTCTTAAGTGAGAGTTAGAAAAATAGACAATGTGAATTTGGATCTAGCTGCAGGATTGAA